>FLSR01000564.1:386943-422252 GCA_900092035.1 Leuciscus waleckii
ACATTCGCCATGTTGTCATTATCATGTGACCTACCAGCGTCAGTAACGTCGCTTCATAAATCCTCTCCCTTGGGCTCATGGGATGGTAAAGTGTTTATCGTATCCACACTTCAGAATCTCGCTGGAATAAGTAGGTAATCCGGGTACTTTTTGCCTTCTCTTTTATGAGTACATTGAATTCGGACTTCTTTTGTCACACACTTTTTTTTACACCTACTATATAGTAGGGAAGTATGTGATTTCGGATGCAGCCATTCTAATATGCTGATACATTTTCTATTATTATAAATTTCCTGTTATTATGGTCAATGTTGAAACAGTTGTGCTGATTAATATTTTTGTGGCAACCATGATAGTTTTTTCAGGATTCTTTGTTGAATACAAAGTTCAAAATATCTGCATTTATTTGATATATAAAGTCTTTATTGTTACTTGCTACTTTGATTAATTTAATTAATTCTTGCTTAATAAAAGTATTAATTTCTTTAAAAAAAAGAACAAAATCTTACTGACCCTACATTTTTTATTTTGTTTCTATATATATTTATGTTGGTATTAGTATGTCACATTAACATGTAAAACAAAAACAAAAACTTGGTATTGCCATCTTAACACCATGGTTATTTGTAGTTATAGTAGTTCAAAACAAACTATGCAATCCATCTTGGTCTTAAAGATAAAAACATTGGCAAATGCTATTGTCATTAGCTGGCTGTAATGATGCATGCAAAGTTGAGGAATCAAATGAAACCGTCTTTAATAATAAATCCAACAGAAACACATAGGAGAACTTCAGGAAGAAAAACACAACCATGCTACCATAAACGATACAGAACAAAGAACTAAGAAGAACTCAGGGCTTATATTCAAACTGGGTAATCAACGTAGAAACAGAACAGGTTTGGGAAATAATTAGCAACCATGGAAACAAACCAGTGGCGGGAAATTGAGAATAAAGGAAGCAGGAACTAGAATTAAACCAAAACAGAACATACACGTGACAGCTATAATATATACAGTATATTAAGTATTTTTGTTTTTTGTGTGTTCCTCTTCAGGAGGGCATGTCCTGCAGATCCCACGAGTACAGATTGAGGATGCTGGGAAATACACCTGCCAGGCTGTGAATGAAGCTGGAGAGGACAAAATGCACTATGACCTGGAGGTGTTGGGTAAGGAAGTAAATCCAACAGATTATGGCATTCTCTATGGCATTCAAATATATGAGCATCATATGTTAGCTTTATTAATAATCAGAATGAATGATCTTCATAAACGTGACTCTTTGTGCATTTTACGCAGTTCCTCCTGTGATTGATGGTCAGCTGACGAGTTCATGCAGGAAGTGGATGCCGTGGTCAACACCACTGTATCACTACGGTGTGATGTCACAGGAAACCCCACTCCAGCTGTATCTTGGCTGAAGGATGGTCTGCCCCTCTACAGCGGCCCTCACCATCAGATACTTGAGGATGGGAAACTGCTGGAGGTGATCTTCATGAGCCCAGTTTTACCCCAATTCTCCTCTTTCTAAACATAATATCAGTGAATTATGTTTGTATGTGCATTTAAATGGATCATAAATTAATCTTACATGGATAATTAAAAGATTTTGCTACTTTGCTACAAGACATCTTGTATAACTCACCTGTGCTTTTCTGTAGATACTGAATGTACAAGTGTCAGATGCAGCCAGTTATCAGTGTTTGGCGGAGAATAAGGCTGGAGCTGTCGAGAGACTCTACAGCTTGTCTATTCAAGGTAGGAGCAATTGACGGAGTTCCCACAGTCATGAAAAATCAGGGAATTTTGATTTTCAACCCTGAAAGTATCATAGAAATTTTGAAAACGATACCATTATCTTCTCAGTGTAAACTACAAAAACGTGAATGTGTGTAAACAGTGATGTCATGCACATGCGTATTACGTGGTCAGTCTAAAAGTGCGTAGTGTTTCTTTACAAAGTTATATCGCTAACTACTGGCCTGGCAGCATAATACAGCGCTTTTATATATATTCTTTTCATTCAATATTTTATGTACTGCTTAATACAGCTTCTGTTGAACAAGAATAAAGTTCAACATAAGCCTATACTATATAAATAGCAATGAAGTGGGGTCTACTTTTTTATAATTTTGATAAACATGACACAATATAACATCACGACTACATGAAAAGAGCTTTTACTGTTACAAAAATACAAATATGTGAGCATTAGTGGAACTGAATGTGTCAGAATAAACATGAAACAATCGTGGAACCGCTGTCGTCATCAGAGCTTGTGCAGCCGCTCTGGAGAAGCTGCGTCGGCTGAGTCAGCAGTCGGCTCTCGAATCGTTGCACTTTGATGCCATACGTCACACCGACGTGACGTTAGCACTGTTTCAAGTCAGACAAAATTTGAAACTTGCATGCACTGCTTCAAGTCAGCCTCCGATCGGTCAACAATTCCATAGGATATCACAATGCAATTTAAATACAGAAAATATACTTTGCAGGTCAACGCCATTCATTATATTTAATTTTTTTATATTATGTGAAAATGTTAAAGGAGGAGCATATATTAATTGTTTTAATTACTTTACTATTTTTAGATTTTGACATCGCATCTACATACATTTTAATCTCCTTTTCAAGCACCATAAAAAGAGGTTTGCCTTTTGTAAACTTGCATTTATGAATGTGAAATTTACATAAAAATTTAATAAAATGTATAATAAAACCAACATCCTTTAAAGAGCAATCCTTGATAGAATAACCCAAAATCACATGTTAAATGAAAAGATTTATCTTGAACTCTGTCCTGGAAACTAGCATGTATAAATAATCGTACTAAAATATTGAATAATCAATTAAAAAGGATTGTTTACCTGTGTGATATTACGCTGTACCCACTGTTTGGAAAATGGATGGATGGATGCTTCAGTGAGGGCGCCATCTTCTGGTGAGATGCTGGAAATATGTGTGATGCGCACGACTCTCACAGTGCATTATGGGTATTCTCTAGCCATATATATATATGAAAATTTCAATTCGATCAGATAAATCCAGCTTTAGTTAGCATAAGAAACTTCTTTGAAAAACATAAAAAATCTTTTAAATGGCAGTGTAAATTGTGGTTGTATACTGTACAGTCTATCATCCTTATCTGTTCATGCAACAGCAAATAATGTAATACATTGTTAAAAATACATACGTATGTAGCATAAATTACTTTAAACTTTAATGTTAGTTCCACCAAGGATTGTGGGCCGCCGTGAGGAAGATATGAGCGTGGTGGAGGGTCACATGATCTCTCTGCTGTGTGATGTGCAGTCATACCCACCTGCTGACATCATCTGGACCAAAGATGGGCAGGTGCTGGAGTTCACCACTGGCATCCACATACTGCCAGGTGATTTGCAGTCTAAATGTAACTCTCTGTGTTTATAAACAATGCTTCAATAAGCATGTATTTATGGAATATGCCATCATCCTGTCCAAAGGTGGTCAGATGCTGCAGCTTCCCAGGGCTGGACAGCAGGATGCTGGCCAATATGTCTGTACAGCCACAAACTCAGCTGGACAAGACCAAAAGAGCATTCTCCTCACGGTTTATGGTTAGTGGTCTATACGCTTTTTAGTTCATTAATTGCTTCAGTAGATTACTATAGCAATGAACACTTTTGATTTGGCCCTTTCTAGCCCTGCCTACACTGGTGCCACGTATTGAATCAGAATCAGAGGTAATGACACCACAGGTCGGGTCATCGCTTATTCTGCGTTGTAACGCCAATGGTGTCCCTGAACCAGAGGTCACATGGTATCGTAATGGACTTCAGCTGGCTTCTGGAAATGGTTTGAGGATAGAGCGCCAGCAGCTAGAGATAGTTGGTGTACAGGTAAGAAAGCACTGAGGAAACTAATGTTTTATAAGAGACTCCAATATATAGACAACTTTAAATGCAATACAGTTAAATAGCATATACTCTACCATTCAAAAGTTTAAGGGAATTAAGTTTTTTTTTTTATTATTATTATTTTTTTATAAATTCATATTTGTATTCATGAAGGATGCATTGAATTGATGAAAGTGACAGTAAATACATCTACAATGTCAGGAGATTTGTATCGCAAATAAATCGTTTGTTTTTTTACATTCTAGTCATGAAAGAATCCTGAAAAAAGTATAACAGTTTCCTGCTTTCAATGTTGATAAAAATAAGAAATGTTTCTTGAGCAGAAAATCAGCATTTAAGATTGATTTCTGAAGGATTGTTTGACTCTGAAGACTGGAGTAATTGCTAATATATTAAAATAAATTACAATAGAAAACAGAAAATTGTGAAGTAATATTTAACAACATTACTGTTCTTACTATTGAACTTTTGAATGATGGTGTGACTTTAAGTGTAAATATATGTGGTCTAAGTGGTTGATTTATAATTAATGCTTTGTTGACATGGTTTCTGACTTTTTCTTTAGGTGGCTGATGGCGGGGTGTACTCCTGTAAGGTGTCCAACATTGCGGGTCAAGTAGAGCGCACCTTTAGAGTCACAGTCCATGGTGAGTCCTAAAAACCCAGCATAACTGCAACCTTTATGTAAATATACCCTGTTTGCATATGCATTACAACATTTACAGGTGCTGTAACCAATTTCAGATGTTTTGCTAACTTTCATTTTTAGTGCCTCCTGTGATGGAGGCCCTCTTCATGAGACCCTCTCTCAGAACTTGGGCTCCCACATCTCCCTCATCTGTGAGGCCTCTGGCGTACCTGTGCCAAGCATTGCTTGGCTGAAAGATGGCTCTCCTATTGGTCAGTTAAATACCGCACACCTTTAGATGTCAGTGTGTTGTTAGTGTTAGTGTGCTTTTATTTATGTTGCTGCTGTTTTTGTTGTTTGTTTCTATGTGTAGAAAGCAGTTTGCAATGGAACTGGTCAATGAGAGGAAATAGACTGGAGTTAGGCCCTCTGCAGCTTTCTATGCTGGCACTTACACCTGCATCGCCAAAAACAGTGAAGGGCAGACACAAAAAGACTACTCACTTACTATATATGGTAAAACTGCCTTAATCAATAATCTCTTTTTCAAATAATCTCTGTTTCTTGATTCACACTGTGTGTGATATGTAAAACTCTAAATAACCAAATGTATTTGGCACCATCAGCGTCACCCACCATTGTAGATTCTGGTCACCCATCAGAGGTCAGTGCACCTGTTGGGGAGGAACTGACTCTTGAATGTCGGGTGACGGGTAAACCGACTCCCAAAGTGAGCTGGCTGAAGAATGGAAAGACTCTTGAGAATGGACAAACAGAGCATATAGAGTAAGACTCTTAAACTGATTCATTAATCTCTTCATTTTAATAATATAATATTATGTCATGTCACATGATACTCAAGGACACTTTAAAAACATAATAAAACAATCAACATTAAATAAAAAAGATCATCATTACAACGTTAACTGAATGGATACAAATACAATCACTTAAAAGCCTGCCTAAAAATGAGTCTTAAGATGTGATATAATATAATATAATATAATATAATATAATATAATATAATATAATATAATATAATTAATATAATAATGTATAAAAAGTATTTACTGTATATAAAGAGGATATAGAGTAACTATATCACAGAGTTGATTTCTTTCTTTTTTTATAAATATAAAATAAGGAATTAATTTAGAAAAATCTGAAAAGAAAGAAATAATTAAATTGTTTAATTACACTTTTCTTACACATTTCACTCTGATTGTTAATCTTATATTTTATTTGTTTTGTTTAATTTTTTTTTCTAAAATAGACACAAATCACTAGTGGGACTTTTTTATCCCAATGTATAATATGATATAATATGTAATAAAATAGATTTATATCTAGATTAATATCAGAAAAAATGATCTTTATAAAAACTAATTTCATTTTTCAATTCTTACATCTTATCGGGTCAAGTACAATGTTTGTTTTATGACTCACAGTAGCACTAACTGATTTGCTGATGTGTGCATGTATTTCAGTATCTCACCAGATGGCAGCACTCTAACACTTTTGAATATAAAACCAGAGGACTCAGGAACATACACCTGCCTGGCTGTCAGCTCCGCTGGCCAAGAGAGCAAAATCTATACCTTGTTTGTATTGGGTGAGAGCAGTTGTCTTTGTATAGTTTATTGTGCACAACACAAATCTGTGAATTCATTTTCATATTTTTTGCACTACAGTTCCTCCCTCCATAAGTGGGGAGACCAGCGTCCCCCGTGAGGTGCACACCACCCAGCACAGTGTGGTCACACTGGAGTGCAAAGCCACCGGGACTCCCCAGCCTCAAATCAGCTGGCTGAGGGACGGTCATCCTTTACTCCTATCACCACGCATACGCCTGCTCTCTGCAGATTCTGTTCTTAGGTCAGTTTTGCAAACAGAATAAAGACAATGCTGTGATTTCTGATATTTTCATTAGTTTTTTTTATTCATCTGATATTTTCAGTAGTTACATTAGTTTGACATGTCCTGTATCCTTGTGTCGGCACAGGATTGCATCGGTGCAGCTGTCTGATTCTGGCATCTACACTTGTGTGGCACGTAGCCGAGCTGGATTAGCTGAACTCAACTTTGACCTCCAAGTGCAAGGTAGATCAGGAAATCTTTTTAATTGATAAATATAAATAATATAAATAAAAAGAATAAAGAAAAACTTAATCACAATAAACACTTTAAAGTCACCATGAAATCAAAATGGACATTCTTATTTGTTATGAAATATTGCAATATTTATTATAAATAATTTTTCCGTGCACATCATTAGTTTATGTGCCCTCATTATCTTTCATCAAAATTACTTCCCCTCCCTCTAGCATCTTGCACATGAGATCGCAGCAAAAGCATTCAACAACGATCCAATCAATATTCAAAATCATGTCCTGTTTTTCTTATATTTCACTCAGATTTGAGTAACAATAGGGAAAAAAGATGTCGCAACTTCCATTTAGCAATTAGCTACATGTTTTTAGCCATTGCTGTATGTCTCCCTCATCAGCTCCCCCTGCTGTTGAGCGCACAGAGCCGACTGAGCAGGTGGCCGTAGTCCAGGGCTCTTCGGTAACGCTGACCTGTGAAGCCCGCGGTGTGCCCCCTCCTACTTTGTTGTGGATGAAAGACGGTCAACCTCTCTCACTGCACCGCAATCTTCTCCTCGATGGACAGGAAACCCGCTTCCTGCTCTCTGATGTGGGTCCCAGCGATGGAGGCCTCTACAGCTGTGTGGCGAGCAACCAGGCAGGAAGCAGTACCAAGACTTTCAACCTGACTGTCCTAGGTATTTGCAATCGAAATGATGTATGAATGTAAACATGAGAGACTAGAGAAGGTTTTTGTGTCCAAAACAATAATACTTTTAGGAGCAAAAATACATAAAATCTGATGTAAGCATTAAATCTGATGATGTATTTGCACATATTAGAGCCCCCAAAGATATCAGGCTCTTCATCCCCTGAGGAGCAGCTGGTTGCAGTGGACAGTGTGCTGGAGCTGGAGTGTATCGCTACTGGTCTCCCCCCTCCTACCCTCAGCTGGCTGAAAGATGGGCGTCCACTACAGGACAACATGGCAATAATAGAGAGAGATGGGCAGCTACTCAGAATCAACAAAGTCCAGGTGCTTTGAATTTAAGGGTAATTCAAAATGAAGGTGTTTAGCTTGTTTTGCATTTGTGTGTGCTTTGTGATTGTGCCAATATGTTCTGTCATGTTTTGGAATAGGTGGAGGACGCAGGTCTGTATACCTGTCTTGCTAGTAGCCCAGCGGGAGAGGATGGTAGAAACCACTGGGTGCGCGTACAGCGTAAGTAAAATGTGTTTTTTTTAAGCACTAAATAGATTACAATTTGTATGCATCACACAATAAAAATATGGTGGAAAAAATAAATAACAATTACTTAAATTGCTTAGGGGGCTTAAATACATGAAGGCAAAAAAGGAGCTGATGAGTAAATTAAACTCAAATGAATCAGAAACCATTTAAACAAACAGGCAGGGAACGGAGGAAAACTGAACTAATTAACAAACTGGAAAGCTAACCTAGAAACACAGACATGAACAAAACAGAGCAAAAACAAACTCAAAATGTGACACATACACTGCAGTTTTGAGGTCAGTAAGATTTTTTTAAATTTTATTTTTAGGGAATTAATACTGTTATTCAGCAAGGATGCATTAAATTGATCAAAAGTGACAGTAAAGACATTTACATGTTACAAAAGATGTATATTTTTAATCAATGCTGTTCTTTTGAACTTTCTATTCATCAAATAATCCTGAAAAAAAGTAATTAACAGTTCCCACAAAAATATTAAGCAGCACAACCATTTTCAACATTGATAATAATAAGAAATGTTTCTTGAGCACCAAATCAGCATATTAGAATGATCCCAGCTAGTGTGTGGTGGGCATTCTGGTGCAATATGGCTGTCGTCGCATCATCCAGGTGGATGCTACACATTGCTTATGCACAGTAGCAGGGCATAATACACAATGGTCGTTCCCGTTATTTCAGGGAACCAAGATTACGTTATGCTAGGTACACACCAAAAGATAATCGGGCTGATTTTGGGCCGATTTCCCCCCTTCCGACAATCCTAGCTATGTCCCGATTATCTTGATGGTTCTACAAATTATCTTATCAGATTTTCCCTTGGTGTGAGGTGTGTTAAGAGTGTCCGAACCTGATCGGAAGAACGTCGAGCCGCCCCGATAGCGAATCGTAAATATTCAACATGTTTAATATTTACGATCAGAAATCCTGATGTGTGGGGGGAACCCAGAGGACAAATGCACGCACGCTCTGGAGATTATCACGTGAAATGAAACAATAACCAATCAGAAAGCAAGAAGATGGAAGACGGAAGAATAACAAACATGGCGCAGCACAAAGTGAAATTGATGTGAACAGCAGAGATGGAGGATCAGCTTGATGATTTGTGGCAACAGCACAAATGTTTATACAACGTGTTATACACTTCATCGCAATTTCTTCCTTCATATCGTCCGCCATGCTTATTCTGAGATTTTGCGAGATTTCCTGTGTTCACAGTCGAGACTCTGGTTGAAAATCTGTTCGTGTGTGGTGTGCTGTCTTTGTCACATCATGGCACACCACAGTGTGCAGTCAGGGCTCTCAAGTGTCACGTGACAGTCACTCATTTCGGTCTTTTGTCACGCCCTCTCGCCACACATTGTATTTCTCACGCAGAAAAACTATTTAT
This sequence comes from Leuciscus waleckii, assembly GCA_900092035.1. NCBI lineage: Eukaryota > Metazoa > Chordata > Actinopteri > Cypriniformes > Leuciscidae > Leuciscus > Leuciscus waleckii. Next base: position 396,200 of record FLSR01000564.1, read on the forward strand.
AATATATTTAATATGCCGCACCGCCAAAAATGTCTCTGGCAAAAACAAAACAAAAACAAAGCTACTTTGGCCACAGCCTTGCAGAAAAATTTAGCACTACAGGAAAAGCACCCAGAAAACTCTGCCACAGTGGTTGATGGGATGAACTAAGTCCAACGAGTGAAAGGTGATAAAGTTACTTTCCGAGATGTTGCCACAACAATCCTGGGTATGGCTCTGAGGGAAGGCACTCAGAGTAGAAGAATAGATGTTGTGTTCGACACATACAAGCAGAACTCAATCAAAAATAGTGAAAGATCTCTACGGGATGAAGAGACTGGTCATGAGTTGCAGGATATCACAAGCACACAGATGATGAGGCAGTGGAGGAACTTCCTGACCAAAGTCAATAACAAAACTAGTCTCATTAGCTTCATAGTGAATGAATGGAGGAAGCCACTATTTGTCCATTCTATTGGCTCTATTCTATTTTGAAGACTTGTGCTGGCTGCACAAGTCTAATTTAAGGCTCTCACAAATAAATAGTATGGGTATATTATACATTTTCTGAGTCATCAGAGTGCCTTGAGTATTGAAGTTGTTGAGTTTTGTGTCCGTGGTGTTCTTTCATGCCACAGGGATAAAAGAAAGCATACAGTTTAGGCGGAAATTGTGAAAAAAATAATGTGTCATTTCTGGTTTAAAGAAGTCATGTGACCTCTGTGTTTGTCAGACAGATTCAGTACTGGGATTAAATGAAAGCCTAAAAGGTCCCCTTTCCAACGATACCAAGCACCACATTATAGAATATTGACAATATCCCTAGCATGAGCCTTAACCAGATATACACCAGATTTCAAAAACAGAATTTATCTTAGGGAGTTAGTAACTTCATGAGCTGAAAAAAGTGATCTCGCTACCACCCCTGCACTGCTATCCTGATTTTTCTAATACTAGGGGTGTATACCTTGCCAAAAAACAATGATAGCATTTGTCCCCCCGATGATACCGATCAACCCCCCTGGCTCATGGACTAATAGGAGCAAACGGTTAAATCTAGGATTTTTGGTCCTCATGTTTGTGGTGTATTCACATTTTGAAAATCTTATAAGATGTAAAAAATCTTTTGGTGTGTACCCAGCATTAGTTAGCGGAGCGTTCCCTTTCAATTCGGTTCACTCGTATTGCGTCTGAGATTTTCTGTGTACGCTATGGGAAATGCCATGTTACCAGAACAGAAACCGTCCTGTGAAGCCGTAGTCCGGCGGGGACAGTCAGTGAGAAGGGGCAAGGACTTTGAATGTCCAGAAATGGCAGGCGCAAGTCTCTGCTTCGTAACTGACAGCCCCGTTTAGAGCGGCCTCCGAGGCACACATTTAGCTGCTCCGATTGCCTGAATTGGGTGGAGCGCTCAATGTACGCCCTTGGGGCCCATACCGTGCATTATGGGTGTGGTGTCTGATCACCCTGAGGGTGAGGGGAGAGCAAACAGCAATGTAACCTATGCTCTAAAGGGCGTGGAGAGCACTTTAGGCATATAGCCTCGTCTGGGTTTAACAACCACTTTGCTGTCGTTAGGCCCAAACTCGAGGCCGGAAGCATCCACTGAGAGAGCCTGCAGGTCACCAATTTGCTTGACTGCTTCAGCAGGAGAGCGGTCTTTAGTAAAAGAGGCCTAAGGTCGGCTGTCGTGAGTGGCCATCCAACAGCTCCTGAAGAAAAGAGAGAATGGACTCAATCTCACAGGATATGGGGTCTATAATTTTATGCTTCTAAATGAAACCTGGCTAGAACACAGCTGCAGTGCAACAATCCTCAATGAAACAGCCCCTCCTAACTTTACTTTTATGAGTGTCTGCAGAGCTGTTAAGAGAGGTGGGGGTCTAGCTGCTCTTTTTAAAGATATCTATCAATGTAAGCAAATATCATTTGGGAACTACTCGTCTTTCGAATATCTCTCATTGGGTTGCACGCCTACACAGGATGTGACACTGTAAGCGCTTTTGCAGGCAAAGGAAGACAAGGGCACTTACACTCCTGATGAACAACAAAGAAACACAAGACACATTCTTGAAGTTGGGCCAGGAATGGGTCCTCTCACCAGAACGGAGCAACAAACTGGAGGCATTTACATGTGTCCTCTATGCCCCAAAAGCATCAACCACCATGATCAACAAGCTCAGGTACCACCTTTTCTGTGCAAAGAAAGGTGAAATCGAGAGTCATCAACTCCTACCGTGCAAGAAAAACTTGAGGCAACACACACTGCGAGCTAACTATCAGGCTGGTATTTGGAAAAGATGTTTAGAAAAGGACCCACAAGTGCCAAGCCCTGTTGGCAGAGGATGGAAGATGGAGACAGAGGAGGAAGGTGAACAGTTGGTGCTGCACTGGATGGAAGGCCAGCCAGCACCTGAAGCTGTCCTGGATCTACTTGCCTGAAACTGCACAAAAAAAAGTTCACTCCCACGATGTATGTGTCTTGCAAATGGCCTCAGGTGCACAGACATGTGTAAACTGACAGAGTGTGAAAACCAGGTGACCTGTGTAGAAAGTTCAGATGAAGACGAGGACGACATGGAATATGATGATGATTAGATAATAAAATAATGTACATTAACATACAAACCAGTCTTTGATTAAATATATTCACTTTACAACATGTTTCTTTATTGACTTTTACAACTAATAGGTCTCCATCCTATTTGTCCATTCTATTCACTCTATTCTATTGTTGAAGACTTGTGCTGGCTGCACAAGTCTAATTTAAGGCTCTCACAAATAAATACTATGGGTATATTATATATTTTTTAAATCATCAGAGTGCCTTGAGTATTGAAGTTGTTGAGTTTTCTGTACGTGGTGTTCTTTCATGCCACAGGGATAAAAGAAAGCATACAGTTTAGGCGGAAATTGTGAAAAAATTTGTGTTATTTCTGGTTTAAAGAAGTCATGTGACCTCTGTGTTTGTCAGACGATTCAGTACTGGGCTTAAATGAAATGAAATCCCCTTTCCAATGATACCAAGCACCATATTAAGAATATTGACAATATCCCTAGCATGAACCTAAACCAGATATACACCAGATTTCAAAAACAGAATTTATAGGGGGTTAGTAACTTCATGAGCTGAAAAAAGTGATTTCGCTACCACCCCTGCACTGCTATCGTGATTTTTCTAGTACTAGGGGTGTATACCTTGCCAAAAATCACTATGAGACTTTGTCCCCCCAGATGATACCGATGGACCAAATTTGGGGCCCTGGCTCATGGACTAAAAATAGATCCTGTTTTCGGTGCTTGAAGTGGTGCTGCAATCAGAAGCATCCCACCTTGCTTCACATAGAAACCAAAGGCTCTGTACTTTAGGCCAGGAAAAGTCAGTAGACACGTTCATGCTCCGTGGTCTTCAAATTTCAAGCCTGGATGGACAGACCTTTGTGGATTTACCAGAGCTGTATAGTAAAACATCAATGCCTGTGAGCAAGAATAACATTCTCACTCTGGATGACTTATTATCCATAAGATTATCCATATTTGGAGAGTATCATAATTCCCAGTATTAATGCAGAGGTTGAGCTGTTGATTGGTCTCAATGCATCAAATCTTAAGGAAACGTGGGAAATCATTAACAGCCAAGGCGGGGGACTCTATGCTGTCAAGACCCTATTGGGGTAGGTCGTGAAAGGGACATTAAGAGGTGAAAATAGTGACAAAGGAAAGACTGACTGGCTGTCCTGTAGTCACTGCTAATAGGATCTCAGTTGCCAGGCTGGAGGATCTGTTGATTGCTCAATACAATCATGATTTTAATGAGAAACTGTCAGACGATGATGTTACCATGTCCAGAAATGACCAACAGTTCATGGAAATAATGGAAACTACAATCAAGTTTGAAGAAGGTAATAATTGTTTTGACTTACCTTTTAAGTCTCTTGATGTCATCAAGCCAAACAATGGTAGTGTTGCAAAACAGCGTGTTCTGGGTCTACAAATGAAGTTTATAAGAAATCGAGAATATCAGCAAGAATATACATCTTTTCTGTCTGACGTTATTGACAAAGGATATGCAGAGGTAGTACCACCTCACCATCTGAAACGAGAAGATGGTAAGGTTTGGTACACACCACACCACAGTATGTATCATCCGAAAAAGAAAACTCTTAAAGAGTAGTGTTCGATTGTGGTGCAGTGTTTAAACGAATCTCTCAAGTTCTAACAAGATTCAGACGGGAGCCTGTCACTTTGATATCTTATACACAAGCCATGTTTCATCAGGTAAAGGTTTCTCAGAAACGTGTCTGCGTTTTTTGTGGTATCCTAGTGGTGATGTTACACAAACGCTATGGAATATAGGATGAACGTGTTTTGGGGCAGTGTCCTCGTCCAGCTGTGCTAATTGAGAGGATTGTACATGACCATCAAGCACACTTTGATCCTTGTGTTCCGAACGCCATTCTTTAAAACTTTTATATGGATGACTTCTTAACATCTTTTCCTACAGAAGCTGAAGCACTCCATTTGGCTCAGATTCTCATTGCTGCTTGTGCAAAGGGAGGATTTCAGCTGTCAAAATGGTTGAGTAATAGTCGTGTTGTCATGTCCAGCATTCCAGAGGAACAGAGATCAAAGAGCTTGACTTGGATAAAGATTATCTTCCAATGGAAAGAGTACTTAGTCTGCACTAGTGCACTGAAAAGGATAAGTTTGCCTTTAGGTTGTCCATAAAGGAGCATCCTCACACAAGACGTGGCATGTTGTCTGTGGTTTGTGCCATTTATGACCCCTTAAGTTTCTTTCCCCATTTACTCTGCCTGTAAAACAGGTGCTTCAAGAAATGTGCAAGTGCAATGCTGGCTGGGATGATCATAAGAGTGAGCCTGGAGCAATGGAGGCACATACAGTCAAGTTTGAATCCGGCAGATGAGGCATCTAGGGGTCTTGGTGCTGAAGAGTTTTTAGCATGTAAGAGATGGCTTAAGGGACCTGATTTTCTTTTAAAGGAAGAAGACGAATGGCCCAAGTCCAACGTGAATCAGTTGTTAATACCTAGATGACCAGGAAGTTAATGAGGAATGCGCTGCACATGCCTTTGCCTGTCAGGTTTCAAAGTCTCATAGTTCTTCAGCTATTTTTCTGATTTTGCAAGACTTAAAACCTCTGTAGCGGAATTACAAAATAAAAGCCCCCCCCACAAACTCAATTATAACCTGTTTTATCTATTTGGATCCGATTCAGATCGACATAATTTTTACACAGCCCACTTTCACTTCAGAATTGATACACCTTGGAGTGTCACTCGCACAATGTCAGTACTGTCTAGTGTATAATTTCAAAATAAAAGTCCTCTAAAAACTCACCAAAAGCTTTTGACAAAAAGTTTTGTCGATCAATTGACCATTCGCAAAGACCCGCCCCCTTTAGTACTGTTGCTATGTCCGACAAGCCACGCCACTCTCACCCCACACACCATCTCACACAATGAAATATACATCGCGGAGCAAAGAGGAAACTGACAAGGCACTGACAGACAGGACAGACCAGGTTACTTCTGATGTAACAAAGTCTCAACTTTCAAATTTGGTCATTTTTAAAAGAAATTTAAACAAAATACTGTTTTGTGGCTCTTTAATGTGTCTGACAGATCGCTGTAGAGCCTCAGTTAAAGCTGCTCGTGAACCGATCATCTCTTCCTTCTAGTTAATTTATAGCATCAAATAAACATGAATGAACATAAGAAGGAATATTGTTTTAACTGTGGAAAGACATCAGTACACTCCGTTTTTCAAGTTCAAATCCTCCAACGTTAATCCACTAACTCTCCTGAGTGCTTTGTCGGACAAAAAGGGCGGATTCGGCGGATGGCGGATTATGATTGGTCAGATCGCCTGTCAATCAAACTCCCTGCGAAGGGTCAATTCAGATTGGTATAAAAAGAAAACTCCCCTTTCCCACTGACCAATTTCACTTCAGATTGATAGTACACCTGCTCAGAGTCAGAAATGGGCACAAATACATAAAAAAGTATTGATCATCAAAGGTATCAAAATAAAATACTAAATACATTTCTCACACCAGTAGGGCGATATCAGGCAAACTGGGCCATCAGATAAAAAAGGGCCATTTAACATTTGAGTGTCATATCTCTTTAAAAGTCAACAGCCAATGACTGCAAAGAATTTCAAACTATTGCCATAACAGTACTTGACATTTAGCAAATAAGTTTATTGGTCTGAGGTTGCTAACGGGGGCGGGGAAATGCCTCATTTTGAGACCACACCAGAAAAAAATCAAGTCTTACTTCTCAATAATAAGGTTGATAAATCAATAATAAACAAATGGACATTTATAAATAATGATTCATAACCCATGACTTGATGGCCTCTGTGAGATAAAGTGCTGGTATTTTGCTAAATAATCCAGATTTTTTTTTTTTTTTTGGTATTTTTAGTTACTGGCCCAATTTACCTGAAATGTTAGATAAAATTGGGCCATTAATTTCATTTAAAATGGGTCACCTTCTGAGTTGAGTTTAAGCTGTGTTAAATGTAAAATTATGTTAAATGTTTTTTTTACACACAGCATGTCAAACAGAAAGGATATGAAAGGAGAGAAGAGAGTCAGAAAGGCACATAAAGGAGAGAGAAGGAATGCCAAGGAAAGGGCAAAAAATACAATCGGTGGGTAGGAGAGGATAAGAGGAGCATTAGCTGAATATAGAGAGAGAAACTGATTGAAATTGATGTTTTAATGTAATTTAAATGCAATGTTACACTGTTACATTATACATTTAAAAAATTTATGTTTTATCAGAAATGTAAAATTGCATTTTAACTGGCCCATTTTACCTGAACACTGCTCAAAAAAATGTGGGAAAGCTATGTTTCAATCCCTAGGGCCTGAACAATTATATTTTATTACATCAATTCAACACAAAAATATAAAAAACAGTCCTTATTAATCAAATGAGCACTTTAACCACGATTAACCAAAAAGTGGCCCAATTTGCCTGATATCACCTTATTTAAATACATTGCAAAAATGTAGCTTAGCCTTTCAAGCACTGAATACATTTGAGTTAACTTATGAATCCCATTAATAAAGTAATCTTTAAAAAGTATATTTTCATGTTCTCACATTGTTGTTGCTGAATAAAAGTATTAATTTTTTTGGTTTTTTAAAGAAAGAAAATGCTGACCCCAAACTTTTGAACGGTAGTGTATGTTATATACAAAAGATTTATATTTTTAATAAATTCTGTTCTTTTTTAAACTTTTTAAACTCAGAATCCTGAAAAAGTATCAAAGGTTATAAGTATATTAAAAAAATCGAAAACCATTATTTTAAATTGAAGTAATATTTCATATTATTACAGTTTTTTCTGTATTTTTGATCAAATAAATGCAACCTTGATGAGCATATGCCCCTTTTTTTTTACATTTGAGCCCCCACTCTCTGCATGGAAATCTGAAACTCTGCAAGATTTAATATTTTAATTTTACAATGTCTATTTAGAACAAGGCAGTTAGTGGTGTTGGTATACTTGCTCTGGGTGCCAGCACATGTGGGTGTGGATGGAAATGAGGAAGTAGAACAGCTGGCAAAGAAAGCATTAAATCATCCACAAATGGAAATGAATGTATCTTTAAGTAAATCAGAAAATCAAGAGATTGACATCAATCGAAATTAGTAAGAAATGGCAAATGATATGGAATAATGAATCTAAAGCAAGACATCTTTATAAGATTCAGGAGTGTGTTGGAAATGAGAGGAAAAGAAATGGAAATAGGAAAAAAGATATAATTATTTCAAGGTTAAGAATTGGTCACATTGCATTACATTTACAAAATAGGGAAACAGGAAATTGTGACAAATGCGGAGATCCAGAGAAACAGTGCAGCATATTATTTCTGAGTGTGCTGCATATGTAAGGGAGAGGCGATAGCTAATTCAAGAATTAGGATGGATGGGAATTCAATAAAAGTAGGCGATTGTTAGGGAAACGAGGCAAGACAATCAAGAGTTATTATTTAAATGTAAAAAAAAAACAATGAATAGAATCTAGCTTTTGTGTGTGTTTTATAATTTATTTATTTTTATATTCTTTTTTGTCCCTCGTTAATTTCTTTCAATTCTTCCAAAACTATGTGCACTCCACATAATGGTAATGCACCTTTTACGATGGCTTGCCAATCCGCCATAAAACACCAGAAGAAGAAGAAGAAGAACTCTCTGCACGTCCCTGGTTGTTCCAGTTGACTCATTGATTAAAGCTTAGTTTATCAGAATGAAATGCACGTTCGTCTCCTGCAGAGGGCGGTATTGATGAACGAGCTCCTCCTCCTGCACTGAAGCCGTCTTTCCACTGCACAGGACATGACAGCGGACAGCCGTCGGACCGGAAGTCATTCATTTCCAATGGAGAGTAGTACGGGATCCAGTTCCGATCCGGAGCCGGTTGAAAAACAGAGTTACGACACTCCTATAGACCGCCGTATTTAACGGCTCTGTTCCGATCTTTGCGTATGCGGAAATTTCAGATCCGATTTGAGTTTCGATGCGTTGAAATATCGGAACTTCTGCGGCTAGACCGTATGCGACCGGTCGACCGGATGTGATGTATTCTAATCAAAACAATGAGCGCGAAGCTAGATAGAATGACCAATATTTGAACTCTTTAACCTTATTCTGTGAACGACATTTCTGTAAAATGGAGGTTATTAATAATTAAGGCAGAAATAATTATTTTATAATTATTAAATTAATATTTCTATCGATTAGCTCTATAAAATCGACTGTGTTTTTATTTTAGATGTGTTGAGGGTCATTTGTTTTGTGTGGATATATTCATGCATGCATGCATTACATTAATTAAAATCATTCATTTTACCATTGTGAATAGCCGAGAGTTGCTTTGCTTCACGACCAATTTGCCGCTAGGGGGCGAATGCTACAATCGTATGCGAATGACGTGTGCGGTGGAAAGGCGGGGAAATGCGCTCATTTCCGAGGCGTTTCCGTTATCTTGAGTTGAGTTAATAAGAGGAGTCCGCAGGTCACGCTTCTCAGATGATGATGATGTGTGCGCGCGCCCTCAGACACAGGATCAGATTCAGTTACAGTGACATATAGGAAGCGCGCGACTTCAACTCGAGGACAACACTGCGGATTCATTTCAACGGTATGAGCTGCAATTATTATGTGTTTACTTTATTTGTTAATGTTAGGTCTATCCAGTAATAATACAAGTCCAATAATAATAATAATAATGCAAGTCAATAATACAAATACAAGTGATTCTATACAGATGTGTGTGTGTGTGTGTGTGTGTGTGTGTGTGTGTGTGTGTGTGTGTGTGTGTGTGTGTGTGTGTGTGTGTGTGTGTGTGTGTGTGTGTGTGTGTGTGTGTGTGTGTGTGTCTTCATGTATACGTGCTTGGGTTCTGTGTCTTTGTTTTTGCGTGTCTGTAAAGTGATGTAAACAGTGTAACATTATGAAAAAATGTCTAATATCCGTTCACCACATCTGTGAATTGGTTTTAAAGTATTAAATCATTAAACTATCGTTTTAAGTATATCCTGATATCATTTTCACTATGTATTGATGTCATACATTTGCATGTCTATTTGCATTCATTTGCACCATTCCCAATATTTGAGTCCAAAGTTGAACAAGCAGCCTGCATTTGTACATTCATACAATACACTCACTGTTTAAATCACTTTACATTAAATTTGTCTTCAGTGTTATGATGGCTTATCAAATCTCTTAGCAACTATAGTATATAGGCATGATATACTATCAGTAAACTGATGTGTTAGACATCTGTGAGGCATTTCCTGTGATTGATTTGCACAAAGACATCTTCGTCTGTCATTGTCCTCGGGTGTTCGTCGTGATCTTAAAGTTTTTGTCCCAGTTGGAGCTCTTTTTAGGTTGATAATATTTTTGAAGCTTGACCTTATTTTCTCTTGACCCATTTAGTGTTGAAACTGACATACTTAAAAAAAGAAAAAAAAGAAAGAAAAAAAAAATCTTACTGAAAGCTAATTGTTTTTGAGATATCAACCTAAAATTAGGAACTCAACTTGTTCAGATTTTTGCCTTTGATTTTCTTTTAGAGTACAGCATGTTTTGAAAATATATATTTTATATAAAATATGAAGAATTACATTTTTACACGGTACATTTTCATAAACTCAAAATGTATAATTTTTTTTCTGTTTCATTTTCTTAATTTATTTCACATTTACAAAAAATCCAATCTTACGTCTATATTCCAAAGCCTTCTTGAATTACAACCATTTAAGTTCGGAATGTGCATTTTAATGGTTATGCAAAACCATTATGTGGTAAATGGGTTTTAAGTGACACTTAAGGGGTTGAACAGCATCATTATGACTATGAGATCTATTACAGCTTGAGTATTTGTGATTCACAGGTCTCCAGTATGGCAGAGTTGCTGCGGTCACTCCTGAGCGTGGCAGAAAAACTGCAAATGTGGCTCGCGTCTGTCGTCAAGAAGCGTCTCTTTTTGAGCTCCTCGTACAGGAAAAGACAGGGCTGACAAAAACAAGAAGTTCGTCCAGGACTTCAAGACGCTTGCTGATGTGGTGATACAGGAAATGATGCGCCATGATGTTTGTGCCAAGGTTCTTAAAAATAAAGCTCTCATTGAGATCAAAATTCATTTGAATTAATCTGATCAGTTTCTGTTGAGGGCTAAACATTCTTCATTCTTGCTTTATGATTCTAGTTTCCAGAATTGACAGGCTTTATTCATGGAGAGGAGTCAAACAAGTTTGAGAACGGGCTTGGTGAGTTACCCTGTATTTCTTTTTAATTGTGCTGCATTTGAAAGAATTTCATATTGCAATTATATTGAAATGTCATTCACCGCTCTTTTGGCACTTGATCTTTGACTCTTTAAGTCAGCATGAAACGACAGACATGCGATGGTCTTCTCTTCCCTACTGTAACGTGTATCCGAGTGGAACGGCTTCTGGAAAAATAACAAATGTGACTGGGGGGGTGGGCTTGATTTTGTCCATAGGGAGTTGGTTGGATGGTTTGCTGTTGGTGGATCTCATGTGATTGACAGTTTGCCTCGCCCTGGGCTGGCGCCAGTAAACATGTGATCAGAGAAGAAAAGAGATGTCACTGAAAGGGTTGCACTTTATTACAGTACGTTACTTAGTTATTACCTGGTTATTGTAAATACTATAATAAGGAACAGGACTGAAAAATAAAGTGATTAAGGTTACGAGGCACATGCATTTGAACTCAACTGAAATCTGGAAAGCTGGCATAATGTGGATTGTGTGACAATATAATTAACATTTCCTTGCATGCAGAAGTTGTTTAGATGATTATTTGGAAAAGTAGAATCAGATCAAATTATGCGAACGTTAAATTCTGAGCTGAAGTACGGTATGTTGAGGTGTGCTGTCCTTGTAGCATTGGTATGAGAAAAGATATGATTTCATAAAGGATCCAAGCATTCTGTTGTAGACAACATAGGATTGGCCTAGTACAGAGCCCTGTGGGACTCCCTGTTAAGATGCATGATGCAGGAAGTGCTGTCACAGGCACTGTTTACACCAAACTCAAGCAGTGGCCGGAGCACCTTGTAGGCAAATGGTTTCGAGATGATAGAAGAATCATAGATATCATTATGGAAGTATGAGGATATTGGAGGACCTAAAGAATATTTAGCATGAGATAGTAATTCAAATCTTTTGAGGCGTTCACGAGATGCCTGGGAATAACGTGTCATTGTCTTCATACCTGCAAACTCGTCACCTTTCTGTGAAATTTGAAAGGAGGTTTTTTATGAGGGCGTATATGAATGTTCAGAATGTTCTAATTTCTTTTCTTTTCATCTTCTCACTGTATGGTGCCTAATAAAGTAGCGCAGAGATGCTTTGTGTACAGGAGTAACTCGGTCATTTTTCCATAAGTGCCACCTACTTTTAGAGAGTGAATTTGTTATATAACATGCATAATCATTTATAGGCTGAAACTTGAGGTTTATCATTTAGGGGGGAAAAAATGTGTCAAAATTTGAATAGCAAATTAGTTTTAAGTCATAGGTTTTATAGTCATTTACAGTTTAGGATGTTTCAATTTAGTTTCAAAAGAATGTTGCTGCCTAAAAAAAAATGTAGTTCTATTCTAATTTAGACATTTTCGGAAACAATTTTAACTGCCGATTCCAAGCAATTAAAAAGAATAATATTTGTATTGTATTTTACTGCTTATTCCAAGGTTTTTTTTTTGTTGTTTTTTTTTTGCTGCTTATTCCAAGCTATTTTTAGATTAGTTGATTGTATTTTACTGCTTATTCCAAGGTTTTTTTTTTGTTGTTTTTTTTTTGCTGCTTATTCCAAGCTATTTTTAGATTATTATATATATCTTTTTTTATTTAACTGGTGATTCCAAGCTATTATTTTTTAAATATTTTTTAAATATTTTTTTACTGCTTATTCCAAGCTATTTTTAGTTTATTATAATTTTTTTATATATATTTTTTTAACTGCTGATTCCAAGCTTCTTTTTTTTTTTTTTTTTTTTTTTTTTTCCAAATTTTTTTTTTTTTTTTTTACTGCTTATTCCAAGCTATTTTTAGTTTATTATTATATATTTTTTATTTTATTTAACTGCTGATTCCAAGCTATTTTTAGATTTTTTTTTAAAACTATGCTTCTGTGATGGCAAAGAACACTCAAACTCAGAGTTAATGTATTAATGGAATAAATTGTGATTGTATGTCCATCAGGGGAGAGTGTTACTGTGACGGTCTGTGCTCGGGAACAGGACACGACTGCTCTGTTGGCTAAAGTCCTGGATGGGGATCAAACCGCCGCGTCCCTCCTGAGCAAAGCCATCCATCAGGACCTTCAGCTCAGAGACGAAACCGCCGAATCTCTGCAGCTGTCAATCAGCCCAGCCGACGTGGGCATCTGGATTGATCCCATCGGTAATGCATTTCTTATTTTCTGTCCATAAATTAAATAATTGGTTTAACTTAGACATTGGTTGTACAGCATTCTGCTTAGACTGGAACTGCTTAGACTAGTCTACAAGTTAGTCATCTAATTTTTTGTCTTAAAGGGATAGTTCACCCAAAAAAGTTCCCTTGATTTACTCTCACTGAAGCCAGGATTGGGTGTATATGACATTCTTCTATCAGACGAATACAGTCGGAGTTATATAAAAAAAATGTCCTGGCTCTTCCGAGCTTTATAATGGGAGTGAATGGGCACAATTTTTTTGAAGTCCATACTAGTGCATCTATCCATCATAAAAGTGTCCCAAACGGCTCCGAGGGGTTAATAAAGGCCTTCTGAAGCGAAGCGTTGCGTTGGTTTAAGTAAAATATCAACCAAAAGAGTGAGGCATTTATGATGTAAGAGTAGCATAAGCTTTGACGCCTCTCGCTGTTCAAACAAACAGGACTGGGCAACCGCGTTCATCATTATGTTGTGCGTCAAGTTCAAGTGTTACTCTTTTGGCGTAAGTCGGTGCGTACGGCCTCAGCTCGGAAGAGCCAGGACATTTTTTAATATAACTCTGATTGTATTCGTCTGAAAGAAGAATGTCATTTACACCTAGGATGGCTTCAGGGTGAGTAAATCATGGGCTAATTTTAATTATTGGGTGAACTATCTCATTAACTTAACTGTGTTTAACTGATCAGTCAGTCAGGTGTGTCATTGTTCAGTAGTTGCAGAACTAGTTGCAGGCATGTACAGGAGATAGTCATGTTAAAACTATGTGAAAAATGACTACAGAAACTGGCTGACACTGGAAACCTTGTTTTGAAACAGTTCAACCTGTAGAATAGAAAACAAAAGTTCAAACAGGTCAAATTCCTTATTTTTTCTCAGTGTGTGAATTGTTAATCAACAGATGTATTTGGTTATTTTCTTTGAACAGACGGGACAAGTCAGTACATTGAAGGGAAAGAGGAAGAGGAGCCGGATGAAGGCTTTTGTCATTCTGGACTCCCGTGTGCTCTGGTTCTGATTGGGGTTTATTTACGGGCCACTGGCCAACCAATCATGGGTGTCATAAACCAGCCGTTCAACCGCAAACGGTTTCAGTCTCCGAAAACGCCGGATCCGTGTGGACGAAACACCAATACGATAAAAAATGTATACGTATACAGCGAAACGCGTCTCCGTGTGGACGGGCCCTAAGTCTTAAACTATTTGAGAATGGAGAAATTATACTGATTAAGGCTGGCAGCAACTACAATTATTACTTTATTCCATATCTGTCACAGTGAGTTGTAGAGAATGCATGATGAAACAAAGTAGTATCCAAAATAAATGGTCTTTATTTAATCCACAAAAGAAAACTCAGAAGATCGTAGAGGAATACACACAACCATGTTAAACTAAGACGATACCGGGCCGCTTTTACATGCAAACCAATGGGGCAATTTAAGAGCAATTCGCCAAAAATAAACAACAACAACAAAAAAACTCCCTAAAGATTCATGTAAAAACAGAAAACCGCTTTTTGTAGCTTGTCGGAGACAAAAAAAAAAATCAAATATGAGAAATGAAGAACTACTTTAAAAAAAGAAAAACTAGAAAATATCTTTGTTCAAAATTAGCTGCACAGACACTAAATTAAAACATTCTTGATGTTTTTTTTATCACTACTTGTAGTGACTATTTCCATACTGGGGTACAAATAACTACCACTAAGTATAAATAGTATCTAACATTATTTGTGTAAATACTGCCTTTACATCTGACCCCAAGCTTTAAAAGTATTGGTTTTCTCACACTTCTTTTCAGTGCTGCAACAAAATAGTAATTGAGAGATCCAAAAACAGCATTTCACAGACTTTTTCACTATGAAACTCAAATAAATGAAGAAATTGAGTATTTTGCATGGAATATTCTTCAATTTTGAGTCTTAAATTTCATAATTTCTCATGTATTAGTGTTTGACCAGCTCTAATGAAGGTTTTCTGTTTTACCTGACTCTTTACTGTTTTACAAAATGTTGATTTTTGGTGAATTTCATGGAAACCATGTCAATTTGAACCCCAATACAATCAATCGCCGAACGGTTTCAGTTATATTCCCACTTGAGCTTGGTTCGGCACAGCACCATAATGAACCGTTCTCGGTCCGGAATTCTCCGAACGGTTGAAAAAAAGAAACCATATCCATAATGACCAATAGATGCGTTTTGGAAAGGCTGTACAAATGTATACGTCAAAACATTGCCTGCCTTTTATACACTTCGCTTTAATTCATCAGTTAAAAAAAAAAGGCAAATTATTTAAGCTGACGCATTACTTTTTAGTGACTCCAATATTAATGTGTCAATTTATAAATGCTTTACTCATCACATCAAAAAAGTAATCTGATTACATATGCACGTTACACAAGGGGTGGACAGATGGGCCAACCAGGGAGGAATCATCGCTTACTTGGACTCCAGCGTTATTGAGAAAGTCGTGGAGGCGCTTGCTGGGAAGATATGACAAAGATATTATGCAAGTTTTATTTTTTTGCGCATAACTTTGTCCTTTTATGATTCTAGTTTCATAATGTATAGTGGCATATTTAAATGTTGTTTTTTTTTAGGAGAAAAAAATATATATATCATACTTATCTACAAAGTTTTATTTTTTGGAAGAGTTTTCATTTTCAAGAGAAAGGGGAAAGGGAAGCAATCACTTTGTTTCATTACAGATGATAACACAGGTTTTACAGTTACTTGAGACAAAAGGAAAGTTAGAAACTGGCAGTTCTGTGGGTTTGGATTGTCATGCGTAACATATGGACATTCATGCCCTTTTATGGTGATGTTTTTGACTTATTGTTGAGAAAAGCAGAAACATCATGAGTGCAATGACAGTCTCACACCGGAACGACATTTGGCTTGAGTTGTACTTTACCGTCTCATTCTAAACCTTTACGGACATATTTAAGAAATATTGTGAAATATTATTACAATTTAAATTAACTGTATTCTATCTGATATTGTAAAGTGTAATTTATTCCTGTAATCAAAGCTGAATTTTCAGTATCATTACTCCAGTCTTCAGTGTCACATGATCCTTCAGAAATCATTCTAATATGATGATTTGCTGCTCAATTATTAATAATGGTTCTTATTATCCATGTTGAATTTTTTTTGGGGGGTTGCTTAACTTATTAAAATCTTTTTAATTTTTTTCAGGATTATTTGATGAATTATAGAAAGCACTTTTTTTTATTTTTTTTATTCTTATCCCAAACTTTTGAATGATGGCCTATCATGATTTCAACAAAAATATGAAGCAGCAAAAACTGTTTCAACATTGATAATAATCAGAAATTAATCTTGAGCAGCAAATCAGGATACTATAATTCCTAATAACAGGAATAAATTATATTTTAAAATATATTCAAATAGAAAACAAATTGTTATAATATTTCAGCTTTTACTGTCATTTTGATTAAATGCAGCTTTGGTGAGCAGAAGAGACTTCATTAGAATCATTAAAAAAGTCTATTATTACAAAATTTTGACCACCAGTGTATGTCATATGAAAAACATACAGCAACCTTTGTCAGTATTTATGGGATATTTTATGTTCAAGACTTATCATAGCTGTTACAGTCTGTAACAGTCTTCATTATGTATTGAAATATTAAATAATGAAAAATTGTTGTTTGGTATATTTGTTACTGATGGAAAAACTTTGAGAGCAAATGAGCTGATGGGGAAAGTGTGTTAAACAGCTCAGAGGAACATTGATGCCCTTTTATGTGCACAAACCATCGAAAAGATCCTCATTTACTTCTCTCTCGGCTTCGTGCCAGTGCCAGTGCTTATGACTAGAAAAGCATCACTTCACACTGTACACGTACAGGCCATGTGATTGAGTCAATTTATAGCAAATACTGGATAAATCTGATCAAAATTGTGGTTACAAATCACATTTTCACATTAACAAAACCCCTTTGGCTGTTCTTTTAATGAGTCAAAATATCCACAATCAGCATTGGGGAAATGTAGTTTTAAAAAATAATGCGTTATAAAATTGTGTTACTCCCTCAAAAATCTAATAAGTGACTATTGTTACGTGACTTTGGCGTTGCTTTCTCTCTTTTCGAGGCCTTGCAGGTGTTTTTCAACAATCTATACAACATCCACCTTTAGTTTCTTTTAAAAACACATTTAGAATATTATATTCTGAGCACTTCAATATTTCATTAGAGTGATGTACGGCATACAAAAGATCTCTGAACACAAGTAACGTACATTACGTTATCAGATTACTTTCATGATGTACAGACCCTTTCCAAAAAATTTAGAATATCATGGAAAAGTTTATTTGTTTCCATAATTCCATTCCAAACGGTAAACTTCCATAGATTATAGATTCAGGGCCCACAACTTAAACTGGCCAAATCCGAATGAAATTCTTTAAACCTTTTCTAATCCGATTGATAGAACGTGTAAACACTTGATCGGATTGAACACCGAAACTGAAAAGTACTGCTCATGTGTACGTTTGTTTCGGACTCTCATCCACAGAACTTCTTGTTCTTGAACTTCTGGCTCAGTTCTGGCTGTGTGAAGTTTTTTTTTACTTTCGTTCATGTAAACTTCACTTCTCGTTCACTCAGCGTTCATATTCATGTTTTTGGGAACACTTTACAATAATGTTCCATTTGTTACAGTTAGTTAATGCATTAACTAATATTAACTAACAATTAGCAAAACATTTGTAACAGTATTTATTAATTTTCTTTGTTAATATCAGTTGATAAACAAACATGTTAATTGTTAGTTCATGTTAGCTCAGATCAATTAAATAATAGTAACAACTAAAAACATTTTATTTTTATAATGCATTAAATGTTTAAATTAGCATTAACTAAGATTAATAAATGCTGTAGAAGTATTGTTCATTCTTAGTTCATGTTAACTAAGGTAGTTAACTAATGTTTACTAATGAACCTTATTGTAAAGTGTTACCCACATTACTATACTCGTTGCATCAAAAAAGTATGTGATTATGTAATGCATGTTACTAATGTGTACGTTACCCACGGTACTGCAGCACAGTCCCTTAATTATTACGCAGGAATAGAGTATTGTTCCTAGCCATATCGGCCTAGAAAATCGCAACTTTTCTTTTTCCGTCCATCTTAGTACACGATGTAACTACAGAATAGTCAAGGTTTAAATAGGAAAAATATCGAAACTCTTTGGTCATTTTTTTGAGAGAGATGCTAACGGTCTAATCAGATTCAATGATCTATGCTAAGCTATGCTAGGCTATGCTAAAAGTGCTACGGCCAGACCCGGAGATCGACTGAATGGATTCGGAAACGGTAAAACTCAGCTGTTTAACTCTGGGGGAGTTGGAAAATGAGCCTATTTACAAAAAAAAAGTGGAGTGTTCCTTTAAGTTGAAAGTGCGCAAAATGGTAATGCAAATCTTACGGTTTTTGAGTCAAATCACTGATACTAAGCAAACAATATTTTCGAATTTCAACAAAAATGAATGTTACCCTCACGAAGGTATATTTTGAGCATAACCAGAAAAAACATTGAGCTGCAAATGGGCTTTAATGATTCTGTACTGTCCTAAGGTGCTTCTGTCAACTTAGAGTTGTAACAAATTCAATGAATGAAAGTAGAACAATATTTCTAGAGCAGCATCTGCAGCTGAAGCCACTGAACAGCTGGGTGACCCATTTAATGTGGGCCTGAATATTTACTTCACACTAGTTTAATGCAGAAACGTTATACTTGCACACGCTCAGGAGCAAAGCATTTGAGAAAATCAGCTTTAATGTAGGAGGGTTGGGGAGAAAGGCAACAAAATACCAAATAATGGGGGGGAAAGTGTCCTGCACAATATAACCACTTTAATGATTATCTGAATCTAGAGCATTTTCTTGCATATACATTTAGATCACTCTCTACAAACACCATCCGTCTGGAATAAACCTTCATTTAATCATGAAATACATTTGTGCCGACTTCAAACAGACTGCTGAAACTCTCCAGTGAATAATGGATGAATACCCATCATATGTTCAAGAAACAGTGAGTGGAATATTGCAAACAATCAAGTCACACAAGCAATACAATTCACAACCACTCCGAGTTTGTTGTTTAGACAAGTTCATTTAAAAAGTTACCAATTTTTTGTTGAAAAGTTCAGTAGCGCCTTAACATCAAGAGGAAGTTTAGTGCAATAATAAACGGTCTAATGTTTTATTTCTAGTATGCCACTTCAATTATCAGCTGTGAATAGAAATTAAATCAGCTTATACCATGGTCTGGGTGAATACTCGATTCTGATTGGCTGCAGGGTGTCCATTAAAAAGTGTTATACCATGGTCTGGGTGAATACTCGATTCTGATTGGCTGCAGGGTGTCCATTAAAAAGTGTTATACCATGGTCTGGGTGAATACTCGATTCTGATTGGCTGCAGGGTGTCCATTAAAAAGTGTTATACCATGGTCTGGGTGAATACTCGATTCTGATTGGCTGCAGGGTGTCCATTAAAAAGTGTTATACCATGGTCTGGGTGAATACTCGATTCTGATTGGCTGCAGGGTGTCCATTAAAAAGTGTTATACCATGGTCTGGGTGAATACTCGATTCTGATTGGCTGCAGGGTGTCCATTAAAAAGTGTTATACCATGGTCTGGGTGAATACTCGATTCTGATTGGCTGCAGGGTGTCCATTAAAAAGTGTTATACCATGGTCTGGGTGAATACTCGATTCTGATTGGCTGCAGGGTGTCCATTAAAAAGTGTTATACCATGGTCTGGGTGAATACTCGATTCTGATTGGCTGCAGGGTGTCCATTAAAAAGTGTTATACCATGGTCTGGGTGAATACTCGATTCTGATTGGCTGCAGGGTGTCCATTAAAAAGTGTTATACCATGGTCTGGGTGAATACTCGATTCTGATTGGCTGCAGGGTGTCCATTAAAAAGTGTTATACCATGGTCTGGGTGAATACTCGATTCTGATTGGCTGCAGGGTGTCCATTAAAAAGTGTTATACCATGGTCTGGGTGAATACTCGATTCTGATTGGCTGCAGGGTGTCCATTAAAAAGTGTTATACCATGGTCTGGGTGAATACTCGATTCTGATTGGCTGCAGGGTGTCCATTAAAAAGTGTTATACCATGGTCTGGGTGAATACTCGATTCTGATTGGCTGCAGGGTGTCCATTAAAAAGTGTTATACCATGCGATTAAGTCAACAGTCCAGGTATCAGGCAGAGCATTTAATGGGAAAATCCCGCAAGAACTTCCATCTTCTCATTCAAAGTTCCATTCAATCACGTGACAGTTGATTTGAGCCATTTCAAGAATACCAACACATATCCTGTCACTTTTGTAAAATATTTGTACATATATTTGAAGTATTTCCCTCCTAAACACGTGATTTAAACAATGGGGGGGGGACTTTTCACCTGAACAAATCAAACTGGTTTTAATGTTGAACTGCTGAATTCTGTGGCGTGAATAACTGGTTTAATCAGGATCACAATACGCCCAGGAACACTGGGGAAATCACAGCTACGTTTTCTTCCTGTTCTCTTACTAGTAGGAGATGAAGAGAAAGAAAAGAATCCCTGAGGTCTGTGTGTGATTTATACATCATCTTAATGTGATCATATCACAAAACATTCAGCCAACATTTTCCATCAGATTCAAAGCCAGACAAAAACGGAAACATTTTTAAAGTAAACCTTCACCCCCAAAAAAATGGGTCATCATTTCCCTCACTTTGTTCCAAACGCTGATGCTGTTATTTTTTCCGAAGAACACAAAAGGACAGTTTTTTAGAAACTTCATGCAGTTGTTTTCCAAAAGCAAAAGTTATTCACTGCTATCCATCCCTCCACTGAAGATACAAAATGGGATTACAAAAAGCTTCGACCTCTTTAACCCTAAACCCAGAAGAACTTGATCAGCGAACCGCTTGAATTCGGGTCTTTGGGTCGTCACACAACGTCATGGACTACTTTTACGATGTTGGCTATTTTGTTCTTGTTGTGCTGAAAAAAAGCCGTGAGAACATCCAATGAAAAAAATAAAAGGCATAAAGGTTTAGAACTACATGAGGGTGAGAGTAAATAGACAATTTTTAACATTGGGTCAAATATTCTTCAGATACACCAGGAGTCTCTACGCACGAGTCCGTCTGTTTCTTCAAAGAATGTGATTTCAAATGCTTGAATGTTGATTAATTTGTGTCAAAACAAGAGATAACAAAACCGAAAATACCTTCAAACATGAAACGAAAAGATCTCTTTTCGCTTGCTCCTCTACGAAATTCAACGCCATTTCATTTTATAATCAGGAGCTTCAAAGCGCCAACACTGGATGTTCAAATGAGGTCAAGAGATTTTGTCCTCCTTTTGTTGCACTGGTTGGCCAATATCACGTCACAGCATGGCAACACACAGCGCTCCACCTCTGCGTAATATAGTACCTTTCTCAGCGCTGGAATGGCTTGCGAACTTTCTTGCGCCGGCGCGGGGGTTTTCCTCCGTCAGTCCAGTGTTCGCTGGGGTCGCCCCGCTGGGCTCCTGGGCTGAAGAACCCTGTTTGTGGAGCTGGCCCTGAGAACATGTTTGCAGGCCCTGCAGCTGCTGCGGACGCATGAGGCGCAGGGTTTCCCGACGGGAAGAATCCTCCATTAGCAGACGCGTCACTGGGAGCTCCGGCCTGGAAGAAGCGGCTGAAGAAGTCCTGCAGGTCCGCGGGCGAGCCGCCACCAGTTGCAGGATGATCTGGGGCGGGTCTAGAGGACACAGACGCTTACATTTACATTTAATCATTAAGCAGACGCTTTTATCCAAAGCGACTTACAAATGAGGAGAGCGATAGAAGCCGTTAAACTAACAATAGGACAACGGTATGTAAGTCCTGTGACCCTTTATAAAATTGTGTATCAATGGATCAAGCGCTTACAGTGAAAACTGTCATAACAATAAGTCACATTTGGTTTGTTGCTAATTGTTCTTTTAATGTAGAAATCCCTCATACTTCTTTCGTCTTCTCTTATATTTTCAGCTCAATAAAGACAAACTTTTAGTAGATTGATCAATGGCAAATAAGGATTTCCAAGAAAATTAAGAAACGAATCATATTAAAAAACTAGTCAGTTTAAAAGGCATGTGTAAGTTCGTATAAATGTGTGTGTTTCAAATATAAGTCTTTGTATCCCAGTAGGCTTCAACATATACCATTTTATGCAATTTTGCAACAACAACAAATAAAGAAAAAAAACAACATCAGCATATTTTCCTTCCACTAAATGCATGTAAACATTTAAAAAAATTATAATTTTTTCCCCCAAACATTTTAGAGTCAGTCACATGTTGGGTGCACTTTTTTTACGATCTTAAAGTCCCCATGAAATCAACATTCACAACTTTTTTTTTAACTTCATGTGCTTCATGTAATTTTGAAACAAAGTAACTTCCCTCCCTCTTGCGGAGCAACCTGTCACTCATGAGATCCACCAATAGCAAACCACAACCATCCAATCAATTCCTCACGATCAAAATCAAGCCCCGCCCTACATTTTGTTCTCGTTCTAGAAGCCGCTTCACTTGGAAATACATCACAAGTTGGAGAAAAAGACTCGCAATTTATTTTCATGCCGACTTTAAAGATCTTGTCATCTAAAAACTTAAGATCAGTTACTACCTTAAATTACTTATATCTATTTACTTATTTAAAATAGATAAGTATGTCATCTATTTGGGGTTTTTAGAAACTTTTCCAAATTTTAAGATGCATTTTCAAAAAAAAGAAAAAAAAGTGAAAATTCTGACAGTGACGACATCATAATGGCCTTTGAATAATACCTTATGTTGTCATTATGGTATTTGAATTCACTACCGGTCAAAAGCTTGGAATTATTATGATTCTCAAGTCTCTTTTGCTCACCAAGGCTATATTTATTTAATCAAAAATACAGTAAAAAGCATCAGGATATTAGAATGATTTCTGAAGAATCATGTGACACTGAAAACTAGGGGCTTTAGCACCGGGTAGTTCTAGGAACTAGCCACCAGGGAGGTGCCCCGAGAACTAAATGTTCCCCTAGGAACATTTTCCTGGTTGCATTCGCATCGCCCATAGGAACTCTTAAAGTCCCTGTGAACTGGAAGTTGCAACTGACTTTATTTCAGTGTTGTGACGCATTTCTGAGAAAAAACGGAAAACTAAATAAGAAAAAGAGGGCGTGGCTTGTTTTTTCCAACTGGAACCTGATTGGATCTAGAAAAGTAGGCGTTTCATTAAGACAGAGACTGTCAGATGGAGGGGCGTGGTTAAGGATGTCAAATTGACATCATCAGAGAAGGGCCATCATTGCAGCGAGGAGGAGCGTTTTAGATTTTGATTAAAGATTACGAAGCCAAATAAAAAAAATTGTGTGGATTGACTTGCCTGGATGAATTGTTCACCACAAAAGTAACAATTTGCGATAATAAAGTAAATATGGTCAACTTTGATTTCATGTGTACTTTAAGTGACATAAGCCGTGCTTGTTGTTGTGACCTTTATTTTGACGGCGCTGAGAACGCCACTGCTCACATTCTCCGTGTTCATTAGTTTACGATCTGTCTAACAGTCCTGTCTAATACGTTATTAGATAGAGCTGTTATACATAGACAGTAGACAGTATATGAAAAGGTATTAGTTTTCAGATTTTGATTAAAGATTACGAAGCCAAATAAAAAAAATTGTGTGGATTGACTTGCCTGGATGAATTGTTCACCACAAAAGTAACAATTTGCGATAATAAAGTAAATATGGTCAACTTTGATTTCATGTGTACTTTAAGTGACATAAGCCGTGCTTGTTGTTGTGACCTTTATTTTGACGGCGCTGAGAACGCCACTGCTCACATTCTCCGTGTTCATTAGTTTACGATCTGTCTAACAGTCCTGTCTAATACGTTATTAGATAGAGCTGTTATACATAGACAGTAGACAGTATATGAAAAGGTATTACAGATGCCGTGTGGTTGATATCCAGTGTCGCTAGCTGAGCAGAAATGCATAATCATGTTGTATTGGATTTTCTCCTCAGCGTAAAGGTTGAGAGATCCATCTATCACTGTTTTCCATGTTCGTAGAGTTAGTTTCTGGAGTAAATATATAAGCTATAATCTGTGTTTACACTGCCTTTTTAAAATGGCGGGTGCTGGTGTTTCGCGTGCGTTCGGCCAATCAGCGAACACTAACGTCTCGGATAGTTCTTATAGTGCTGGTTTAGACCCGACTCTGAAGCAGGAGCTTAATTAGTTCCTCCAAAAAGGAGTTCTACACTTAAAATCATTCCTAGTTCCTGCGGTGCGAACACACCAAAATCCGAGAACTTCCGCCAATAGTTCTAGGAACTATGAAAAGGTCCTCCGGTGCGAAAGCCCCTAATTATTCAGAAAATTCTGCTTTGCATGACAGGAACAACTTGCATTTTTAAATATATTAACATACAAAACAGATCAAATAAATGCAGCGTTGGTGAGCATAAGTGACTTTTTATTAAACTTTTGACCGGCCCTGTAGCTGATGACATTATAATGGTTTGAAGATAAAGCACTTTTCATTAAAGTCTGAGTGGTTACCTGTGGCGGCTGGCGCTGCTGCTACCTTTAGAGCCGAAAGAGATATGATATGGCACACGATGAGTGTCTGGAGAGATGCTTATACGCTGACAGCCGGCCCACTCTGTGTAGAACATGGGGACATGCGTTCAACATATGCATACAACATATGAACATCATACAAATATCTGACGGTGTGGATGCCAATAAACTACCAGTAATGTCAAAGACTTTGCCGTCCATGAAGGCGAAGTACGTGATGCGCAGTCCCAGCATACTAGATTCAGCCCACAGGTCTCCCTCCTCGGCACTGTGCCATTTATTACATTCAGCACAGAATCGGGCCTCGCCGGGCTCACGGTCCATCTCAAAGCGCCTGGGGAGAAGACCATGCTCAGGTGAACATAGAAACGCAAGAATGTAACACAGAACAGAAGCTTGTATGAAAGAACAGGACTGAGATGACAATGTCAGTCATACGCACTTGTGCTTGCCCTCACATTTAGTGCACATCATTGTGTTCATGGCTTCTTTCAGGTCCTCCTGTAGTTTGGTCAGGAACTCGTTCATGGATTTTGAAAGCTCTGTAGCAGCCATACGCTTCCTGCAGACACAGAACACAAAGACAAGACATTTGTGCTTATATCAAAGAAACATACACGTCACATTTATAATTTGTTTAATTCTTAATATTGTAATTGGGTCACTTTAAGAAATCACAGAATTCAAAATGTAGCAGAACGAAAGGCAATACAACAGATATTCCCTTGAAACAATATTTTGGTAACACTTTAAAAATACTCGAATGCTTCAACTAATAATGAGCCAAACATTTTGCAACACTTTAATTTACAGTGCCCTTGTTACACTTTACATGAACTACCAGAAAATTATGCATAATTACAAGCAACTAACCCTAAACCTAACCCTAAGTAAGAATTATTAATTAATATTACTCAGTACTTAAATGTATAATTACACTGTAACAAAGACACACTGTGTAACTAAACATTTCTTACGGTATTATACATATTTGTTAACATTACAAATACAACTTTTCATCGTTATTTCATGTTAGCTCGAGTCCATTAAATAATACTAACAGATAAAACTTGTTTTGACATTCCATTAAAAGAGAACTAAATTGTTTTGCATTACAGTAACGAGAATTTGGGGGAAAATTTGTTCGATTGTCAAGAAAATATTGTCAATCCAAAAATAACAGGAGTAATTTTTTCATGCAAAATACAATTTCTTAATTTTGTCTTTTGATTTACGAGTGAGACAAGAGATCATTTTATGCCCTTTTTCAAAGTCTTGATTTTGTTTTTGGACTCAACTAGAACAGGTTTTCATGCTTGAATGTTCAAAAAACACATTTTCCCCATATTTGACATTGTTGCAGCTCCTCTCTTCCTCATCTCTTGAAGCCCCTCCTTCTGAAAAGCACA
>FLSR01000564.1:426662-452025 GCA_900092035.1 Leuciscus waleckii
TAGATAGATAGATAGATAGATAGATAGATAGATAGATAGATAGATAGATAGATAGATAGATAGATAGATAGATAGATAGATAGATAGATAGATAGCTGAATGGATGGATGGATGGATGAATAGATAGACTGATGGACAGATAGATAGATATGGATGGATATAGATAGATGGATGGATGGATGGATGGATAGACAGACGGACGGATGGATGGATGGATGTTGTTTTTAGTGGACGTTTAACCAGTCCAAACATATTTTGTACCACCAGAGGTCTCTGTCAACCCAGAATTGTGATGTGTTACAGCAGTTACTCACATATTAATCAATCCTTACTGACTCATAATATCTTGTTGGTAACCAAACAGTTAATGGGCACCATTGACTTCCTTAGTATGGAAAAAAATACTATGGAAGTCAATGAGGCCCATCAATATCATCTTTTGTGTTCAGCAGATGAAAAGAAATTCATACATGATGACAGAATTGCGGGGCAACCTGTCACTCACGTTAGATCCACCAATAGCAAACTAAAGCCATCCAATCAATTCCGCATGGGCAAAATAAAGACCCGCCCTACATTTGTTCTTGTTCTAGAAGCGTTAAACTCGTTTTTGGAATAAAATCGCTGACTCGTTGCTAAGGTTTATTTCAAAGCTAACAGTTTATGTATCCTAAATATACACAAAAAAAAAATATTTGTATAATTTGAATAAAATTAAAAAAACTGATCAGCAATGGCGCAAAATACAAATATTCTATCGTTATAGGCAATTATATATATATCTTTTAAATTAGCATAATAGCATTTGTAAAGTATCTTAATGATAAAGAGCTAACAGTTTATGGATCCTAAATACACAAAAAAATATTTGCATAATAATTAAATTAAAATATTCTATCGTTATAGGCAATTCTATAAAGTTATATCTTTTTAAAAAAAAGTTAACATAAAGGCATTTGTAAAGTATCTAATATAATGATAAAAAGCAATAATAACTAATCTTTAAAAACCCAGTCGCGCATCAAGCCAGATCAGCCTGACGCAAACGCCGGGGATTCCCGCAGCTCAAGCCGCGTCACTGAGCGACGTTCACCGCCCACAGACCCGGTGATCTCCGGCACTCCTCCACACAGCTGACGGACTGCAGTCATGTTTGCTCATGTATTAAATCGGCTACTTATTATAATATGATTGGTCTCTGTAATGCTGTTTAGTTTCCTATCCTAACCATTTTATACAGGCATGAGCTTAAACAGTGAAACGGACAGATTCGCCGTCCCTCCACACGCCCTGCTGTGAGAGCCGGAGAGGAAGGCGCTCCCCCCTGAGCTCAGACCGGAGAGGAAGGCTCTTATTCGGTCAGATGGCGTGCCGCAGTCCGCCCACGCGTTTCTCGCGCCCACACAGGCAGCGAAAGAGCGTCATTAACTCACCGCTCCTGCCAGCACAGCAGAGAGAGACTAGACAACACAAGAGTTTCAAGAGTATTTCAGTTCAATCTCACATCTGTGGAATAAGGTCTAACAAGCACTGAAAACAAATATGAATTTCCTGTTTGAGGCGTAAAGATACAGGTCTATAAATAGAGCGAAAAGTTTGAAGTGAGTTAAAGCAGTGCACATAGATTCCGTCCGAAGCGGTCACTGAAGCTCAAGTTTCTTCTGGATCCTGTCCTGGATTCTGTCTTGAAGTCTCTCGAGGTGAGTAGTAGCCTACACAACTAGCCTACTGATGTACATTCAGCAGTTACACTCTTAAAAACAAAGGTTCTTTAATGGCATTTGATTCCTTGAAGAACTTTTAACATTCATGGAACCTTTATACTGGACTAAAGGTACTACTTTATAGTGGAAATGGATTCTTTGGATTTTAAAATGTTCTTCATACTAAGAAAAAATATATATTTTTAGAACGGTTCATTGAAAGGATCTTTGGGGAACTAAAAATGGTTCTTTATGACATCACTGTGAAACCCCCCTTTTGGAACATTTATTTTTAAGTGTGTACTATATTATACATTTTCACAGGAAAACTACTGTGGGCTGTATGTAACACCATTGCTGGATATGAATGCCTTACACAAACTATGCTCATTATTTGTGAATTTTAACTATGTAAGCTAAAAAAAAGAAAAGAGATGTAGCCTGTATGTTTTACTACAACTGTAATTACTGTGACTGTGTTGCAATGTTTTTGCCAGGAAAAAAAACATGCAACTTAAAGGGATTTTACAAATTTTCCCTCTGTATTATTGTAAATAAACACTTGTTGTTTGCCTTTAGCGCATTGGTTTCATTTGTTTGCACTGACATCGGTCCGAAGTCAGTAATGTTATTCCCTAAAACCCTTAATAACGCCAGGGGAAGTAACAAAGACCTTCGTTCATCTTCGGAACGCTGTACAATGTTGTTTACATTGTAAATATATTGCAGCGCTTCCGGCTTCTACGTCAGAATGCTGGCTCATTATTGGCCGATGCTGGTCACATGTGCACCACGACTCGTGTGTGTGTGTGTGTGTGTGTGTGTGTGTGATGCTGATGCAGGAACTGGCCAATAATGAGCCAGCATTCGGATGTAGAACCCGGAAGCGCTGCAATGTATTTACAACCAAAACAGCGTAAGAGACTGACGCACACAAGAAGAAATTGTTGAATAAAGTCATTATTTTTGTTTTGTTTTTTGCGCACAAAAAGTATTCTCGTCGCTCCATAACATTAAGGTTGAACCACTGTAATCACATGGACTATTTTAACGATGTCTTTACTACCTTTCTGGACCTTGAAAGTTACAATGATGTTGCTGCCTATTGCTGGTTCAGAAACCTCTCAGATTTCATCAAAAATATCTTAATTCGTGTTCTGAAGATGAACGAAGGTCTTATGGGCAGTGGTATAGTCGTACCCACTAGGAAAGGTCAAGGGTTTCCGTATACCCACTTAAAAATGCACGAGGATACATAACCACACCGTTTGTGACAGAACTTTCACACTTTCATTCATAATTCACTTGAAACTTACTGTATAAAGCAGAACGTCACAGAATTTGGCCATTTTTGACAATCTGTTGTTTCCAATTATAAGCTTTATGTAGTTGCTATGAAGGGCAAAGCTTTGTCTCCGCTAACGTGCTAACTAACATTACAGTATTGATGTAGTGTTGACAAAATGGGAATGGCTACGTCTTCAGGAGGTTTTGTGCGTATAGCCTGCATTGGACTCTGTCTGCTGTTCTCCATAAAATGTGCAGCGCACAGACAAACCTTGAGGTTATAAGCTTCAGGAACAGTGTTAAAAATACATTTGAATCTCTCTAAGTTCATCAGCCTTAAGACAAACTTTTTCCGGGGTGTAAAAGACAGTGACAACAACTCTTCCTCTTTTCTCAAGCAGCCCAACATGGCCTCACCCTCTTTGTTGCGTGTTCCCGGGGTTTATGTAAATTTGAGGGTTTGTGATGTCATCAACCCCAGAAGAAGCTTGTTGTAGTCCCTACCAGTCGTTTTTTGTAGTCATTAAAAAGCAATTTCTTTAAAAGAAAACATCTCCCTTTGCATTGAACTTTGAGCGTCGTAACTTTGCAGATGTTGTTGTTTATGCTCAAACAGCAACATTACACACTAACTAAAGTTAAAAAAGGACCCCCTTAAATTTGAGATATTCTGAAGTCTGCATGTTCAGAAGGAGATAAAAAAACCAACAACTGAAAACAGGTCAAATTTTATCGCAACGGTCATTAATCAGCTGTCGGTGAACATGTCAAACTAACGATCCAAGACTTCAGATTTTAGCCTAGGATCAGAGGAATCTTTTAGGTTTTAAAAAATTTGTCTCAGACGGCCAAATCGTGGCCAGAATCATACATTGTGAACCCGGCTTAAGGGTGAAGATCATTTAAAAAAAATCTAAAGAACCTTTTTCCACTAACAAGAACCTGTTGTGGACTAGAACGTTTCGATGGTTCTTCATGGATGCCTATAAATGAACCTTTATTTTAAGAGTCTCCATATTGTACTGTGGGAGGACAGAAGGAAATTTGACTGCACTGCATTCTGGACTGAAAAACACTTGAAAATAAAAGTAGTTCCCGAAGCTCTAGTTTGGATCCAGCTTCTTATGAAGACATCAGAAGAAAAGACTCCAACTCCTGCCAGGACTTCAGATGGTGTAAAATCATACATTTTCTATATATTTTAATAATTATTTTCTCAACTTAAATAATTACTTCAATGAGCTCATTGTTTGTGAGCTCATGAGCTCAATAATCTTTTTTATTAGGGATAAATAAATACTCTTTATTTCGAAACAACACCTACAGCTCCATATGATAAACTAAACAGATATTTTACATAATCAAGGGAGCAGCTATATGAAGTCAGTTCAGAAACTACAAGATCAACATTCATTATTCAAACAAACACTTTCTACAGCTGTTGATCAGACATCTGCAGTAGTGAAGTGACCGGAACAATTATCTATAAAACTGTATTCATAAAACTGTATCTAACATTGCATGAAAAGTGTCAGCTGTTTGATATTTTTATTCCGTATGTTTTTAATCACATGTTTTTAATATTTCCTGTACACACAACAGTTATACCATGTTCACTCCCAGGATTTCATTTATCACAATTTTCTTACTTGTTTAAAAACTTCCAGTAGTCTGGAGCTCCGTCTATATTTTACCGTAAGCTTGTGTACGGCCGAAAACAGTCTGTTAAGCTGATTTGTATTGCAAACTTTTTATTGTTATCGCAGAAATTTCAATTCATTATTGTAATTATAAGAACAGTGATTAGTAGTGCAAATAGTTTTACCGTTTACTGCAATTTGCACAAAAAACTGTACATTTAAAAAAATTATTGGAGTATGTTTTACAAGAAAGTACTATTATAGTCTTTGTACATCAACATTTTATGTGTAAATCAATGTGTTACTTGCCATTTCTCTGTAATTGTGAAATTTACTAGCATCTTACTGAAATTCTACACCTATTTGTTTATGTTAACTAAGGTAGTAAAGGTACACTGTGTAGTTTTTAAAGTATTTATTAGCTAAAATCAATCATAAATATGTCCTCATTGGTGTAAAATTACCTCTGCCAATGATCTGACTTATCCTCGTAAACAAAGAATTTCTTATCTTTATTTACATTGGACAGGTAAGTCCAAGGAGGCTTCCATGTCGTTCCGCCATTTTGAAAAACTATAATAGCAGAGAGGGACAAAAAGCTCTAGCCTACTTCAGTGCATTTCCACAACGCGTTTTTGTTCAGAGCCAGCGTCACGTGACAGAAACCAGCTGAAACGGACAAGGAGATCAGTGAGAGGCGCTTGTCACTGCCCCGGCAAATCTGAAAGGCTGCACTGAACGGTACTTCATAATGCAGGATCATACTTATGCCGAGTCACAGGAGAAGGAATCCTTGTCGCCAAAAAAAGCAAAAAATTGAATTTAAAAGGAAACGTGACTGGCGAAACCTCATCACTTCCTTCGCTATTGGAAGACATGTTGTCATAGCTTCTTGGTACATAACGGCTACCGTAGTTGCAACACGCATTTGAAAAAGCGAGGCGCTAGAGAGCACTATTCGTTTGAATGCAAAATACAATTTCACTGCTAGATGGGAGAAATTTCTACACAGTGTACCTTTAACTAATGTTAACTAATGAACCTTATTGTAAAGTGTTACCATATGTAGTATATAATATATGGTACTAATGACATGCTTTGTGGGAATCCTGTTGCAGTCATGTCACTTCCCCGGACGCTGGGCGAGTTGCAGCTCTACCGAGTTTTACAGAGAGCAAACCTTCTGATGTACTACGACACCTTCATCCAGCAGGGAGGCGATGACGTCCAACAGCTGTGCGAGGCGGGCGAAGAGGAGTTTCTCGAGATCATGGCACTAGTTGGCATGGCCACAAAACCCCTTCACGTGCGGCGCTTGCAGAAAGCCCTGCGCGACTGGGCATCAAACCCAACGCTGTTCAACCAACCACTGGCCACCAGTGTGGCTCCCAGTGGAGTCCCTCTCCTAGGATCGACAGCACCAGTTCTGCTGGCTGGTTATGGGTGCAAGAAAATCTTTAAGTAATGGTCAGCCAGGCTCTCCATGTGAAAGAGAAGAGGTGGGGTCTTGCCTTACGCCGCTCAGAGATAACAGTCCGAGGAGTCCCTGTTCACAGGCGTCTCCTGTTCCTCCAGACCATCTGTACAGAGAAAAACTGTCCCCCATGGACCCTCACTGGCTCAGCCCTGAAATGTATGGAGCTTGTGAGTTAGATGAAGACCAGCCCATTCCCTCTCTGCCTTTCGCTTGCCACTCGCGTCTTCTGGGTCCTCCAACGCCTAATTCTTCCTCCTCCTCTTCCTCTTCTGTGGTCTCTCCGTGGCCTGGAGGACAGCTGGACTCTGAGACCATTAAAGCCGTGGAGGAAAGCGTCGATCGGCTTCTGAGAACCATGCCTCAAGCCGATCAAAGCGAGCTAAAGACACTTTTGAGACTCAATAAGAAAATGGCCAAGACAGTGGGCCACATTTTTAACCTGGAACCTCATGACAAGAGCAAAGAGGAAGAGATACGCAAATACAGCCTGATCTACGGGCGCTTTGACTCCAAGAGGAGGGAAGGGAAACAGCTCACCCATCATGAGGTTTGTGAAAGAGAACAGTTTGAAAAAGTTTATCAAGACAAACTTTGTTGGCTTTGGAAAGCCTAACAAGTTTGAAGTAGTTTAAGGAGTTTTCCATTTGAAGTAGTTTTAAGTTAGAAAGAGTTTGAAGTTTAAAGGTTTTATATTTGAAGCAGGTCTAAGTTTGACAGGTTTAAGTTTTTAAGTGGTTTTTAAGTCCCCCTGTAGTCAATAATTTTAGGCATCGGCTATTTGCACTAAGTGATAATAGCGATACATTCTACTTACACTATATATAAAAGCAGCAGTTCTTTGCAATAAGTGCAAATAGTTGTTAGATCCCATGCATACTTCTAAATAGTGGCAGATACTATTTTCACCCCAGTATTGTTGTACATAAACAGTATGCAATAACATAGAGTGTCATTATTATATTTATTACAATTATTAAATGATGCCATCTTATTGGGAAAATATGCCCTCCCTACACCTAACCCTAACCTTACCCGATAAATACTTTATTATTAAACAGTCGTTAGGTACTTTATTTACACTTTTATCTTCATTATCACACATCTTCATTTTTATTGAAAGTAAATGCCTTTCTGGTCTGATATGTGAGTTTGGCAAAAGGCGGACACGAACTCGGCTCAATCATGTCAAAAGGCGTGCGCCTTTTTTAATCTTGTGTGGCCCAACCAGGCATTGGTGGGCGGAGTTAGTGTAAATAGCCTTTGCCAGCAACACAGGCTATTACACTAAGTGTAAATAGACACTACAATAATTGTATCCCTTAAAACTTTGATCACCAAAATTACATATTTAAAAGTTTTTTTTTTCTGGGAAAAATGCTTTATGCCTTAACATAGCTTGGAATGTAGCAACACCCTTGCTTCATTTAGTAAACACAGATCAATGAATATGCAAATTAGCCCGCCTCCACTCACTCACACCAGCTCAGAGATCCACTCGTTGACGATCACACGTTGACCTGATTGGTTACAAGGTAGTTTGTGACGTCAGAAACACCAGCGAACTTCGAACCGTGTTTTTGAGACTGTCTTTGGTTCAACATGTCCGCGATATCCTGATTCACACTCTAGGAAGCTAGGGAACTGATTGAGACTCGCCTAGGTGTAAACAGGGCCTAAGAAACCTTAGCATTGTCCCCATGACTTTAGCACAGCAAGCAAGATTTGATTCTACAATTATTTCATTACAAGCCCATTTAAAACTTTTTCAAGAAAAAAAGAGAAAAAAAAACAACAACATTGATTTAGATGACTAGTCATTTTCAGAGAATTAATATCACATGAGTCTTTGCATGTGTTTTTCCAACTTAAAGTAAATTTATGATAAATTTGAAAGATAACTGCAACTCCTAGATTCTTGTACAATTCGACCATTTTAAAATATGAGATGTTGTAATTCTATAAAAAATACAGTAGTTGTTTACATTTTTTAATGCATTTTGTAGATGGTAGTTTTTGCATGATTTAAACACTTTCATAGAGCTCAGCTGATCTGCTAAAATAACATCAAAGTGTTGATTCTCATATTTCCACTTTTAGATGCTCATGAATGAGGCGGCTGCTCAATTCTGCATCCGGGACAACGCTCTGCTGTTACGCAGAGTTGAACTCTTCTCATTAGCACGACAAGTGGCGAGAGAATGTGCCTACACCTCAACATTTAAACATCACAGGTCAGGAATGAATCTTACTGTGACTCTTAGTTTTTTCAAGATTTGTATTTTGCATTTTGATGAGGTGGTTGCATATATTGTTAAATATATTTGAATTTTATAGACCCAGACATACAGATGAACACATGCACGCACATATACAGCTCTGAAAAACATTAAGAGACAAAATAACCAGTTTCTCTACAATTTTAGGCATGTGTTTGAGTAAAATTAACTTATTTGTTTTTTTATGTAAACTTTTTTATGCCATTTCTGGAGCAAAAGTTTTGTTTGATGGCTTTGTTTGATGCTTGTGGCCATCCATCTTCCTCTTGATCATACTCCGGAGGTTTTCATTGGGGTTCAGGTCTAGAGATTGGGCTGGTCATGACTGGGTCTTGATCTGGTGGTCCTCCATCCACACCTGGAGTCTCATTGGGTAACATTGTCAGAGCAGAAGGAAGCAGTGTTCTTCCAGGTTAACATTGTACTCATACATCTTTTCAGCCTGATCTTTTCTAGTCCAGTTTTCAGCTTTGCTTTGACAGAGACCTCGAGAGGCCTATAAGCCAAGGTATCTTGCACCCAGTTTGAAATTTGGTGGAGGACCGGTGATGATCTGGTGGTACTTAAAGGGATAGTTCACCCAAAAATAAAAATTCTGTCATTAATTACTCACCCTCATGTTGTTCCAAACCCGTAAGACCACAAATGAAGATCTTTTTGATGAAATATGAGAGTTTTCTGTCCCTCCATTGACAGCTACGCAACTACCACTTTGGCACTTCAAAAAGTTCATAAAGAGATCGTAAAACTAATCCATATGAATTAAGCGGTTCTTCATTTATGTTCCAAACCCACACCCTCATGTGGGTTTGGAACGACATGAGGGTGAGTAATTAATGACAGAATTTTCATTTTTGGGTGAACTAACCCTTTAAACAAGGCTGAATCAGACAGATTGTGAAGACCCAGCCCAATCTTCAGACCTGACCCCAATTGAAAATTGTGAAGGATTGGTGGAGAGCATTCCAAGATGCATGAAAGCTGGGATTGGGTTATTCCACCAAATCTTGATTTCCAAACTTTTCCTAAATTAAAACGTTAGTATAGTGTTGCTTAAAAATTAATAAGAACTTTTTTTCTTTGCATTATTTTATGTTTTTTTGACAAGTTGTTATTTTCTGCAAATAAATGCATTAAATTACAGTATTTTTATTTGGAATTTGGGAGAAATGTTGAGTAGCTTATAGAATACTTTTTTTTTCCAATTTTATTCAAACACATACTTATAAACAATAAATACAGAGAAACTGATCATTCTGTAATAGTCTCTCATTTCCCAGTGCTGAATATGGAGAGCTTTTTCCAAAGTTATAAGCAAAATCTTTAGATTTTATGACCAGTAGGTAGCGCTGTCTCCAAACTGCTCAGGTACCCTCAGGTCTTGGTTGTGATGACATGTTTTATTTCATTATCTCAGAGCGTTGTGAAGATACCCTCATGTAATTCTTAGTGTGCTTTCTGTTGAATTATTTGAATCATTACATGATTTGGTTTGATTATATCAAAAAGCTATGAAGATGATATTAGCTAAATTGGGTGAAGACGATCTGATGATCGCTGTAGGAAGAGTATGTTTTTCAGAAAACAAAAACAGCCAGTCTCTCTGTTCTCAGCTCATTACCAGCTTTTCTCCTTCACTCGCAACAGCTGTGTCCCCACAGTTGAGAAACCTGGTAACTGTAGTCCGGGACCAGGTGGCCATCTTGGTTTGTAGTCCCCATTGCTGCAAACACCTAGATGGCACATACCTTGCCTCTATAACATACCCTCTCACGATGCCACATAAGCTAATTTAAAAAGGTGTTGAAGAACATACAAAATCATTGTTAGACTTTGTTCATTAGGTTGAGCAAAATCTCACCAACTTATCAATTTCTTTCAAAGACATTAAATAAGTTATCTGGACAGAAGGGCTTGTGTAGAGAGGAATTTATTGGAGTGTAGCAAATTCTTTTGAACCAGTGTTACCTTTTTGCATTTACAGTGTACTGTTTGTGTGACCTGGTAACATGCTAACTAAATATATATGATAATAGTCTAATAAATGCATCTGACAGAATCTTTCAACTCATGAGGAAAAACAGATTTGTGTAATTGACATTTGACTTAAAAACTTAAAGCCCAAGACTGCGAGCCAATCCGCCTCCAACATTTGTCCTTGAATATTGAATAGAATGAGTGTTTGACTTCATTGCTGTGACTTTTTTTGAATTCTGAGCTGGGAATCTGAGCTGAGTTTGTTATATTATTATCTCAGGACATACTCAGATGATTGTTCTCCCTCTGTTGACTGTACTGCTCAGAAGAGAATCAAGCTTGATGTAAGTACATCAAGATATGTGTCTATTTATACATTTGCATAAAAAGGAATACAAGCCTTCTAGAAATATGCTCAGGTGAAGTATTTATAAAATGATTAGAAAGGTAATAGGATACCTAAGGAGATGAAAACAAAGATATGAAGACTTTAGGATGTCAAATAGAGACCTGCGTGGGACGGATTTTTCATAAATAAACGTCACCACCTCCCAGTCCCACCCGAAGGCGAATGCAAACATAGATTTTTCCAGTACGTCCATGAAATTTCCATGAAACGGTTTAAAGTTACGTGCCACTTAGCCACAACATTACCATCCCAGCATAAATGCTCCCGATAAATTATTTGTTATCAAAGCATTCACGAACCTGTTATTTTCAGTGGTGAGGGGATTCTAACTTAAACACCTCTGATTGGCCACTGCGTTCAAGAAATCAACAGATATGTCTGTGATTGGCTACATCACTCAACGCTGCAAAACACA
This sequence comes from Leuciscus waleckii, assembly GCA_900092035.1. Classification (NCBI taxonomy): domain Eukaryota; kingdom Metazoa; phylum Chordata; class Actinopteri; order Cypriniformes; family Leuciscidae; genus Leuciscus; species Leuciscus waleckii. Next base: position 437,847 of record FLSR01000564.1, read on the forward strand.
CGTTGTAAATAGAAACCTTTGATGCTCTCCAGAGTGCAAATACAAATACGCACTGGATCGCTAAAATGCCATTAATATAGAGAAAACTGATCCTAGACCTGCAGTTATGGGCAGCTTGGCTTACGCCTGTAAATAATTTGTACTTTATTTTAGCTGTTCTTCTTGCTTTTGTGCAATAGATAAATAACAAATTTATTTGCTTTAATTTTATTTCTTCGATATTTCTATGTTGCGGGAGTCCAGCAAATCAGTTTATTCTCCCGCAACTCGCAATCGCTCATCAAATCTTGTCAGCGTCCCAAGGTCGTCCCACGGAGTGCAGGTCTGTAGTGTCAAACTTCAAAAAGAAGCTTTGAACTCCTTTTGAAATATTGATATTATAACGATATCTGTAACTTTATCAAACAGGTTGAAATATTCAGTGTTGGGGTAACGCATTACGAGTAACATGTGTTATGTAATCAGATTACTTTTTTGATGTAACTAGTAATGTAATGTTTTAATTAGCTTAAAAGCACTGAATTAAAATTCTCTCTCTTCTCCATAACGTAGTCACTTAAACATAACTCATGCATGCGCGCAAACAGATAAAAAGTACAAAAGAAAACACATTACTTTTCAGTTGTACGGTATGTTATATAACCCATGATGTTAAGAAAGCTTATTTATAGCGTACAAGGATCAGGAAATATTCAGAGTGCTCAGAATAATAATATTTATATGTGTTTTTACTGAAGGTGGATGTTATATAGCCTAGACTATGTTGTTGAATACATTACTGCGTTAAACACTTGCTAAAAATAATAAATAAATAAAAAACCTACAAGGCCTCGAAGAGAGTGAGCCTCAGCCAGCTGTAACGCAAAAGTAACGTAACACATTACTTTACATAAAATGTAACAAAGTAACGTAATTCATTTTTTTGGGGGGAGTAACAGAATATTGTAATGCAAAGTAAAAAAGTAACTTTCCCCAACACTGGAAATATTTAATATTGAAACAAATCAACTACTGTTACAAAACACATAATACTAACATGTTACAGGTCACAGATTCGGACAGGCTGTCTAAGGAGCCAGTAGCCAATAGTGACATCAGATCTACAGCAGATGACAACAGCCTCTCTGGAGAAAGTCTAGATAGTTTAACACAAGGTAAGAATTTTATTATTATTATTTTGACTGCAGTGTTTGTCAGTAAATCCTAGACATGTAACCCCAAAACCATCACTGTCCCACATTGTGCCACGCAGGGCCTCTTCACACGTAAAGTGGGTTACTTTGGCGTAAAGATCATGCAAGATTTTCCACATTTTGTCCATTCATACTCGCGTCTGTTGAAACATTGCTGAAAGAAACCGTAACGTGATTGAGAGGCATGTTTGTCTAATTGTGTGTGTCTTGATAGATATCAGCCCTCAGTTGCACCCGTCCTCATCCCCTCACCCCCCCACCGACACCACTGGCCTCATCACCTGGAGTCGCCAGCTCATGCAGCAAACTCTCATGGATGAGGGCCTCAGATTGGCTAGAATGGTGTCACGTGACCACGCAAGCAAAGTCAGCCTAGGGTCAGAAAAGAGACAGATTTCAGGTGAATTCTGTGATGTTTTATAACTTAAACCACGCTTTTCATGCACCTACCATGACTAGGGTACAAAACATAGTTTGAAACTTAAATTGCCAAAAAAAGAGATGCTTATACAATCAGATGATTATATAGCTTGTTGTATATCTGCCTCAACAGGTAAAACGTATATAAGCTGTTCATTTTTTGATGACACTTTATTTTAAGGGGGTGTAGTTACGCTACCTATACTTAATAACAGTAAAACACACATTATTGCAATGTAACTAATCCTAAAACTTAACCCTATAGTAAAGTACATGTAGGCCTACACTCATAAGATGAGAAGGTTCTAGAATCTAAAAGGTTCTGTCAGGCACTTTATATATAGAACCTTTAGAGATTCCCATCATGAGATCAGTTTTAATTCTTTCATTTTGTTATAATTATTCTTTCATTTTGATTAAATGTTATGATTTAAACTAACCCTTTAACTAATGTTAACATACGAGATTTTATTGTAAAGTGTTACTGAAATTTCCTTTAAAGGCTTCAGGTTCGCTATGAAAGAATTCATTTTTACTAGATATGATAGTGAAGAGACTAACACACCTTGAAGTGTCTCAGAGGAATGTAAAGAAGAACAGTGACAAATGGATTTCTTGTACTTATCTGGTTAGCTAACTTTGCTCATCTTGGATGGGATGAATCAGAGATTATCAATGAATTTGAGAAGCTCTAGCAGAGGCAAACATCTCAGTCAGACATCGTATTAGGGACTGCAGAATAAAGAGAAATGAGAAGAGAAATGTGTTTGGGTGGAGGGGGCCACAGGAAGTGTGTGTGGGTGATAAACTGGAGCCCCTCTTCCCTGTCTGACGTCAAAGCTCATGAAAATGTGTGAGTGGAGGGCGGATGGATGGATGGAGAGAAAGAGGGGGTGAATGAGTAGGAGGGAGTGAGAAGGGCGTCGCTTTGACTCAGAAAGACAGAGTAAAAATAAACCATGTGGGCAGTGAAAGGATGCAGTCTCTCTCTCTCTCTCTCTCTCTCTCTCTTAATGAGCAAACTCACCAGTGCTTCTGTTCAGTGGCCAAAAATGAGCTTTAATCAGTCTTTCTCTGGGTTTTTTGTCTGAAAATGCAAGTTCCTCATTTCATTGCGCTGTCAATCATTCTGCACTTACATTCCTCAGCATTGTTCTGCCTTCAAATAAAAATAAAGAGTTTTAATATAATGTTTTATTGCATTGCTGTAACAAATCCGGATACGTTTTATATGTTTTGGTCGTCCACACTGAGGGCACGTTTACTCGATAACGATGTACTAAAAACGGATAAGACAAAACGATCCCCACACGGTTCTGCAAAAACGACTAAAAACGCTGTATTCTGCAGCCAAGCCAGTAGTTGGCGATGTCACTAAAGAAACGCGCCATAGAGCGGTGCAGGTACTATCTTCAAGTTATGTTTAACACAGGCTTTATTTTACTCATAAATTGAAAACCCCATAGGTAAATCTTGAAGCAAATCAGACTTCTGGGTTCTGACATCATCCCTGCATCACTCTATAGAGTGTTTGCACCTACTTCACGGTTTGGTCAGTTACCCGGATGCGCGGCCATATTGGAGGTACTCGGATGTAAACAACGGCATGGATTGCACTGTTTATGTACTACTGAACACATTGTTACACTAATTTATGATATCTAAACCATGGAAAAAACACATGGAAGCTGTGAAATCATAGAGAGAAGGACTTAGTAAGCAGGAAAGAGCGTGAAGTTTTGACAACTTAAGTTAATATGTGGTAAGATCCGAACGAGCTTGCTTCTCTAGTCCTTACTGCAATTCTTCCTTCTATTTCTAATCCCGACATTGGCTACGTTCAGATTGTCAGTCCAAAAAAAGCACATGAAATCCGTTTCAAGCTACATCCATGTGTGGTTTGAAATCCTATTCAAATCACATATGTGACCCTGGATTACAAAACCAGTCTTATGTTGCACGGGTATATTTGTGGCAATAGCCAACAAAACATTGTATGGGTCAAAATTATAGATTTTTCTTTTATGCCAAAAATCATTAGGATATTAAGTAAAGATCATGTTCCATGAAGATATTTTGTAAATTTCCCACCTTAAATATATAAAACATTTATTTTTGTGAATGGATACAGCACAATCGCCAATAGAAATGGACAACTTTAAAGGCGATTTTCTCAATATTTAGATTTTTCTGTACCCTCAGAGTCCAGATTTTCAATATGTTGTATATCGGCCAAATATTGTCCTATCCTAACAAACCATACATCAATGGAAAGATTATGTATTCAGTGAAAACCCTCTATAGACCTCACGTAGCTCCGCCCCTTTTCAGCGCTGCGCTCGTTGTGTTCTGTCTTCCTGTTTGTATTTCTACGGCATGAAGGTAAGATCTTACGGATTTATAAATGAACCGCTTGTTTTAAAAACGTCCCGGTTTACTGACATCTGTTATGACATCCGCTTCAAACATGGTGACTTTCATTAACTCTACAACAAGTAAAATCCACTTCACCAGCTAAAGCGATGCCGCAAAAACTTAAGTTCAAAAACAAAATACTAAAGATGGCTGCACGATTGTTTCTCTGGCGCGTAAGGTCTTATTGACTGAACACATAATACGCATGACATCACTGTTTTCACAAATTAGTGTTTTTGTTGTTTACGCAGAGACGATAACATTTTCAAAACTTGCACTCTAAACTTGTTTTCAAAAGTTTGCGTTTTCAGCCCCTCAAAATGCAGTTGCCGTGTAAATGAACGGCCAAACCGCATAAAATGTTTTATGTTTTTAGTTGAAAAACGATGTCGCATAAACGGCGCTTTTGACAGTTTTGTCCTGTGGAATATATATTTTTTAAGACACTTAATACACTTTTTTACATTTGAAAATGGCATTGTAGTGTGGACTTCGAAAATTAGGTATTTGAAAACGATACGCAAGTTTAGTTACGTCGCATATTGTACCAAATAGAAATCTGTTTATACCGATATTTGCCCGCTATTTACTTTTATGTGTTGCTAAAGATAAAAGTTACACCGTACAATTGTCCGATTAAATTCCTGCAAATAAGAGAGAATTTACTCGAATGCTGTCCTGCATCAAAACAGCGATTGAGTGTAATTTGATTCTCACCAAAATCAATAAAATGATTGTGCCAGAAGAATAGTGTGAGATCTTTATTATATCTGATATCTCTCGGTATAATTTCAGTGAGCTTTTATTAAGTTTTACGCATGTGCAGTAAGATGATTTGAACGTTTTCAGTTTGAACACGCAACTTAGAAAACGCTAGTGTGGACATTAACATTTCAAATGTATCCGGTTTCAAATTAGACGTAGCCTTAGTGTCAGCTGTTTAATCAATCAGGTATCCACTTGTCTAAAAGCATAATCACGTCAATAATAACACAAGTAAAAATGCAATGAGAAACCTAGTGATACAAACTCTCCCAGCTCCATATTGAAGACTCTCAGTAGACTCGATAACTCTTTACATCAATGTGCAGGACAATCCTGACAATCAACTGTCTTGCTTGTTGTTTTCAATGGGAATGTGTCACTTTCAAAGGCAATTTACTCATTCAAGTTAAGTCAGTTTAACCTTTAAAAGTGTCAGTGTGAGCAAGCATATAACAACTGATGAAATTGTGATATTGTAAAGTACTGTATTGTGCTGTGCTCCCAACCCTGTTGATAGTCAAAAACGACTAAAATTTAAATAAAAGTAACTTTGTTTATATTCTCGTAGAGATGGAGGAGAAGGTGTCCGAGAGGAGAGGATCGAGTAACAGAAGCATCAGTCCAGCGAACACCAAAGACGACCCATAACCGACATTCTGTGTTGAACTCAGGTCGGATATCATGCAGCCATGGTGTTCGGTTCGCGAACGTTCATTATTAGAACATTTACAGACATAAAGTTGTGTCTTTTCTAATGAAAGTTGAAGCAAATGCAGGTTAGCGCAAACAACGTGTTACAAATACATTTCATTTTCTTGGTCAGGATATTTTGACTTGACAGACAATGGTGCTAATTTTTATCCATTACCATACCATTATTTATTAGGATAAATGGCATGCTTCTCGTTTGAAGAGCTGTGAGACATTGGGATGCAGGTTTCAGTACATTTTCTCAGTTTCGATGCCGTTTTAAACAAAAGTTCATGAGGTGTGTGTTCACTTAAATCCAACCAATGACAATGCTAGAATACGCTCTATATAAACTGCTCAAACACTTTATTATGTACAGCGGGCAAAATATGTTAACCTTTACATGTTTTGGATCAAGAAATTGACTGTATTGAGAAACCCTGACACTTTACTTATACTGATGCAGTGAATATTAAGATATCAACTCTAAATGATCATATTTTAGTAGATTTCTGAGGTTACAACAATATGTAAATGATTCAAATGAATCATGGGAAGAATAGTATTCTCACTGTTTAAAGGTTGAATGGCTATAATGAATTTGTGCATTACATCTCCAATATTATAAATATATCTGTGGCCTCTTTAATGACAGAGTATTTATTTTTTAATTCCTCAATAAATTATATTGTAATGTTTCTGTTTTACGTCTTGAGACTGTTACTTGCTAATAGTGTAAAAATATAGAAACTTTGTTTTACAACAACTTTTTTCCCATATGCTGCTTTTTGTCTGTCTCAAGGAATTAAAGTACTGCATGTGAAAATGTATAGAGAATTTTGAGGTTTCTGACACACTGATCCACCACCCACTCGCCCCAGTCTCATCTCAGCAAACCCAGACAGATGATGCCTGTGATTCACTGGCCCGATCCTGACATCATCATCATCATCATCATCATCAATCTCACAGATGGGGGAGTGTTTTGGAAACTTGTCTTAATTGTTTCAATTCTGAAAAATTCACCTTTACTGGATTAATCAATCTGTAATCATTAAATTGATGCAATGTGCTTGTAATGACCAATGATTGAAGGGAAAGGCAAATATTTAAATTCTGTCATCATTCAATTACCCTCATAACCTGCATAGATTTCTTTATCCGTGGAACACAAAAGTACAGAGTACAGAAATCCAAACATGCATACTGGAAAAACTGGTTAGCATGGCAAGTAGGATGTATACAAGACTAAAGAGATTCATCATGTCATGTAAAAATCTTTATCCAATTATGCATTAATGGCAATAATCATCCCAGGTAAAAAAAATAAAAATTGTTCCACGTTCATTTTCCTAACGTTACCATTAAATTATGATTCCGAATGTTATCTAAACGCTCAAAACGTTGTTTTTGTCATGGTTTTAAAGTCCCCCTGTAGTCAATAATTGTATTAGAAATTTTGTTCGTGAAAAATAATTTCTTAATTCCTTAAAATATCTTGAATGTAACTCGACACCCTTGCCTCATTTAGTATCGGCGGTTCTATGAATATGCAAATGAGCCCCGCCTCCACTCACTCACTCAGCTCAGAGATCCACTCATTGACGATGACACGTTGATCTGATTGGTTACAAGGTGGTTTGTGACGTCAGAGACACCAGCGATTTCAAAATTTTTCTCTGTTATGCAAATGTTAAGCGAACATTACATTTTGCAAACATAACGTTACTTTTGAATGTTTTCTGAATGTTCTGAAACAAGTAGTAACATTTAAAAAGTCAGATGAATGTTTCAGAAAAAAACGTTTCTGAAAAAAAGTGTTCCATTAATGATGTATAAATAATGTTTTTGATAATAACATTTTGAGAACGTTATTAAAGACCAGATAACTTTGAATGAACGTTCTATTGTTGTTACTGGAAGAACGTTTCTTCACAACTTTGAGAGAACCTTGCCAGAACGTTAGCCGAAGTTCTGAGAACATTCCCTGTTTGCTGGGATACCATTGATTTACATGTAGCCTAAACATAATGATAATCTAATGAGGTTTTACAGGCTTCATGCCACCTGTTGGTATGATCCATTAATGCCCCACAAAACATCATTTTATAGTGTATTTAATCTTTAATTGATAGACAGCGCTTTCACTATCATGTGTTTAGGGTAGTGAAAATACAGCATTTGGGTAAAAACAGTAAATAATAATAAAAAAAAATTATATATATTTCTATTTGTACAAAACAAACACTTTTCTGTGATGGAACCAAATAATTAGGACAAGATATGAATCATCACATGATAAACAAATATGTGCATGTGTAACATTTCTGTTGTTCTTCCTGCTTTATCATATTCCCCCCAGTTTCACAGATAAGGCTTAAACTAGTCCCAGACTAAAATGCATGTTTGAGCTGTTATAACTGAAAGCAACTCGCAGTGATTTATCTTAAAATATGCCATTGTTTTATCTCAAGATTCACACCAGTAATGTTTTTTTAAGGCACTTTAATAAAAGCTACTTAAATATCCTAACTGAATGATGGCTTAATCTAAACCCTGTCTGTGAAACCAGGCCATGATGTGTTTGTGTCTCTACAGCTTAGTATGCATTACAATTTAATAAAAAGAAATCTTGACCATCACTGACCTAACCTTAAATATTTTCAAAATCCACTTTTTTTTCTAGTGAATTTGATTCCCAGCACTGCTTTTCTTCAGGTCATGTGTGTAGTGAGGTGACGCAGAAACTCTCCACGGGTGCTTGTGTGTCCCGGAAACACAGCGTGACAGAACTCACACACCTGCGACTGCAGCGTCATTCCAGACATGAACAGCCCTCCCGCTTGACTGACCAACTCGCTGTCCAGAAAGGAGGATGACCAGGGCCTCTGTGGGACAGACAAACACTCTTTTCACACACATCAGATTGTAAACTCTTAGGGCGCTTCTCAAACGGATGGCTGTGTCCTTCTTAGTCTAGTCCTTGTCAGCAATAAACCCTAGATTGAGACCGTCTAGTTTGAGCATGACTATGTCACGCATGTTCCTGCTCCCACAGTCACGGCACAAAAATACTATTCAAACTTAATTTTGGAAAGATACTTTATATTAAAAATCTTTATATTAACTCGGTCTGCGGTCTCCCATTGGCTCACATTATTGGGATTTAGTGTGAAAGTCCCCTGTAGTACATCATTTTATCCCTTAAAAGTCATCTTTGATCACCAAAATGAACAAAATATGTCACATTATGTCTGTGTGGTGTTTTTAATATGATTTAAGACAAACCACGTGTAACTTCATAAGTCGACACCATTGCTGAGTATTTTCTCCTTAAAACTGCAAAGACAGTCTCAAAAACACGCTTTGAAATCGCTGGTGTTTCTGACGTCACAAACTACCTTGTAACCAATCAGATCAACGTGTGATCGTCAACCAGTGGATCTCTGAGCTAAGTGAGTGGAGGCGGGGCTCATTTGCATATTCATAGAACCACGTATACTAAATGAGGCAAGGGTGTCGAGTTAAATTCAAGGGAAAAAAACCTTTAAATATGTCATTTTTGTGATCAAAGATGAGTTTTAAGGGATACAATTATTGGAGGACTATCAGTGGTGTTTTAGTTAATAAATACTATATTATCTGTAACCTTGGCATTGATTTTAGCGAACGCACGTTATAAATGAGGCCCATAGTGTTTTGTAAGAGAGCTTTGACCTGTTTGAACCCAGTCTTTACGGGATTATGGAAAACCACATTATCGTGGCTACCTCGTTTCTGATCGGACATGTCCAGGTTAAGATGCAGTTGGTCTAGTCCTCTATCAATGTGACTGAGATCATGAGCAGCTGAAAAACAAACACATAAACGGCAGAATGAAAAAACTGGCGCTCAAAAGATTTACAAAAGTAAGTAATATCAAGGTACTATGGCACTTTCACTCAGAAATTGCTTGTAAATTTCTAAATTATTTACAATGAAACGGCTTGTAACACTGAATTAAAAATGACATTTTAAAGTAGTAATTTCTTCTGATCTTTGTTGTATTTTAAAACTAGTTACATCAGTGTAGATTAGAATAACTTTCATAATGAGAATCCTTTACTTTGAGGGTTCAGTATGTGTGTTTCAGTGGGATGTCTCTGAGATTCATGGGATTCTGCAGGATGGGGTTGGCATCCCGTCTCTTTCGCTGTACACTGGCACAGGCTGGCGGACCCTGAAAGTGAACATCAGTGTCATTTAAATCATTTATCATAGTCTCTACAATCATTTAATACATTAAAATATTAATATTACATGAGGTACTGAAAATTGGTGGTTTATTTGAGTCCTTTGACCTTGTTGTCGTTGCACTGTGTCAGAGAGATGTTGTAGCATTGCTGCTTGTTTTAAGCAGAGAGACTGGAGACGGACAAACTCCTGATACAGCGCTGTATACGCCTCCTCCATCTTTATGAGGGGAGGAAATTAAAAATAAAACTTATTGGAAAGTCTTCGAGCTTGTAGTCAACTTCTGTATAGTAAGAAATAGAGAAAGAGAGAGAGATTTCTACCATTATTACAAAAAAAAATTACAAACGTACATTTCATTGACCAAAATGGAGCAAGTTCACTCAATGTCATTAAAAAGCCTATTATCAGCTTATGAGATTTTTTTCCAGCAAAATTTTTCATATAAAAGTAACATCTGGAAATTAAGCCTGCTCTGTCCCTGCTCAAACTTCTGTGAAAAGTCATAATGCTGCATAAAAGCCAGATTAAATTATGCCTGCTCTGATCCATCTGAGACCCTAGAATCAAATTATACAGTAGTAATTGCTGTGTAAATGCAACTATTCCACCTCTGAGCAGCATTACAGTCAGCATGAAACTGAAGTTGCGAATCTGCGATAGTCTTTTCTTTTGAATTGCGACGTATCTGATTGAAACAGTGTCATGACGATCGGGTCCTCCTCGAAATCAGTTAATGATTATACTAAGTACATACAAACAATATTCATTTAAATATGTGTAACTTACTAGTGCATAATAGCCTAAAACAAAATGAACATTTCTTTCACTTGATAAAACTGTTAATTAATAAATAAATAAATAAATAAATAATAATAATAATAATAGCCTATTAAGTGAAAAAATTAACATGATTACATTATTTTTAAAACTGAAATATTTGGAAATTTAACACATAATTTCATTGTGAATACATGTAGGGTAAGTACAAATGCGTGTATAAACTAAGCTATCGGCTAATCGGGTATCTGTATGCTATGCTAGTACATAAGCTAATTAATACAAACATTAATGGTCATTACGTTAATTCAAACAGCATTTATCTTAACATGATTTTGAAGGAATTGTAAACAGGCGAGTGCCTATTCAAAGTAATTTGAGCCAATGGGATCGCTTGGGGTCCTAGACCCAATTTGCGAATTAGGACCCGATTTGTCAACACAATGGCTTCTGGAACAAGAACACATTTTTAAGTTAAGTTAACCACTTTATTAACCCCACAAGGGGAAGTTATATGTTGGGCGTGGCTTGATTCTGTCCATGGGGAATTGATTGGATGCTTGTGGTTTGCGATTGGTGGATCTCATGTGAGTGACAGGTTGCCCCGCCCTCACGCCAGTAAACACATCATCAGATAAGAGATGTTTATGCAAGAGGGAGGGGAAGCTATTTTGATTATTTCGAGGCACATGAATTTAAAACAAAATGATTTACAAATAAATAGCCTACTGCAGAATTCCATAAAAAGGTTCAATTTTGATCTCATTATGACTTTAAAAAATCTGTGTAGACAACTAATTGCTGCTTCAGAAGCCACGTTTGTAATGAATATTTACTTACTTATTATTATTATTATTATTAATATTTGGGAAATAAAGGTTTTTTTTTTTTTGTGCTAATGACTCAAAAAAAGCATTGGTACCCGCCTTAGAACAGATTAGCTTCGACAAACAGGAAGTAAACCAACAGATTCTGGGTGCCACAAAAAAAGTTGCTGTTTATTTTACCATCGGGAACTAGAGGGGAAACAAGTTAGTTGTTACAGGTCATAAACTGGGTGCTGTCACAAAATTATAACATCTGAATATTTTTGCCCTCTTCACTTGACATTAAAAAAACTTCAACCTGTAAGGGTGAAAACAACTTTTCAGTTTTCCTTTCAGAGCGATAAGAATCAGAATCTGTACGGCTTTACAGAGGTGTCGACAGCTTCGAAATCGAAAGGTATTTTCTGACTCAGGTGACATTTTTCTTGTTGGACATTTCAGTTAACCGATAGTTAGCTAGGTTACCAACCATGGGTAAACCTCAAACCATCAAAATCATCCGCAGTGTTCCTCCGGCTACTTCAACCACAGGTGTCAACCGAAAGCACAACAAATACAGACGAGCCTACCTTTGTTTGTACCACCAGATATTCAAGAATAAATCTGTAGCAAACAATAGCAACACGTTTCTACATTGCATTGATGTGGCCACAGAATGAAAGCATAAAGAGGAAGAACAGATTAGCATAATAGTAGCCTATACATAATATACGTGCTTACTAATATCCAGTCATTCGTAATCAAATCGATACAATGGAAGATATATATTTTTTACGTTTGTCACTCTGATGACCGTGCGATGAAGACTCCGTATATGCAGTCCAGAGTAAACTTTACCAAATTTAAGAAAACAGTAAGTTGGCTATCAGGAAATCCAAAACAGGAACTCGAGCAGGAACCTCCTCCCGGGTCAGTTAAAGTGACCCAGCACAGAATCAGCGCATTATCTCTCATCACGTCTGAACTCGAGAAAACTGTCCACACTGGATGCGTTATCATGGGGGCGTAGTGTTGTGCGTGTTACAGTGGGCTACTAGTGTGTACTGTACTGTATGTGTCATTTTTTTGTTAAAGGGGACATGACTGCATTGTTTTATTGTTTTATAAGTTTCCTGGGTGTACTTATAATGTTAGTATGATTTGTACATCAATAAATTTTTTTAAAAAAAAGTCCTACCCTGATTTGGGGTATTTGAATGCTTAAAGGGGCATGTCTGCTGTGAGACTTCAGTGTAAACGCCCACTGCTGTGATTGGCTGACATCTTTGCATATTAAATAGTTAAGTATTACATATGGAACTCTCTTGCAAACTTTAACCACATTTTTACTTTTACAGCTGTCAAGGTTAACTAATCGTAATTAAGCTTGATTGATGAATATTTTCTTGTTCAAAAAGGATAGAGGATTCGACCTCAATCCAACCTCAAACCCCGAACTTTTTTGCCAGCCGAACCCCTTAGACATAAAATATAACCCCCCTGAGATTTTAAGTTAACATTTCAATAATTTAACAAGACATTTACATATTCACTCTTCTCTGTTGTTTTTAAATAGTCATATGACTAGCAAGTAAATAGATTTAAATAAATATTTGATATTTTTTAATAAGTGTTTTATTTTGACATTGTAGCTGGACTTTAAAGTGGACTTTTTAGTTATGATGCCTTGGTTTTCTTTTAAAAATGTCACATGATCCTTCAGAAATTAACAGGTGTGCTCGACTAGAAGCACCGCTGTGCAGACTGATTGGTGTATGACATGATCAAAGTACCAAAAGAGCAATTCAAAAGCATTACAGGAGAGCCGTCTGCTCTCTAATCATTCTCGCCCCGGAGCAGATGTCCCAATGTGAGTCTAACCAGGGGTGTGAGCCGGCAACTACCGTGCCAGAGAGAATCAGGGGCCATACCATGGCCTTTTAAAATTCCTTTTTTTCTGAGGATCTGCCTAGGAGCTTCAATCCTCCAGCTTGGCTCAGTAGGGAGGTTCCCCTGGCTCCGCTCCCAGCCTACGAACTCATCACTCCACTCCTGTGGACCTGTCAGCTCCACCTTGGCACCTCCCTCCCTCGGCTGCACCAGAAACCATCATCCTGACGGCTCCACAGGGCTTCCTCGTCCCACCGGCTCCGCATCAGTCCTCAGGCTCCCTGTTCCACCTCGGATGCTCCTCGCCGCGGCTCCACCTCGGTCTCCAGAGCCAGCCATGTTGCGTGGGCTCTTCGTCTCGTCAGCTCCACCTGAGGCTTTATCTCCAGCGGCTCCATCTCCATCGGTCGTCCCCAGGGTGTCGTTAGCCAAGACACCTCCAATGCTCTTCCCTTCCTTGACTCCGCCCTGGGCCTCGTCCTGGCTGTACTCTGGACTATCATCTGGCTCCTTCTGCTCCTGCCTCACCCTGGCTCCTCCCACCCTCCACTCCCCCACTGACTTTTTTGTTTGCCCTGGACTGTTCGTGTCTTTCTTCTCTTCCACGTCCCCCTCCAGACCCCCCCACCCTCCTCCTCAGTTGTAACTTGTGTACTCTGGGGGAGTATACATGATGTAACATGTATGCTGTTTTTACTTTGTTTCATTGGGTTTTTTGTTCTGTCCATAGACTGTAAATAAATATGGACGTAGTGTCCGTGACGTCGCCCGTAATTTTCTAAAGAGCATTTTTTAAGCCCAAAGTAGGCGGAGCCGGCTGTCGCCATCTTGGTAGTGCGTCACTCCTGGATAACCGAAAATGGGCAAAGAGGCGGGATTAGCTGAGGTGAAGTGACAGCTAACAGACAGCAGACAAACGGCCAGTAGTGACAGCAGCGGCAATCCACCTGTCACTCAAGTGGCCACGCCCTTAATTATGCAGAACTT
>FLSR01000564.1:466017-508586 GCA_900092035.1 Leuciscus waleckii
GTGTGTGTGTGTGTGTGTGTGTGTGTGTGTGTGTGTGAGAGAGAGAGAGAATTGCTGTTATTTGTATAAGTGAACCTTTTTCAATTCAGTGTTTTGACCTGTACATTTTTGTTTGTTTATAATTAAAAACTCAGTAGCCTTGTCTTGTCTTATCAAAGATGGTATGCTAATATTCTGCCAAGACAGAACTAGTGTAAATATATTCATGAAGATCAATTAAAACCAAAAAATGTTTTAATGATACACCGTGCAAGTAAAGTAATATCTTTGTTTGTAAGTGACTCTGAACTGAGTGGCAAACTTTGCGTGCGTTCCTTTGGATCTTGACATGAACTGGTGCAAGCCCAGAGTGGACATAAGTAACCTGCAATACATAAAAGAACATTTGAAATAATGGTTCAGATCCAATCATAAAATGTACAGTTAGTAATACACAACAGGTCAAACGGTTGGAATAATTCAGGTTTTTAACATGTTTGAAAGAAGTCTCTGAAATGTACACCTGTGATGCAAAGATGCATTTTCAGCATCATTACTCCAGTCTTCAGTGTCACATCAGAAATCATTCTAATATGCTGTAAAAATGGTTGTCAACATCGATAATATAATCATAAATGTTTTTTGAGCTGCAATTTCTGAAGGATCATGTGACACTGTAAACTGGAGTAATGAGGCTGAAAATTCAGCTTTGATCACAGGAATAAATTACATTTTGAAATATATTTACATATGTAATAATATTTCACATTATTTATTGCTTTTTTTTAATGTATTTTGTATTAATTAAATGCAGACTTGGTGAGCATGAGACTTCTTTCAAAAACAAGAAAATCCTACTATTACGTTTTGCCCGATGGTGAATCTGCTTTTGTCTCTTACTGTACTCAAAGGCAATTTGACAATGGTATTAAACGATATTACGATGCATAACCGTTGTCAATGAACTAACTTTAGAGGGAATTACAATGTTTGAACGTTCCTTTATGTTCTAGCGTGATTCTAAAAGAGCTAAGTTGATGTAGCCGGAGGCTGCGGCCACGTCACACTCGTGCGTCACTCTCAGTTTCCAAGCGTGATACGCGTTCAGTGAAGCTTCAGTAGCTCGAGATCGCGAGTTCATGGCGTGTTCTGCTTCTCTGGGAACTGCAGTGTAATTACAGTAAGAATACGCTTTCCTCGTTATTCATAAATAATCGGGAAACCGTCAGTAGTTGGAATTCAAAGCAACACTTTGTGTGTGTGTGTGTGTGTGTGTGTGTGTGTGTTATCTGTTAAGTTGGGACCGTGAAGGGCAGAAGCGTAATTTAGCTGGTTTAGTTTTTGTGTGGCACATTGTTTTTAGCCTACTTTATACAAAATGTTTTTTTAGCTTACTGTATATCAATGTTTTAAGTTATTGCTTTTGGTTAAAACATGTGCATGGCTGCATATTATGACAGACTACATTGAAAATAGTTTCATTTTAGAACGAGTTCCAAAATAGTTTTTTTCTTATTTGGAAAGTGTTCTATTGTTAAGTTTTTTTTTAATTAGTGGCGACCTATTTTCTTTTTTAATATGTACCTCAGTGGGAGCTTATCGTTAGATATGAATAATGGTGCATTTATTTATCTTTTAACCCATCCATACTCTTTTGTGTGTATAGCATGTTTGACTTTGATTGCAAACAGGGTTTGAAATTCACATTTTCACTCACCAGTCAATTTGGCTACTAAATTGTTAAAAATAAATAAATAAACCAGATAAACAACGTCACAGCTTATATATATTATAAAAGAGGGCACAGCTGATTGGTTCCTGCTGTATCAGTAGCCAATGAGATCGCTGCTCAACATTCAAATACTCGGTCATTGTCTGCTGTAGCAGTTTGCTGCACGCTTTCAGAAACCCTCCACCTTCCCCAGCTCCACCTGTGTAGAGCTGCTTCGGGTCATTCATGTACACTATATTGTACAGCAACAGCGTGTCTTACTTGCTCACAGCAGTGTGTTGTGTGTGTGTGTGTGTATTGGCAGTAGCAAGTTCCTGTTCTTGCTCTGCAGCAGCAGCATAGCAGATCTATTCCGCCACGACTAAACATATCATTATGGTCATATCCGTTACCGTGCCAAACACTACGAGAGTTGTTATGACAGAACTAATTTAAGGGGAAAAGCTTTATTCAGCACAGCACACACTTCAGTCACAGAAATGTCAAACCATCCCTGGACACAATTAATTACAGTATTACATCATTTTAATCCAGTGTATAATAGTCTAATGTTACAATTAGCTTTAATATCGATTAATGTAAGTCAGTACTTTGAAATAAGGTCAGTGGGATTTGTTTTTGGCCCTTTATGTTGTCTAGTTAATGAAAATGCTGAGAAGCCAAGATTCCACACTGCTAGTCCGGACAGCAAGGTTAGGTGTTCTGTACACAAGAACGGCATGTACCAAAACAAGTGTATAATCTGTTATGACGCAATCCTATCAGTCCAAATATGTTTGCAACAGCTTCTCATTTCAAACCTTTCTTTTTCATTAGCACATAGCTGATTGGTGGCTTGTTTAAAACAAAATCTAGTTATTTCCAAGAGATTCTCTGTGCCAGGAGTCTTTCTGCTTAACCCTGCTGCCCCTTGTCTTATCATGTGCAAATATATGTTTATGGTGGGTCATAAACCGTTTGAAACCAGTAGCCCGTGTGGCGCATGCATCGCTGATATCAAGCTAATAGACTGATATGTGATATTGGAGTAAATTAATGTTGCGATGTTGAAACATGGGGTGTAAATCATTTTCAGGTGCAGTGAGACATTCAGAGCTTTAAAGCAACTAGAGCTTGAATTCTGTTTTCATTGGTCATTTTAGGCAAAGTATTTATTTGGTCATAACCCAGCAGGCTTACATGTGGTTGCAATGATAAGACAAATGTTTAAGTTTTGATGAGTCATGATGTTAGTCTGTAAAGATCCATGCAGTATACTTTTAAACTCACCAAATAGGCCTATTTTATATATTGCTGCTAAACCGAAAGGTAAATTTAGGAAGGAATGGCTCTATTGACCCCTATACTTCCCAATAAGTCCTAACCCATTGAACCACATAAATAAACGGCAGTAACAGAACACTTCCTTTTAATTCATAAACTTCACTCGCATTGTTTTATTGTAGTGAATCGTAATGGACTAGGGAATATAGGCCCTTAAAGTAAGGGAAGTCTCGTAAGATTGATACAAGCAATTTCAATTATGCAATAATTATGAATGTCTTAATGGCCCCTTAAGCTGCAAGACTTTTATTTTGACACATTAGATGTTTTGCCTACAGAACTGACTGTGTTTGTTTGCATAATTGGATATCTTTGACCCATTTCGTGTCTTGCACTCTCTACTAGTAGACTTTAGTCATGGTAGATGCCATACTGAATATTACATGAAAACGAGTTTGTGAGGACACACATACTTTACAATGGCATGCACTGCATAATGATCCTGATCACATTTTCAAAACTCTCAACTTTTAAAACTGTTTTAGGGAGTTTTTGTCTACTGAAAAAATCTTTAATTAGTTGAACATCTGGTAGAAAAAAAAAATATGGGTGCAGCCATATACTGCCTGCCTTCAAAAATCGATCAGATGAAGGTATCTCAGGAGACGGGATGTGACACGATGATTGAATTTGGATGTGCCTTGTTGCTTTCATGCCTCTGTGGAGCTTTCAGACACCACCATGGTGCTATTAGCCAAGTTAAATCAGGTGCTCTGGACTATTGTAATGCTCTCTTGGCAGGCCTCCCAGCTTGCACTGTCAAACCTGTGCAACTGATCCAGAACGTTGCAGCTAGACTGGTCTTTATCGAGTCGAAGAGAGCCCACGTCACATCTCTCTTTATAAACTGGTTGCCAATTGCAGCTAGCATCAAATTCAAGGCACTGATGTTTGCCTACAGAACAACCACTGGATCTGCTCCCTTTTAATTAAACTCATTACTCCAGACTTTGACTTTGCAAGTGGACGTCGACTCGTGGTGCCATCATCTCAAAAAGGCACAAAATCACTTTCACTGACCTTCACCTGGACTGTTCCCTGCTGGTGGAATGTCCTGCCGAACTCAACCCGAGCTGCTGTGTCCGTAGCCATTTTCAAGAAACGGCTTAAGACGCATCTTTTTCAGCAACAATACTAACACTTTATTTTTCTATTGTATATATATATATATATATATATATTTTTTTTTTTAAATGTATGTGTACTGTGTTAGACTAAACTGGGGAGGGGCACAGCACTTGCATATTGTTGTCCTATTGTTAGTTTAATTGCTTCTATTGCTCTCATTTGTAAGTCGCTTTGGATAAAAGCGTCTGCTAAATGATTAAATGTAATGTAAATGTTACATCAGGGAGACATTCAAAATGTGGAGTGTAACATGTTGCAGGGCTCTTAAGGACAGGTTTGAGAATCACTGACTTAAGCTGGAATGCACCAAGCCGACGCCGACGAACTAGCGCTGATGAAAGCCGACTGTGTTGTCGCCTCGCATCGGGGTAAAAAGTTGCACTTGAACACAGAGAGAACTACTGCTGACTGTTAGCTAGAATGCGTGTTCTGCACCTGCGTGTGAATGAGACTGTCTATTTCTGCAGATATATTCGTCTATATTCGTCATTCAAAAAGGGAAACCGACGCTGCAGGTTGCAGATACACAAACCGTAAACAAAGCAGCGCGTGCTACCGTTTGACTATCAATCCTGCTAAACACTTACTTTATTCTACTCTGCTTATGTTAATATTGAAATATTCACCCAAGGAACACTCAGGTAAGATGACGTAACATTAGAACAGCCTTCTATCTCTAGCCTACCGGTTTGACTTCTTTGCTCGCTGTTTTGCTATTATTCTCGTGAACTGACTCGTTCACTAAGCTGAACAGCCAATCAGAGTTCCCTCTTTCACAGACGGCCCGACGCCGATTCAACATATCGAATCAGCCGGAAAAAAGCAGACGAGGACCAATTTCAGCCGACGGTGCAGAACACTGAGAAAATGCACAAAAACTGCCCGACAGCCAACCGTCGGCTTGATGTGTTCCAGGCTTTAGAGCGGTGGTTTTCAGTCCTGGTCCTGGCTTCCCAATGCTCTACACATTCCTTATGTAACACACCAGGGCTGAATTCACAAAACATTTTATCTTACCACTAAGAGTTCTCCTAAATAGCTGTAAAAGTCTTAGGTAAGAGTTTTCTCTTAAAACCTATTCAGGAAGCTGGTGAGACCAACTTTTATTAAGGAATAAAGTGTTAAGCTAAGAGAAAGGGTTGGGTTGATCAGGGGTGTGTAAATGATGATATCATTTTTATTTTGGGGTGAACTATCCCTTTAAGTACATTCTAGGCTATATCAAACACATTTCAATCAGTGTTTTTGTGTGTGTGTGTCAATCAGCACCATTTTTGAAGTGCACGTGTATAAATGCTTAAGGGAAAGTGAAAAAAAGCCCTTCGATCCATTATATGAGCCTTTTACTGTGGATTCATCATAACAGATTAAACCAGAGCTTTTAAACTGTCATTGTACTTTGACACCTTGTTGTCATTCTTTCTCTCTTTTCTCAGAAAGTGCAATGCAGCACCTAAAACATTGCCAAGGTCTTGCTTCGATCTTCCTTATCAGGAGTCAAAGGTATTTTGCCATTTCATATAAACCTTTGTTCCTTATTTATTTCAAGGCCAGATTCTCTTTCTTTCTCAGAAAGTAGTTTACTTAAGTATAATGCTGTTTGTTATTATGAAATTGTTGCATAAACTTCTCTTAACTCTCAGTTCCAGGATTTCAAAGAGCATTATCCCATCTTTGTCTGTGTGGGATGGGCACCTTTCTTCCCGCTGGAGGAGCACTGGTGGCCATGGAAGGCAGAAATACTTCAGTGACAGGTTGCCGAAGTTTAGATTTGCTCTGGCAGGGCTGCTGGTGGGTACAGGACAGTCTCCACTCTAATTCATCCCAAAGGTGTTCAATCGGGTTGAGGTCAGGACTCTGTGCAGGCTAGTCAAGTTCCTCCACACCAAACTCGCTCATCCATGTCTTTATGGCCCTTGCTTTGTGCACTGGTACACAGTCATGTTGGAACAGGAACATCCCCAAACTGTTCCCACAAAGTTGGGAGCATTAAATTGTCCAAAATGTCTTGGTATGCTGAAGCATTAAAAGTTCCTTTCGCTGGAACTAAGGCGCCAAGCCAATTTTACACTTTACACACTTTACAAACTTTACACTTGGCACAATGCAGTCAGGCAAGTACTGTTCTCCTGGCAACCGCCAAACCCAGACTCGTCCATCGGATTGCAAGACCGATAAGCGTGATTCATCACTCCAGAGGACACGTCTCCACTGCTCTAGAGTCCAGTGGCGGCGTGTTGCCCATTCATGAAGCTCTCTACACACTGTTCTTGAGCTAATCTGAAGGCCACACGAAGTTTGGAGGTCTGTAGCTATTGACTCTGCAGAAAGTTGGCGACTTCTGCACACTGTGAGCCTCAGCATGCCCTGACCCCACTCTGTGGTTTTACATGGCCTATCACTTCATGGCTGAGTTGCTGTTGTTTTTATTGCTTCCACTTTGTTATGATACCACTAACAGTTGACCTTGAAATATTTAGTAGTGAGGAAATTTCATGAATGGACTTATTGCACAGGTGGCAACCTATAAAAGTACCACGCTTGAATTCACTGAGCTCCAGAGAGCGATCCATTCTTTCACAAATGTTTGTAGAAGCGTCTGCATGCCTAGGTGCTTGATTTTATACAACTGTGGCCATGGAAGTGATTGGAACACATGAATTCAGTGATTTGGAGGGGTGTGCCAATACTTTGGTCGCACAATAAATGAAAACAACAGTTAAAAAAATTTGCACTCAGCGTGGGTCAAATTGTCAAAAATGCACAAAATAGGTGACAGGAAGGATTGATTTGTGGATATTTTAGATGCTTTGTGTGTTTCAAGTACGTTTGGATGGCAGAAATGGTGCTACTGTTGACTAAAGTCTTGCCACGTTTTCTCAAGTATAATTTAGGCAACTAATTAAAAAAAGAATCTGCACATTAACCAAATTAATCTGTCTACTAAAGGTCCGGTATGGTAAGAATTATGTGTACAAATACAAAGTCATTACTTATACCTGAGAATGAGGGAGACAGCAAAGGCTCAACATGTCCAGTTCGAAGGGTTGGACAAGGATGTGACTGGTACAGCATATGGCGCATCTATTCCACTGAACAAAGCTGTGAGTGAAGACGGTGACGTTCTTCTTGCATATGAGATGAACGGGGAGGATCTTCCGCCTGATCATGGCTACCCTGTTCGTGTGGTTGTACCTGGAATTGTTGGAGCCCGCAATGTCAAATGGTTGGGGAAAATTGTTGTGAGTGAAGAAGAGAGCAAGAGTCACTGGCAACAGAATGATTACAAAGGCTTTTCTCCGGGTACCGACTGGGACACTGTGGACTTTAAATCAGCACCAGCCATACAGGAACTCCCTATACAGTCAGCAATCACTCATCCAGCAGAGGGAACCTCAGTAGACGCCAGTGACGGGGAGGTGACTGTAAAAGGCTATGCATGGAGTGGAGGAGGAAGAGAAGTTGTCAGAGTAGATGTTTCAATAGATGGTGGGAAGACGTGGCATGTAGCCAAACTTCGCACTGGCGATAAGGGACAACAAGCTCCTCCTCCTCCACCTGGAAAAGCCTGGGCTTGGACGCTATGGGAGATTGACGTCCCACTACCTCATAGGGCTCAGGAGCTGGAGATTGTATGCAAAGCGGTGGACAGTAGTTACAACATGCAACCAGATACTGTTGCCCCTATCTGGAACTTACGGGGAGTGCTTAGCAATGCGTGGCATCGAGTAAAGGTAAAAGTGAATGAGGATTTGTAAGACCAAAAATTCAGTTTGTAGCTGTTTGAGCTTGTGAGTAAATCCTAAAATCTTGAATACTTGGGACAGACTGATTATTCCAAACATGTTTATCATTTGTCATTCATTGCTATCACCAAATTGTGAAATCCTGTATGACGTGAAGACCACGTGAAGTTACACTGTTCATAATTGTGAACATCAACATAGGCTTATAATGAGGTCCCACATTTCCACTGCGCACAAGGTTTAAGGTCTGATTTTGATAATCTTCGTTTTTTATAAGTGCTTAACAAGCAAGGATTTCATGTCCAAGCTCCTTGCCGAATGTCACTCTTGACCAAGAAGAACTGGTGAATCTTGACCGTGTGACCGGCATCTGGATTCTTTGAAGTATCAGGCCATTTTGTCAAAGAATGTGAAGCCTTCAGTTCATACTTCAGCAGGGTTTCTCAACGCTGGCCCTCAAGATCCACTTCTCTGCAGAGTTTTGCTCCAACCCTAATCAAACACACCTGAACAAGGTCAAAGCCACGTAAAGGCAAGCCTGCAGGGTTAGCAAACAAAACCGTAACGCCTGCTACGCAGGGAAGGAGACCAGAGGCTGTTTTTTATGGATGTCAATAGAGGAAGGCTTCACTACGCAGAATAAACTGCTTTTGTGAGGAAATAGCTTATCATTGAATAAATCGACAGCCCATCGGCTAATCTTCAAAATGTTTGCTCTTAAACATTCGTTTTGGATTTATCTATTTTTAGGGGAAAAAATGCTGTTTTAGAAGATAAGTCACAGACAATTGTGCAACAGGTATGATTCAGTTCACGGCACTTATTCATTTCAATGGAATCCGCAAACAGTGATTGACTGTCGCACAATTCTGAACGAATTTCAGTAACGTGAAGGCTGTCATGTGATTGGTTATCAAGGCACACGTGATCCAAGTCAGCCGTTACGCTTTTGGTAGAGCCACTGGCCCTCGTATCTCCCAAATAATTAGACCATCTCTGCTTGAAAGCTACCAAGGTTTGCATCAGTAAACCTTTAAGTTTGATCAGGGTTGGAGCTAAACTCTAGTGGATCTCGAGGGCCAGAGTTGAGAACGCCTGCTCTAAAGTTTGATGACTATTGGACTAAATCTACCTAAGCTTGGTTTAGGGCTCTGATCTGGAATGTTCTCAAGTGCTTGCTCAGTCTCCAGATTTAAATCCCATCTGTGGTAAATTTGAAGAAAGCAGTGGCAGTAAGGAAAACAAGAAATATCAGTGAACTGGAAGCCTTTGCACAAAATCTATAAGCTAACTGTGGAGAGGTGTCAAGCTTGTAAGTATTTACAGTACAGTACAGGCAGCATTTATTGAAGGTTATAAAAGGTGAAGAATTCAAAGTCCTTCTGGGGGTGGATCGTTTTGTACATGGATGTTTCAATTTGTTTTTTGTTTTTCTTTTGAAGTGACAAACTTATTCTCAGAAACCTGCAAATGTATATTAATAAACTTTATATGTCTATTTAATGATGCCTTGGTTGATGTGTTTTTATTTTGTATTTGTTCACAAAACCAGCATTTCTTGCCGTTCAGGGCAGAACACGAAATCCAGGGGGAGGAGTTGGATCCAGATCCAACTCCTCCCACCTTACATATACCTAAACCTACCCATCTCCACCCCCTGATCCCTAAACCCACCCCTAAACCTACCCATCTCCACCCCCTGATCCCTAAACCCACCCCTAAACCTACCAATCTCCACCCCCTGATCCCTAAACCCACCCCTAAACCTACCAATCTCCACCCCCTGATCCCTAAACCCACCCCTAAACCTACCAATCTCCACCCCCTGATCCCTAAACCCACCCCTAAACCTACCAATCTCCACCCCCTGATCCCTAAACCCACCCCTAAACCTACCAATCTCCACCCCCTGATCCCTAAACCCACCCCTAAACCTACCAATCTCCACCCCCTGATCCCTAAACCCACCCCTAAACCTACCAATCTCCACCCCCTGATCCCTAAACCCACCCCTAAACCTACCAATCTCCACCCCCTGATCCCTAAACCCACCCCTAAACCTACCAATCTCCACCCCCTGATCCCTAAACCCACCCCTAAACCTACCAATCTCCACCCCCTGATCCCTAAACCCACCCCTAAACCTACCAATCTCCACCCCCTGATCCCTAAACCCACCCCTAAACCTACCAATCTCCACCCCCTGATCCCTAAACCCACCCCTAAACCTACCAATCTCCACCCCCTGATCCCTAAACCCACCCCTAAACCTACCAATCTCCACCCCCTGATCCCTAAACCCACCCCTAAACCTACCAATCTCCACCCCCTGATCCCTAAACCCACCCCTAAACCTACCAATCTCCACCCCCTGATCCCTAAACCCACCCCTAAACCTACCAATCTCCACCCCCTGATCCCTAAACCCACCCCTAAACCTACCAATCTCCACCCCCTGATCCCTAAACCCACCCCTAAACCTACCAATCTCCACCCCCTGATCCCTAAACCCACCCCTAAACCTACCAATCTCCACCCCCTGATCCCTAAACCCACCCCTAAACCTACCAATCTCCACCCCCTGATCCCTAAACCCACCCCTAAACCTACCAATCTCCACCCCCTGATCCCTAAACCCACCCCTAAACCTACCAATCTCCACCCCCTGATCCCTAAACCCACCCCTAAACCTACCAATCTCCACCCCCTGATCCCTAAACCCACCCCTAAACCTACCAATCTCCACCCCCTGATCCCTAAACCCACCCCTAAACCTACCAATCTCCACCCCCTGATCCCTAAACCCACCCCTAAACCTACCAATCTCCACCCCCTGATCCCTAAACCCACCCCTAAACCTACCAATCTCCACCCCCTGATCCCTAAACCCACCCCTAAACCTACCAATCTCCACCCCCTGATCCCTAAACCCACCCCTAAACCTACCAATCTCCACCCCCTGATCCCTAAACCCACCCCTAAACCTACCAATCTCCACCCCCTGATCCCTAAACCCACCCCTAAACCTACCAATCTCCACCCCCTGATCCCCTCCAGTCTCACTGAAAAAAGTGTTGAAGGAGTCGTCCCCTCCACCGATCGCCTTATCACTGGGCATCTGTCCATCCGGCTGGATCCCATGCTCCAGACAGTAAAGTTCCCAGCAGGCATTGCCAATCTGGACGCCAGCCTGACCCACGTGAATTGAAATACACTCGCGCTGTTGTGAGGAAGAAAAGCCACCATTTAAATGCTAATAATAGTTTGTTATTTGCATCCTTCAAATCTGATATACTTTAGGACTTTAATATATTGCAACTGTGAATTAAGTGTTGTGATATTTGCAGTTCAGAGCTTTAGACATAAAACTGAGAGGATAGAGGTGAGACATTATGGAAAAATACTGGGCTGAGCAACCATGGATGCCACGTTCCTCATCCTCTCTTATTTTAAACCCACAAACTTCATCCGGCTGTTCCCTATTTATTGCCTATCAACATAGGTTTATTTAAAGAACTACAATCCATTTTACCAAATTGTATTACTATGTTTCAATGTACAGCATATGCAGTAGGCCTATAAAAGCAACCTATACAAAGGCTTAGAGCTGTATTTTCGTTCTGGGTTTATAATAGTCCTCAGTCTGCAACTGAGAATAATAATTATGAATCTGTTTAAAGCATTTCAAGCAACATATGTTTCCTGAGCTTAGCTGGTCAGGGTAATACATTTTAATGAGATTATGGCTCTCTGCATATGCTGCACAGTAGAAAGATTAGTGTTTTCATTCTCTTTACAACACAATTAACCATTGCTATAGGACACAATTTTCTTACCAGAATCAAAAGTCCAACATTAGTAACTTGATTACAAGTGATTGTGATTTAATCCAGCCGTTTGAAATGTACCCCTCCGTTTTAAAAGGTTTATATAATGTAAGCCTATTTGCTCACGGTTGCACTGTTTATTGTAGTGTCGTTTTAATACTGTATCGCCACGTTTAAACGCTCATCTTCTCCTCGACGAAGAATTGAACACTGATGTGACCATGTAAACGTTTGAGCCGCGTCAAATGCATGCTGAATGTTCAGCATGAACAGCTTATCCCTACACTATCGAGCATATCGTTCACCTGCTATCGATCATATACACTCTGCAGCCTCGCATCAGTTGAGGAGCATCACTATCTGCTACTGCACGTGCATATTATATTAATAATAATATCTACAAAGATAATTAACCCGATTTAGTTTAGTCTTTGGCTAATAATAACTTCACAATTACTCAATTCTTGCTGTAATTGTTTTATTATTCGTATCCTGTCTTTAAAATAGAATACAATCTTAAAAATAAAGGTTATTGGTAGTTCCATTAAGAACCTTTAACATCCATGGAACCTTTCCATTGCACAAAAGGTTCGTTATAGTGGGGGGAACAAATCCCTTTTTGGAACCTTTATTTTTAAGAGTGTAGTCTAAAAAGTAATAATACGTTAGTCAGCTACTCACCATCTTCCTCTAGGCCTAATTAGGATTGATCTGGAAAGGAGATGTTGCTCTACAGCGTTACTGTTCTCGACGGTGAAGAGTCGATGTAGTAACTGCGAGAAATCCTCGAGTCGCGCCGCTTTTATACAGCGACAGAGCAGCAGGATCTGACCCACTTCTCTATGTAGCCTATATGTGAATATAGAAATTGTCATTTTATTGCACCAGAACACTTTCGTTTCAATCGAGTTTATGCATGCCGTTGATGTCTGAATAATCTCTGAGCATAATTTTGTCATTATGTAGGCTATAATTAGATTGTTCTGTATATCTGAATATGATACTGAGTCAGTTAAATCCCTCTTGCAAAAGATTTATTTTAAAATCTATAAATGTAAAAAATGTAACAGTGTTTTTACAAATCTAACAGTATTTTTATTTCTTAATTTTTGTATACGCAATGTGCATCACTTGGTATAGTCTGCAGCATTATGACGCCATCACTGCAGCAGAATCTCTAATACGGGCGGTGGCCGAGCTGGTCGTGTTTTAAAAAAACCTGTGAATGACTAGTTTAGGGAGCTTGGAGTGGTTTATTATACCCTAGACTAGAATACTTTAGAGGCAGTTTATAGGTTTTGAAACACATTCTGTCTGTCTGGATATTGTGCATCAACCGCATCAAATCTAATAGACATAGGCTATATTGTAAATCATCTGTTTAACGTTATTATACTCATCAATTTTGCATGTTATTGATTACTGTGTCCAGTCGGGTTATTGAAATGTAACGTTGCGGTCCGAAAAAACAGAATGGAAAAATGTTAAATGATTTTAGGATGCATATTGCAGGTCATTTGAATAAATTTAGGCTACACGAACTGATGTTTGAATCAACCTTTTGCACAAAGAGATAAAGGATTTAACAGCACTCAGTAAGAGTGGCGCGCTGTAAAACAGCGTTTTGTCTGGAATGTTATCATCACACAAAGGCTTGTTTTTCTTTTTTTTTGATGATGATGTGCCACTCCCTCCTGCAGCCCGTTCTCTCTCTCTCTCTCTCTCTCTCTCTCTCTCTCTCTCTCTCTCTCTCTCTCTTCCTCCATCTTCTCTGCAGTGAGATCAACACACATCAGCGCCGACTGCACCTGTGAAAAAACACAAAATGGTGAGTTTAAACTTTAATTTCTCAGTTAATTTCTTCATATGTTCATATATTTTGATGTTTTGCTCTGCAGCTTTAAGTATATAGTTACACGCCATTGCTAGAAGAGGAGTTCGAATTCTGCATTATACAATTCTGCCAATATTTCTGATCTGTGAAACCAAAAAGGATCACATATATTATGTACTGTAAATTATACATTAACTTGTGAGATTTAGCCAGTATTATTGCTTTTAAAGATAGTTCAATCATAATAATCATATGTCATAAGTCAAATTTTGGGATTGTAATGCTCTTTAGATTTCATGACATTGGTGCCATTGGCTGTTTAATTACTGACAATTATGCATCTCAAAATGGTGCTGACATCATGTTTTTATAAAGTAGACTATTGCTATGTTTCATAACAGCTTAAAAAATGAATTTTTTTTTCTTCCAGAAAATAAATATGTATTTGAATTTAACATGGTATGTAATCAAATCTATTATAAGAAAATTACATTTTTTAAAGCTTCATTGTGTCTCAGAGCTGGACATGATCCATAATTTACAGGATATATGTTCATGACAATGCAAATTTTTATTTTCTACAACAGCGCGAGTGTATTTCAATTCACGTGGGTCAAGCTGGCGTCCAGATTGGCAATGCCTGCTGGGAACTTTACTGCTCGAGCATGGGATCCAGCCGGATGGACAGATGCCCAGTGATAAGGCGATCGGTGGAGGGGACGACTCCTTCAACACTTTTTTCAGTGAGACTGGAGCTGGAAAGCATGTACCCAGAGCAGTGTTTGTAGATCTGGAGCCCACTGTGATCGGTTAGTATCTATCTGATTACCTGCTGTCTCTTAAGGCCAATTCACACTGTACCGACAGACGGCGAACAATGCGGACAGTCACCAGATTACAGTATTCACTTCTCTGACGTTCCACAATCCAACAAACGGCGATTGGAACAGAAACACACACCAACAGGGTAACGTCGATCCAGCAAAACCCGACAAAGTGTCTCTTGCCGTTTTTTGGCGTCTGTCAGTGCAGTGTGAACTGGCCTTTATGGTTGATCCACGAGTTCGTTCTCTCAAACTGCTTATTTGCGGTTCAGATGAGGTCCGCACTGGAACTTACCGGCAGCTTTTCCACCCGGAGCAGCTGATCACTGGAAAGGAGGACGCAGCGAACAACTACGCTCGTGGCCATTACACTATTGGCAAAGAGATCATTGATCTCGTTCTTGACAGGATTCGCAAACTGGTGAGGAATCTTTATAATCGCGGTCAGCCTGTCTTTATTCAGCGTTTGTTTTTAACTAATATATTTCTTTCTTTCCATTCCTCTCTCTTCATAGGCTGATCAGTGCACTGGACTTCAGGGCTTCTTGGTGTTTCACAGCTTTGGAGGAGGAACCGGTTCTGGTTTCACCTCTTTGCTGATGGAGCGTCTTTTGTTGATTATGGAAAGAAATCCAAGCTTGAGTTCTCCATCTATCCAGCTCCACAGGTCTCTACTGCTGTGGTGGAGCCCTACAACTCCATTCTCACCACACACACCACACTAGAGCACTCAGACTGTGCTTTCATGGTCGACAATGAGGCCATCTATGATATCTGACGTAGAAACCTTGATATAGAGCGTCCAACTTACACCAATCTCAATAGGCTGATAGGTCAGATAGTGTCGTCCATTACGCCTCTCTCCGATTCGACGGCGCCCTAAACGTTGATCTTACTGAGTTTCAGACCAACTTGGTGCCGTATCCACGTATCCATTTTCCTTTGGCAACTTATGCTCCTGTGATCTCTGCTGAGAAAGCTTACCATGAGCAGCTCTCAGTGGCTGAGATCACTAAAGCTTGCTTTGAACCATGCAATCAGATGGTCAAATGTGACCCACGTCACGGGAAGTACATGGCCTGCTGCCTGTTGTACCGCGGTGATGTTGTGCCTAAAGATGTAAATGCTGCAATAGCCACCATTAAGACCAAGCGCAGCATCCAGTTTGTGGACTGGTGTCCAACTGGTTTCAAGGTTGGCATCAACTACCAGCCTCCCACTGTTGTTCCCGGTGGTGATTTGGCGAAGGTGCAGCGAGCCGTGTGCATGTTGAGCAACACCACTGCGATCGCAGAGGCTTGGGCCAGGCTTGATCATAAGTTCGATCTGATGTACGCTAAGCGTGCCTTTGTGCACTGGTACGTAGGTGAAGGAATGGAGGAGGGCGAGTTCTCTGAGGCTAGAGAAGACATGGCAGCTCTGGAGAAAGATTATGAGGAGGTGGGTGTAGATTCAGTCGAGGGAGAAGGAGAAGAGGAAGGTGAGGAATATTAGATTTCCTTTATTTCATGCCTTCCTTAGAATCAAAATGAGCAGGTAGCCTAGACTGAACAATCTCACAAGCTTAAGAAAATGGCAAGTGACATAATGGTATTGGTGTTAGTTTCAATCCATGTAATTCCCTGATAAACATTCAAAAGCTAACTGTGGATATTCTGTTCAGTGTACGTTTTGGTTTTTAAGAACTCAATAAAAACCTTAAAATAATCATGTTACGTTTCTGTTTACATTCATATGCTCCTGATCACTTACTTGTGTAATTAATAAAATGAATGCCACATCTACAATAAATTGACCGTTAGTTCTGCATTTTAAGGGGTCATTAGAAATCAGTGTTCCTGGATCTTTGGAAACAAAAGTTTGATGCACTATATAGTATACTGTAACTTTCAGAACGTCCTCCTGTGTCTTAAACAACTCAAACAGCTCAATCTGAAATCACTGACTTTGTGAATTTGTGCTTCTTTCCGTCCAAACTAACGCCAATAAGAGTAGACAAAGAACAATACTATTTTCAGTGATAAACCTACCCTAACAATAACTCTTTTAACACAATATAAGAATATTACAGACCTCCCCCTTCACATAATCCATATTTCACAAGTTCACACTTACAAGTAATCAGATAGAGTAAAGAGTATGTATTCCCCAATATCCCTGGCTGGGATAGGAACCAGTCTAGAGTGAGGAGTTGGGGTGGCGGAGGGATACAGAAAAACTGTCGAGTAACAGATGAGTCGGCTATGTATATATTGGCATCCTCTTGTGTTGATTGAATAGATCATTTGAATGTGTTCCTCCCAAACATATATTTGAAAAAAATCTGTTGCTGACTTAAAGGTGACCTATTATGCCCCTTTTTACAAGACGTAATATAATTCTCAGGTGTCCCCAGAATGTATCTGTGACGTTTCAGCTCAAAATACCCCACAGATCATTTATTATATCGTAAGCCCGTCTAAATCGGTCCGATGGTGGTAAATCCGATAGAACGGGTGAAGGTCTCTGCATGTTACTGTTTTTTCCGTGTGGCAAAGTAATTTAGTTCCCATTAAACTTATCTGACTCCATTTTATCACAACCTCGAATTTAGGTTAGAATGCCAATTGGTTAATGGTCATTTAAATAATAGTTTAGCAGCACATTTTGTTATTCTTTCAACTCTTTACTTATATTTTATCCGTTCATATTAGGAAGCTATGTCGATTTGAGGTCCTCACGCCTTTTGTTTAACGTGGGTCTCATGATCACAAGCTCGCCAGCTTCGGTCACAAAACAGAGGTAATTGGCTATATACCTGAGATGGTTGCATTCACGCTTACACAATTAAAGATACTTTGGTATTGCCCCTTGTAACTTGAATTTAAAGTAACGTTTACTTCTGGCCACTACTACAGTATAAGTAGACCAGCATTTCTTCTCTTATAATATCTTTGGATTGGCCATGCCGTGGTTTCCCACATACACTTATCTAAAGTAACATTAAATTAAAACAGAGGTAAAACACAACCAAATTTAAATTGGTCAAGCAGCATTTTTGATGTTCTAAACGGAAATTCACTTCTTGTCTTTGCGAACCAAGTACACTTGAATTAGTGGCAAATATTAGTCGTCACTAATCTGACGCAGACTTGCTGTAACATACGAATCCGTTTAATCTACTTGGGAAAACAATTTCAGAGTCAGTCAGAATAAAATCAAATGTTTCCACATTTACTATGTCAGGTAAATGTATCATGCCAATTTCATAATCAGTTCAATGATGATAAATACAAAACATCAAATGCTTTGGAACAAAAAGAAAAGATGCGAACCTGACATTAGAAAATACATGATGCTGACAGTCTTGCCCACACTCCGCATAACAGGCTACTTTGAGCTACAAATTGCCCTGAGCCTCTTGTTGCATTTCTTTATATACCCAGACCAAGACAGAAACTGCTTTCACATGGAAACATTTGCCAACCATGGGAATTTGCATTCAGAGTTTATACCTTTTGAGGGCCGATGCCATTTGCCTGGAGGACCCACCCTCCTCTGTTAAACTCTTAAAAACTTCATTACCTTTTGGTTTACTTCTTTGAATTTTGGTGATCTCAGCATGAGAGAGAGAAGGAATGGGGGAAGAGGGAAAGAGATGTAAATTAGGATGATTCTGAGGTGAGACTTGCATCTCAAATGGTGATGCTAACTTCACAAGAGAGAGTTCAAATGTTAATTTCCTTTGTTTTCTCTGAGAGTTGCCCTCTCTTCCAGTTTTTCCAGTCTTACAATATCATGTTGTAAATGCCCATTTTTGAGTGGAAGGAAATCATGCTGTTTTCGTGCATGTATGTTTAAATGCAAATTAGCTGCTTGATCTTCTTTCCAGAAGAGGGCGGAGCCTGTACCGCTCGTGCTTTGGATACTCTGCCAAAAACTAAAACGTGTTTGCTTTTGATTATTTCTATCGCGGTCACTCTGACGTGACATTGCAGTTCTTCATCATCATGAAAGTGTATTATCTGCATGCGTTTTAAAGCCCCATCAGTCTAAACTTTTGATATATGGTCTTCTGAGCACACACACCCGAAGCACACGCAAAGAAAGTCAGACGGAGCATCACGTGAGTATTAAACTCCTCTCTTTTACGTCTTTTTGTGTTTAAACTTTCAAAAACACACAAAGTTCACATACAGCTATGTCTGTGAACATAAACACCAGGGAAAGAAATCTCATGTGTATATTAGGTCTGTGTATTAAAGTGAATTAAACATCAAAAGAAAAACAGAAAATCACTCACTGCTCTTGATTGAATAACTTTAGTAGCTTTAAAGCTACAATATGTATTTTTTTCGCCACTAGGGGTCGCTAACCTCGTACAATAACAAAGGCATAGGTTGATGACGCAGTGAATAAGCGGAATCATGGAACTTGTCGTAATGCCGATGGATCTAATAATGTTTATGGATGAGTGAATACATTCATGTTTTTTAACATGACTGTGGTATGAAGCAGGTCATGATTGCTAATGAGAGACAGAGATCAGCGCCACATGCGAGTCCCACGGATATAAAGGAATGAGGATATTTCATTCTACCGAACTAAGTTACCGCAAGTGCTGAATTACTGCTCATACAGGTCAGTTTATTTGACGAATTAAACTTGTGAGGTAATGCAGCGCTGTTTCACTTGGTCTAACATTACACTATCATACTAAACAGCATTTGAGTGTGTTGAAAGTTATAATGTTATTAGTATTGCTAGTATTACTAGGTCAACATTAGAATAACATACTGATCATATTCTAACATTTCATCATGTTGAGCTATATAACATTTATTTGTTTTATGACATTTGTTCACCTGTCTAATAAAGTACATGCAAGAGCAGCTTCTCTGTCAAGTCCAAGTTTGTCGCAAAGCCTGCTGTACGGCCAAGGCGGATGTACGGTACAGCAGTGTAAAGGGACAGGCGCTATTTAAAATGTGAATTTCTCTGAATTTACAAATTCTTGGAAACATTTAGGATAATGTAAGTACACAATTGAAAGAAATATATAACACTAGCTGTGCAAGTGGTTTTTGGATATTTTGATACAAAATTCTTAGATATTGTACCTTTATTAAGAATATATTTCTTACTTTAATGCTGTTGTTAAATGGTCTGGCGAAGAGATAAACATGGCTGACTGTGTTCAGCTCACTATGGGCGGGTCTATGCTAATGAGCCGAGTCC
This sequence comes from Leuciscus waleckii, assembly GCA_900092035.1. Classification (NCBI taxonomy): domain Eukaryota; kingdom Metazoa; phylum Chordata; class Actinopteri; order Cypriniformes; family Leuciscidae; genus Leuciscus; species Leuciscus waleckii. The sequence continues at coordinate 485,628 of FLSR01000564.1, forward strand.
GTCAGCAGTCATGGGCGGGGCTTAAGCATTTGTGACTCACATATTCTAGAATCTGCAAAAGGCTTTAGGGTGGTTGTGTTACACGTTGCCATCACACATTTATGTTTAAACATCATGTAAAAGTGAATTTTGCATGTCCCCTTTAAAAATGTTGAAGTATCCCACAGATTTTACTTAGAAACTGAAAGTAAATGTGTCAGGGCAGGGGGTGACACTGCATTAAAACTTGAAGAGACATTAAAAGAGAGATATTTAAAAAATTCTTGGCAAGGTGTCACAGTAATTGCCACATAATTAGTGTTAATTTTGCATATATATATATATGATAGAAAATATGTGATGTGATATGCTTGCCTTAATGTGAAGTTTACTGTATTTCAGTCATGATGCCTTTATTGCTGAGCAAAGAGAAAAAAATTGAAGCTATTTATGAATTATTAATGTGGGCATACAGTGAGCATATCCGTTAGGTTTATGTGGTACAGTGCGCAAAAGAATCATTTAAAAAGTTCTACATTTCCTGCAGAATGACTCGGCACATTCACTGAAAAGCAAAGGAATACAATTAACTCACTTTTTAGAAGGAAAAGGCTTGATTTACATTGCTCTATGGTTTGGTTGTCAGACAACATGTTGATAATCATCTTTTATGTCAATTTCTTAAATTTAATATTCAAATTAAAGTAGAATAAACAAATGTTTTTCACTGTGGCAGTGTCCTCCAAAGTAACATCTTTTTTGTCTATGTAATTCTTTATTCAATTTGTGTATGTAATACTTAATATCTGAAATGTGTACATTTGTAATTATACATTTTGGAAAATGTCTTATGTAACTCTTTTGTTTATCTTGTATAAAACAAATCCAATGAGAGAAGTGACTCTCATTAGATAAATATGTATAAAGGGTAGGCATAATAAGCAAAGGCTTCAGCCTACACATTTTTCAGTTATTATGTGTATTTTTTATTTATTATGGAAAATTATCTGTGAGGGACTAAAAAATATATATATTTTTTTTGTTTTTTGTTTTTTTATTGAAAAATTGAAACACAGCAAACCCACCCAAAACAAGCACAAGAACAGAACTCATCGTTGTTATTTATGAATGGGTCATTGCATTAGTAAAAAAAAGAGAGATGTCTGCACTCTGAAATGAAAGCTCCAGAAAATTATGATTACAACCAAATGCATTTGACCAGTCAGTTGGGAAATGTTGTGCTTGGTTGTAAAACTTGGTTGTTAAAAATGTTCTTGGAGATTTCAGTGAGCGCACATCAATCTTTCATGTGTGTTTATTGCTCCTACAGCTGAGCCTAATTTGGACCCAGTCTAGTCCAATGGTATAAGTCTGGCCTGGAAATTTCTTACATTCTCCCAGCACATTAAATTTTCTATGCAAAAAAATCTATGCATTTATCTTTTGCTTTTGACTTTCACTGAAAAATGCCTCTCCCAGTTCTGTTAACATTATAAATGTAATGATTAAACATAAAGCTGTTCACTTTCAGTGCATTAATTCACATTTCAAATGGACACCGTCCGAGAAGTGCCTAGGTTGTGCCTGTGAGGGAGTGACTGACCGTATGGATGAATGATGAATAGATACATGATAGAGGATAGAGGATGAGATCAGGGGCTCGGGAGACTGGGAATGGCTGGGCTGGGCTGGGTGGAGCTCAGATGAACTGACCAGCTTCATGTATAAAAGCCTCTCAGTCTCACATCCTGTCGTGACTCAGCTGTGATCAAAACAACAGGCACACGGACCAGAAGAAGAGGAAGATACACTAGATAATAATTCAAGAAAAGTACAAGGATTATAGGCAAAATCATGAGTCACTCCTCATATCGCACCTCTTATCAGCGCACTTTTGGGGCGCCTGCCTATAGCCCAGTGTCCAGTCGTGTAGGAGGCCGTTACATCTCCTCCTCCACACCCACCCGCTCTGTGGACTTCAGGAGCCGCTCCAGCGCTCCGGGCCCCCGGCTCTCTTATGATAAAGTGGACTTCTCTCTGGCAGAGGCCGTCAACCAGGAGTTCCTGACCACACGCAGCAATGAGAAACGAGAACTGCAGGAACTCAACGATCGCTTCGCCAGCTTCATCGAGAAGGTGCGGTAACTGGAGCAGCAGAACTCAAAGCTGACTCTGGAGTTGGGTCAGTTTAAGGAGCAGCAGCAGGGGCCGTCGGGACGGGTCAATGAGCTGTGCCAGCAGGAGATGAGAGAGATGCGCAGACAGATGGAGCTCATGGGCAACGATCGAGACCAGATGCAGGTGGAGAGAGACAACCTGGCTGAAGATGTGGCCCTGCTCAAGCAGAGGTGTGTGTGAGGGCTGGTGGGGGGTGTATGCATCTACACATGACAGATTCTGCATTGTTAATATTTCTAGAAAACTTCTGACCTTTAATGTTTGACACTGGCTAGTGTAAGTGGATGTTCACTCAAAAAATTTATCTTTTGCAATCATTTTCTCACCCTCATGTCATTCCAAACTTTGGAATACAAAAGAAGTTAATGTTATTGTATGTTTATTGTATTGACAAAAAAAAGTTCAAAATATATGTGTTTGGCTGAAGACAGAGAGTCATGCAGGTTTGGAACGACATGAGGATGACAGAATTTTCATTTCTGGGTGAACTAACCATTTAAGAGAAAATTAGACTGGGTGTTAGTTAAAAGTTAAAGTTAAAAGTGACAAACATTGAGTGTCAAGTCAGTACTTTGAAAAGTGGAGGTACAGTCATTTATAGAGGATATTTTGAGCAGCTGATATATTGACAACTGCTGTTATAATGATACCTGTTGTATCTTGTAATATGGATGCATTGAGATGTTATGGATAGAAAATGAGTAGCCGGCTACACTGTAAAAAATAAAATCAGCAAAAATAAGGCACAGTGTACTATATGATTATAAAGGATTTTTTTTTACAGGTGTTTACCTGTATTTTGAATTACGCATTGCATTGTCCTGGCAGAAAATTACCAGTAGCCTACCTTTCTATTGTTTACAGTGAACTTTAAATTTGCTCAGGTTTTTGCTTCAGCTATATGTTTACTTTGATACAGAGCAGTTGGTATAAAAGAAAAGAGATTTGCTTTAGTGGAGGAAATCTGAAATGTGCAGATTTCATTAGAGGTAGGATAATTAAGATTAGATCTTTTAAAATAACCGTATGTCTGTAGCCTGTAATGAAGTTCTTGAAACATGGGTGTGGCAGCGAATGAAAGAGACAAAGAAACCGCTGCAGGGATCCTCCCATCATCATCTAGACTGCGGTTTACAATGTGATAATAGAAGAGACATTTAAACAACTAATGCTTCATAGCCTAATTAAGTATATCACGACGGACCCAATTTCATTCGTGTACTGCAAAAACACAAAAGCTCATACAGATGTGCAACTCATTACTGCTTAAAACTACTTTAACCTCATCACTTTTTGAACTATATTAAGTAAGTCTTTACGCACGTTTCACACCGTGCACGAATCGAGTGCCAGCGCGAATCTGCAGCCCACAGTAATAATAACAGCATCAGGACCGCGTGTTCCGTGGTTCCGTCACGCCTCAGAACTGATTGAATTAACGGATGTCACGCAGGGCGTTTCCCCCGAGGACAAAAGGTAAGTGCCTCTTCAAAAAAGGAGAAAGTAAAACAACAATATTACAAAATATGAGCTCAAACTGTTGCAAAGCACTTTTTATTTTATTTTATTTTTTAAAATAAATTAACACTATCCAACAGACACCAATGGATACGATTATGATGGTTTTGTTCAATATCGATCATAAATTAATCTGTTTTAAGGCAATGTTTGTACTTCCCATGAAAAACGCACTGGATTCATATGGTCTGCTAGTAAAATAAACGTGGTTCAGTGTTGGGAATGTGACGTGTTCAGGACTGTTTGTCAGGAGTCAGCTAGGCCTATAGACCTTTTAGCCAGCGGGTTATTTCTAAAAAAAAATCAATAATTGTATGTCTAATAAAATTAAACGACTGTAATGTCCAATACAATAGAAAGGCACTGCAAAAATGTTAATCTAAGGCTAGACATGACCAATGTACTAATAACAAAAACACAACTAGAATAAAGACAACACTTGTATAGGAATAAAATGATAGATACCAATAGATCATAATATGCACTGTCTAAGGCTTCTAAAATAACGTTATAAGAAAAAATAAGATCTTACATTTTTTTTAAAGGTGTAAGGATGAACTTTCTAAGTGGTCAAATTTTGTGTCAATATTGTAAAAATGTATTTGAATTATTAATATATTGATATGATTAGTTTTCTTTTTAATTTTGGACATTTGTCTCTTTGGTCAGTACAAAATAAGTGTCAATGTGGTGCTGTAGTTGGACAGTAATGATATAAAGCAGAGGGACTGTTTGATTTACTTACGTGCAATTGCTGTCCAAAACATGAGGGCAAATGTGTTTAGACCAAACAAGGAATAGTGATTGAGTTGACCTGGACGCACCAGTGAGTGGTGAGATATTTTGGTAATGAAACTAAGAACGGCAGGAGATGTCATGTATTACCGTATGTTTGATTTCTCAGTATCAACTTGTGAGATTTTATTACATTTTATGCATGTGCATTAAAATTATTATTCAGTGTGGACAAGAAACTTCCCGAAAACCCTTGAAAATGCTAGTGTGGATGGGGATCGTTTTGAAACGAAAACGAAGTTTTAAAAAGATCCAGATTAAAGTTAGGGTAGGCAATGTTTTTCATAAACATTTTTTGTTATACTAATTGAAAGTCTCTTCATATCCTCCTGATATCAGACAATATTTTTATATCTTCTGTGGAAGTCTCAGGACCAAAAAATGTTCGTTCAATCATTGCATTCGGGCCTAATGCAACGATAGGATGTCCGCGTGTCATCAGCGTGTTCAGAGTCATAGACACATTGCTAGTCATCAAGAAAGAACGGCAAACAAACAGCAGCCATCTTTTCCCGCTATGAGTTACAGGCCTACTAACACACCCAGGAGAAGAATCTCCAAACTCGGGAGATGAATTGCAGACCGCGTTCAGACGCTATGTCTTCCCGAAGGCTGTAATTGAGAGAACAGCACTTTCTCTGTCTCAGTGGCAGTGGCGAGGCCCTTCAACGGCACTAAATGACAATCCTTAGAGAAACAATCCTCTACGATAAGCACAAAGGTGAACGCATCTAATGCTGTGTGATTCTGATGAAATCCTCCCAGAGGTGTGACTAGGGATGACAACTCTCTACAATGCGACTAAGTCATTTGCATATGCGACACAATTTTAAATAAATTCTTAGTTTTTACTAGCTAGTGTGTGTGTTCGAGGCTAGTATAAGTTATATATTTTCACTCGTTGAACAATGACTGAGCGCTTGAGAATTTCGCTTCTCTGTCAAGCGATCTGTATTTCTATTCAACTCAATGGATGCACAGCACACCTTAAACTCTAGTGTGAAGGCACACGACTCGCCATTGCTTTCCTTAGAGCATGTGTTTCACACACACACACACACACACACACACACACACACACACAAAGAGAGAGAGAGAGCAGAGTCTGACACACTGATAACGTGATTAATATTCATGAACCCAGAAGCTCATCAATCCTTAGTAATGAAACTATCTATTGTATATTGTAGTGGGGTAAATTATGATTTTTAGGGTAATATGAGGTTTGTTGTAAAAAGTTATTAATTTAGTTCATTTATCTGTACAGCCGTCTTGAGAAAACCGAGATGTCATCGTCCAGCTCGGTTCAGTTCTCATATAATGGTGTCAAAGCAGGCAGATCAATAATATTGTTAAATATATAAAGTGTCCCCAACTAAGCAAGACAAAAGACAAAAGCGACAGTGGCAAGGAACCTAACCTCCATCAGGAGACAGAAAAAACCCTTGGGAGAGTCACACAAGGAACAACACAATGGGAGAGTACACAATTTTTTATTAAAGTCTAAACTCAACTCTGTACATAAATAAGCATAGAACTCTAAAATGATCACAAACATAAAATAACAACAAATCACAACAACAATCAAGTCATCCATTATATAGCAAATCACTGACATTCCTCAGACCTAATCGAACGCCAAAAGCCAGATGAGCCAAACGCCTCAAACACAACTGTGGGACAGTAAACACATACTCTGAGAGGAATGCAAGAGTCTTTGAGATTGGTAGCAATATATTATGAAATGGATACAGCAGTAGTACGACTCCCTCTACGTGTTTGGCTTATAATATGATTCGCTTATTAAATTTGTCATAAGAACATTTCTCCCAGCCGGTACAAATGTAATCTCAGATGCTTTTAAGCTAATCAGTTTATCGGTTCTCTGACTCTCTTCCAGGTTAGATTTTATATTACAACCTTCACTTCAGGCACACAGTCTTCAAGGACAGTTTCTTTTGTCTCTTGAGGACTATGAGTGGTGCAGGTCTGATGTCACTTTGTAGGCCAACTGGCAATTAGCATCACACTGGTTTCCTCTGCAAAAACCCAATAGGATTTCCCATAGGCTTTTGGATTATCACTAAAAACAAACTCTGTGTTCAACAAAAGTTTACAATACTTGCACGTTTTGTCCATCAAGATAATTATCACAGATGAACACAACTTTTATGAGTTTTGAAGCCTAAATGCAGTCGCCAGAAGTAAAAAGCTAAAGGTATAGGCTATAAACAAACTACACGACGGTCCCACGAGTTCAACATCACCATCGCTAAGCTTCCGACAACTCTTGAATTTTTATCTAAAAACATTTTCCCAGATAATTATAAGCATAACGAGGCTGTAAAAGTGGGCCGAGTTTACCTCTTCGTCGTGATGACGTTTAATCTCCTCGACAGCCTATAGTCCTGTTAGCAACCACATTTTACACGTAACAGCTTAAAAAAATCACGAGTGGGCTAATACTTATGTATTTTAAGTCGTAGAATAAATGTAGGATTTTTCACTGCAAGACGAAGAAGTTTTTTCTAACAGGTTTGGTGTCTCGTGCGTCGGAAATCCAATGGCGCTGGTAGTGATGATTCTCTCTGACCAATCAGTGATCTGCAGTGTTTACACATCACATTTTAGTATTGGTACGGCTCGCTTGAAACCTCAACTGAGGTGGTACTGTTTAAAGCGAAACTCTCGCCAAAACGCAACCTAGGGTCTTTTTGTTAATCTACCCGAGGCAAACTTTCATTTGAAAGCATAATTAGAATGGAAACGCCACTTTTAAGTTTGACCGTATTTTCGTTTTCGGTCAAATTGCCTTTTGAATGGGAGTGAATGGGGCACTTCTATGATAGCATCAAAAATCGCTATTTTTAAAACACTAAGAAGGCTCGACACAACATGAAACTTTGCTGGAAGTATCACCAGAGGCTCTACACATGAACTCCAGCATTGACAACAGTGTTTGTGTACACAGAGTTTACTAAAAAGAAAGATTTTGATCAACTCACTGTGTTTCCGTCCGCCGGCGTTTTGTCAGACAAAAATAGTCGATCTCCATAACAGGGAGGAGAGTAAAGATGGAAACTCCTAAAGCTTTGTCCCATATAAATTCACGGATAATTTGTTGTTTTGTCGTTAGTGAAAATCAATATTGACTTTGTATTTGAAAAAGGATCCTCATATAACCAGCAATACTAAAATTCAGAGTCAGTTCATTCGCATTCGGAGATCGACTATTTTTGACTGACAAAACACCGGCGGACACGGCTACTGTGAGTTGATCAAAATCTTACTTTTTAGTAAACTCTGTGTACACAAACAATGTTCTCAATGCTGGAGTTCATGATTCACTCCCATTCAAAAGGAAATTTGACCGAAAACGAAAATATGGTCAAACTTAAAAGTGGCGTTTCCATTCTAACTATGCTTTTAAACTAAAGTTCGCCTCGGGAAGATTAACAAAAAGACCCTAGGTTGCATTCTGACGAGAGTTACGCTTTAAAGTGAGCCGTACCGAACCGTACGATGCAGTGGAAAAGCAACATTAGTCACAAATTTGAATGTATAAGCTAAAGACTTCAGAGAATATCACAAAACACAAATGCTCACCCAACACATGATCAAATAAAAGATAGATTACAAGATTAAACCCAAGTTTTTTTTAAAAGTGAGTGATTCTAACAGCACACTAATGTATCCCAACAGGAAAGGGTTTTTATTATAATTATTGAAGTGGACTTATATTTTCTCTTAATTGTTTGCAGGTTCAATGAGGAGATGCAGAAAAGACAGGAAGCTGAAAATAACCTGAATCTCTTTCGTAAGGTAAAGCGATAATGGAATTATATCTCACATTATGCACTTCTACTGAAAGCTATCTCTGAGCTTTATTGTTTTTATACAGTCATTGTCATACAGTGGGTATAAAAACGTCTACACACTTGTCACGATGTCTGGGTCTGAGGGCTTCGCTCGCGAGAGAAAAAATGAAAATTCTGTCATCATTTACAACTTTTTATGTTTCACAGAAGAAAGAACATCATACTGTTTTGGATAGACCAAGGGTGAGTATATGATGACAGAATTTTCAAAAGGGGAGATGAAGTGCGATCATATAATAAACATATAACAGTGCTTCTACTAATATTTACACTTTTAATAATATCTAGAAACAGATATAACAATAATGGCAACACTTTATTTTAGGGTCCAATTCTTACTGTTAACTACTTGCTTATTAGCATGCATATTATTAGGATATTGGCTGTTTATTAGTACTTATAAAGCACTATTAATGCCTTATTCTGCATCCCTTAATCCACCCAAGACTTAAACTTTACAACTACCTTACTAACTGTTAATAATAAGCAGTAGATTAGGAGTTTATTGAGGCAAAAGTTGTAGTTAATAGTGAAGACGTGTTCCCCATATTAAAGTCTGACTGTGTGTGTGTATGAAGGATGTGGATAGTGCTACACTTGCCCGTCTGGAACTGGAGAGGAAGATTGAATCTCTGATGGACGAGATTGAGTTCCTCAAGAAGATGCATGATGAGGTGAGAGACATGGATAATGAATGAATGATGAAAGTCAAAAACCTGCCTGCTTTTATGGATGATATCTTTGTGTGCTGCTTAAACGAAACTTATATATGTGCTTTCTGTTACCATTGCATTGACTATCGAAATTAACATAAATTCAGTTTGTAAGAACAAGTACAATTTCTAGTATAGTCTAGGCATAGTTTTCACATGACATAACACCCTTATAGGATCGCCCACATGAAAGACAAAATGCTCCACTGCCTGCCAGTCAATTTTTCCCTGGTTTTAGTACTAATGTAGTAAGAGACCAAACTAAATATAAACACTTTATTGATGATGCATAATCTAAACAGGCAAATAGATTTTTCCATAGAAAACCATTATCAAGAAAATGCTTAACCGTTTATATTCTGGGCTCATTTGATTACCTGTTTATATGTATCATCAATAAGGTGTATACTGAATTTGATCTTTAAATAACTTTAAATAAATAAGTGTTTTTTCTCATTAAGCATTTTAGAACGTCCTGCTGTTTTAATGATTGAAATACTATGGATGTGCATTTTGTTCACATATTTTTGTTTTTCTTCCTTTGAAAATGTTGCCCTCCAGGTCTCCGCGCCAGTCACGTGACTTAAAACTATGAAAACATTGCACCAAGAAAAAAGTTTTTTCAAAAAATGAAATTGAATTGAATTTTCAAAGAATTCATGCACTTTTTTTTAATGCAACTACAGCTCAAATCTAATTTAATGGGGAAATACCGAATCCTTAGTTTCAGTAACAAATGAGTTATAACTTATATCAGTGGTATCATGGTAACATAGTTTCTTACTCTCAAGTAACAAACACACAAAAAAGCCCATGCATATTCCATCACAAAAAAAGTAGTTCAAGTCAGTTTACTTTTATGAAGTAAAAGAAAGAAAATCACAAGTTTATTTTTCAAGTATAGCCCACTTTATGTAGTAAGTAGCTACTGAAATCAATGTAACAGTACTAATCAATGTAATAAGTATACTTATTCAACATTTCTTGAGACTCAGTTGGCCCACTTTTTAGTTTACAAAAGTTTACTATTAAAGGGTTAACGTTAGTTCACTCAAAAATGAAAAATCTGTCACGATCACTCACCCTCATGTTCTTCCAAACCCATAAGACTTTCATTCATCTTCAGAACACAAATGAAGATCTTTTTGATGAAATCTGAGAGTTTTCTGTCCCTCCATTGACAGCTACGCAACTTTGATCTTCAAAACGTTTTTAAAGAGATCGTAAAACTAATCCATATGAATTGAGTGGTTTAGTCCAAATTTCTTTTAAGAGACATTTAGGTAATTCATTTAGGCTTTTATTCAGTTTATTCTCTCAAATTTCATTAAAATATCTTCATTTGTGTTTTGAAGATGAACAAAAGTCTAACAGGTTTGGAACAACATGAGAGTGAGTAAATTATGAAAACTTTGTTTCACATTTCGGGTGAACTATCTTTAAAAGAAATTTTAAGTGTAACAGTATAGCAATATTTTACTCAGAAAATATTTTTGACAGAAAAAAAACACGCTTTGCCATATAGACATCCATTGCAAGTGCATTACTGTAAAGCCAGTGGTGTACGAAGTCACTGTTTAAGACCTGAGAGAAATAAATGTAAACATTTAAATAATTGCGTGTATTATTTCTTAAAATGTAGGAAATTCAGGATGTGCATGTGAGCGTTCAGAATCAGCAGCTGAAGATGGAGGTGATGGAGACCAGACGTCCAGAGGGCCTGATCTGACCGCAGCGCTTCGAGACATCAGAGCTCAGTACGAGACCATCGCCTCCAAGAACATGCATGAGTCTGAGGACTGGTACAAGTCCAAGGTGAGTGTGTGTGTGTGTTCTACTGATGACAGCACAATACTGCAATACACACTGATCGTCTTCATGTGTTTTCTCTGTTAGTTCGCAGACCTGACCGATTCAGCCAAGCGCAACGCTGAGGCAGTGAGACACGCTAAACAAGAGACCAATGACCTGAGGAGGCAAATTCAAGCCCAGAACTACGACGTTGATTCTCTCAAGAACACTGTACATATGAAAACCTAACCTCTTGCTAAACAGTCATGTGTATTTCTGTAGTCATCATCATAGCTCGAGGCCGTAACCACGTCTTGAACATTGCATGTAAACATACTCACTGTTAAACCTAAAGCATTAGTCTTCTGTGAATAGTAAGACACGCCTTCTTTGATCTGATTGGCCATTTTTTATCATGATTTCACAGTTAGATTTCACAGTTAGAAATGTAACTTTTTGGCAATTTTTAATTATGACTATGGTGGTTATGGCCCTGTTATAGTTAGCTTTATATACAGGTGAAACTCGAAAAATGTGAATATCGTGCAAAAGTTAGTGTATTTCAGTAATTCTAATTAAAAGGTGAAACTAATATATTTAGTATATAGAACTATATACATATGCATGATTATACTTTTCAGAGGGCCGACATTTCTGTATTTAAAATCCTTTTTTTATTCATTTCATGTAATATTCAAATTTTCTGAATTTTGAATTTGGGGTTTTCATAAACTATAAGCCATAATCATCAAAATTATAACTTTTGCACGATATTCAAATTTTTCAAGTTTCACCTGTAAAAACAATACAAGTCTTTGGGCCCCCTAGTCAGACTGCTGCCTAGTGATCCACGTACATCCGCAAAGCCCTTGCAGGGCCAACAGCACTCTGAGGCATCGGCATCATGCGAGGCTGACGGCTCAGCAGATAACGCGGACAGGGATAAATCTGTGCTCTGAACGGTGTAAGCGACTTCGGAACGCAGCTTGGTATCGGACGGAGAGTGACGCTGCAGTCACTAGGTCGAGACAATGCAACATCATTGACGTAGAATGAGCGGAGGTCTCCAAAGTGCTTCGCTGGGGCGAGAGCAGGTGGAAAGGCCATCTCAAAGAAAGCTCTCAGCACTTATTAGTGTGAAGTGTCTTGCTCAACTAAGGACCCAGCAGTGGACACACAAGAAGGTTCCACAGTCTGGGGCTGGGGTGCCAATCGTCTGTAGAAGCAGGACCTTCCTGAGGGGGATTGTCATGGGGGAGCCCCATAACTCTCTCAGGTCCATGAACCGGGGATGATAGGCCAGTAAGGGGGTCACGAGGAAACTGACACTCCTTTGTAGAACATAGCCGATGTTCTATAGCCGATGTACAGAAGTGCAAATTAACACATAACTGAATGTACATAAACACAGTGCCAGTGGTCGTGGCGACAACAACTGTGAATATGCGCAGTTAGATAATAGCCCCATAATAGCATAGCACCTCAGTAAGTACACAAACACAGTCGTAGCCGTAGCTAGAACTGTGAGTATACGAGTAAGTACAGAATAGCCAGTTGCACTGAAGGAAACGGGGCAACATAACAGCGTAGCACATGTACGTAACAGCATCGGTCGCTGTAGCGCCAACTATACGCAGTAGCTCAGTATAGGCACTGAAGGATACGGGGCAACACCGCAGCATGAACACATCCATGTGCAATAAATGCAGCGCAGGTCGCCGTATCGACAAGACTGTGAATATGCACAGTTCGACTGGGATAGCTAGTTGCACTAGATACAGGGCAACATGACAGCATAACACAAGTGCGTAAGAATAGCGCATCCATGTATGTACATAAACGCAGCGTAAGTCACCGTAGCTGAGATGCACAGTTAGATCAGGATGGCTAGCTGCACTGAAGGAAGCAGGGCAGCATTACAGCATAACACATCCGTGCACGTACATACATCCAGAAACTGTGAATATGCACAGTTAGATTAGGATAGCTAGTTTTGCACTGAAGGAACAGGGCAACAAAATAGCAAAAACACGTCCTTGTACGTACTAAGTGCAGTGTAGTCACCGTAGCGACAGAACTGTGAATATGCACAGTTAGATAGGACAGCTGGTTGTTGCACTGAAGGATAGAGGGCAACATAACAGCATAACACATCAGTGTGCACATTTAAAACATCTGTGTGTATAATGCAGCGCTAGTCGTCGAAGCAACCGAAACTGCATGAATATGCGCAGTTCAAACACAATGGTCAGTTACGTTGAGGGCAACATAATAGCATAACGCTTCAGTGTGTACACAGCAGCGCAAGTCGCCGTCGCAACGACTGTGACTATGCACAGTTAGATACGATAGCTAGTTGCACTGAAGGATACAGGGCAATGTGATAGCATAGTTACATTAATGTGTACAAAACACAGCGTCAGAGGCATAGCGACATCAACTGTGAATACGTTGCATATTGCATCACGAAATAGCCGGTTGCACTGAGAATACAGGGCAATATATAACGGCATATATCATAGACACATGTCAATGTACATAACACAGCGTCAGTGGCAGCGCACAACAACTGTGAATACACAGTAATCAGAGTAGCCAGTTGCACTGAAGGAACAGGGCAATATAGCGGCGTAATCGTAACATATCAGTGCGTAGTGTGTACACAGCGTCAGTTGCATCGCACAACAACTGTGAATACGTAGTAATCAGAATAGCCATTTGCACTGAAGAATACAGGGCAATACATAACGGAAAAATCATAACACATACTGAATACGCACTGCGTAGTAATCAAGCCATTGCACTGAATGATACAGGGCAATATATAATGGCATAAATCATTACACATAACAGAGTGTAGTGTGTACGTAAACACAGCGTCAATTGCATCGCGCAACAACTGCGAATACGTACTGTGTAGTAATCAGAATAGCCATATGCACTGAAGGATACAGGGCAATATATAACGGCACAAATCATAGCACATATCAGTGTGCAGTGAGTACATAAACACAGCGTCAGTGGCGTAGCGACAACAACTGTGTATACGTAGTTGAATGGCCAGTTGACTGAAGGATACAGGGCAATATATAACGGCACAAATCATAGCACATATAGTGTGCAGTGTGTACATAAACAACAGCGTCAGTGGCGTAGCGACAACAACTGTGTATACGTAGTTGAATGGCCAGTTGCACTGAAGGATACAGGGCAATATATAACGGCACAAATCATAGCACATATCAGTGTGCAGTGAGTACATAAACACAGCGTCAGTGGCGTAGCGAGATACACATTGTGTAAGTAACTTTAAAGTTTACTCTATTCTTCTCCCAGTTCACCTGCCACTTACTTGTATGTATTTCGGGAGAAGTGGATGAATTCACGTGTTGTAAATCCAACAGATCCGATTCTCTGAACTGCGTCTGCGGCACAAACTAAGATGGCGGCGCCCATCGCGAATACAGCTGAACTAACGCGATCGTTATAAATGTGTTTAAACAACAAAACACTTCCACTTGCATATATTTGACAACCGGAATATCAGATATTTCATGCCATATCTAACAAATTTGTGAATATTTTGAATAAAAAAGGAAAAATGACATAAAAGCAGATCATCATTCATTCAGCTCTGTTGTTGCTGCGGTGTGTCACGTGACACGCAATGACGCGTCACCATGGAAACCATAAAGTGACACATTCTAAATAACGGTCGCCTTGGGAAAAACAGGGAAAAACTCACGCTGGGGGGTCAGCCAGAATATTTTAAACTTACGTGTGAAAGGGTTAAAGTTTTTCAACGTTGTAAAAATGTGTATAATAAATATTTAATTTCAACATTTCTGTCAACGAACATTTAATCATGAATGCTCATTGTAGCCTACTTATCATTTTGATACTAGGGGGCTAATAAAGCTAATATAGCCACTTACAGCATGTGTTGCCTTCATTATAAGGCTTATATAAGGCTTTTAATTTTTTGCGGCTCCAGACAGATTTGTTTTTTTGTTTTTTTGGTCCAATATGGCTCTTTCAACATTTTGGGTTGCCGACCCCTGTACTAGCATATCTGATAAAGAGCAAATGCTTAATATTTTAATACGCATTTTATTGCCTCTGGGTCATTATTTGAGTCACAAAATCGTATACGCTCAAATTATGATTCTGTTAGTGTAGAAACTTATTTTAAAAAGGAGGAGTTCACTTTTGAACATATCAAGAGTTCTGATGTCCATACTTTTTCAGTTACAATCAATTTTTCACATAGAAGTAAGCTTTCTGTGTGTGGATTTGTGAAGTTAAAAATAGGTTACAATTCCATGAATGAATTAACATAAACAATGACAACATATCTTAGACCATTCAGATCCAGTAAAATAAAATAAAAAGTGATCATCAGCTGATCTTTGGAGCCAAAGCCAAAGGTACATTCTTAAAGCAACTAGTGTGTTTTACAATCTTCTTAAAGAAACCATGTTTGGCTTCGAATTGCATTGTCCAGACAGCCGTTAGAGGGCCAAAATACCTTAACATCTGAGGGTGGTGTTCAAGATAGTGGTGTTTTGCTAGAAGTCTCACATCAGGGAACAGCTCTAAGTACCTCTGTCTGTGTTCAACTATTTTACTTTCAAGGTATGAGATGGATTCATCATTAGGCACAGGAGCAGCTACTAGCTCAACAGTATCTTTTAAATCCATCAATACAAGCCATGCTTGTTCATATTCTGGCACATAATGACCTATCAGATTCAGAAATGGGAGCAACCTTGGCAAGCTCAATTTTCATGGGCATTGCCTCCAATAGTCTTCCAAACTCTTTAGTACAACATGTAGCTTATTTGTTTGTCTGGCCATTTATAGGGGAATAACAATATAGCTTTATTTAGGTCATCAAGTGTAAAAAAATTCAGAATCAAATTTAAAAATCAATAATGCCAAGCAGTAAGCCAGCTCAACCGGCAGAACACCCTCAAATATGTTGTGAGCAACATCAGGGGGAAAACCAGAGACAACATGAAAATGAGTCAGATTTTTGGTAAAAACACACTATTGTTTAACTCCAAAACACTGTGTGCTGTTTTGTGCACATAAGCTATTTTAACATGGTCAGCATGACCTCTTTAGTTCTTGGGCTAAATAAAACAGATGCAACACAGTGAGACTTAATAGCACAACTTTTTGCTGTGCAAAACCGACATACATATTCACCAGAAAAACTCTCAGTAAAGCCAGCAATACTGTGCGCTCCTCAGTTCTCTTACGAGAGTACTCTCGTGTTGCGTAAGCTAGCTTACGCTACGGGAAAAACCCTCGAGAATACTGAAGCCAAAAATTATCCTTAATTTTGCATTAGTTTAAAACGCATTGCTGCATAAGCAGACCTAGGCAGAGCGACTCGCGCGCCTATTGGTTGCTCAGCAGCAACTGCTGCAACCTATCCAGGGCCTGCTCGTGACGAAGCACCAATGAGGGCGCGCACATATCTGGCATGTAAGTTAGCAGCCATCGGATGCGGGGAGGAAACATGGTGAGTAACCTCTATTGCAACTTCCACGATGACTTCAGATAAGACTTCTAGCGTGAAGAAAGAGATTCTGACGTAATTGTCGCGCCCATGCTATTTATACTGCCCGCGGCCCGGTCAGCATTTGCATGTTTCGCGTCAATTGGCCAGCTGTCTCCAGCTGGCGTTAGCCAATAAGATTTCAGTGAAAATGAGGAGGAAGGGAGTTCCCATATACGTCAGTGACGTAATGTCGAAGTGACCGCCTTGAAAGGGAAACAGCAATTCCTTATGTATTGTTCAACATATTATACTGTATAACACAATATATTACTATATAATATTTTTCAGTATATTCCCGGGTAAAAAAGTAGTATACTTTAGTGTATTAGAAATATGAATGAAGTACATTAAGTATAAAACAAGTATGCTTCTACTTGTTGTGCTTATTTAACAGCCCGGTCTCACCCCAAAACGTCACATACTGACGGGTCTTGACCATACGGCAACATACGACGAAAAGGGTACCCCTATTCATGGATTTCATCGGGTCCCTTTCCACAGGTGTATTAATCAAGCACATGCAGTCTGCATTCATAATCTAGGTGCTTGATTTTATACACCTGTGGAAAGGGACCGGATGAAACCCATGAATAACGTCAATATGAGACGCAGACATAAGCGCACCAGCAGCGCCTCCTAGCGGTACCCTAACACATACCTAAACCTACCCATAACCCGAATCGTCACACATGGACTTTAAAGGGGTACCCTTTTCGTCGTATGTTGTAGTATGGTCAAGACCCGTCAGTATGTGACGTTTTGGGGTGAGACTGTGTTACATTTAAAGAGTATTTAATACTTCAAAAAAGATGTAATTAAGTTCAACTTAAGAGTCCAAAAAGTAAGTATACTAATTTACCAGTAATCAAATTATTTTTAAAATGTCTTTTTGAAAGTGTACTTTGTTGTTAAAGTATTTTAAATTGTATAGAAGTTTATTTTTTTAAGTGTATTAAATTTGACATACTTAGAGTGGCAATTCAGTGTACTTATCAGTGATGCGCGGGTTGATCCGAAATGAGCGGGTGCTCAAGATGTTACGAGTCATCCAAAAATATTTTTAATGATATTCGGGTCGCGGTCGGTCGGGTCGTTTGAAATAAAGATGCCAATTAAACCTTTGTAATTTATATAGTACTAGAGAGAGCATAAGCGGAGTGGAGCGGTGAGAATCTTCGCTCATCGCTCACGGAACTGTCCACCCCTCCGCTCCCCCGCTCAAAGCTACATCAGGCCGCTCCGCTCATTATCGCTCGATCAGCGCTCAACGCAGTTTGATCCGCGCTCCACTCAAATCGCCCCCCGCTCGCTCCAAAAAGGGGAAAAAAAATCTACATGTAGCCTATATCACTGTAGCTTAGACCACATGTACTTCTTGCTATGCATTTACTACTTTTAAAAAATGCGGGTCAGGAAGCGGGTCGGGTACAATATTTTCTTCTTTTTTTTTTTTGCGGTCCGAGTTGCGGGCGGGTTAGTTGAAAACGTCGATCGGGTGCGGGTTGTTTATACATTTACCCGCGCATCACTGGTACTTATGGGAAGCATATTTTTTGGAAATTAATTACTTTTTTAAAGTGTACTATGATCTCACTTAATTAGAAGTGTGACTTCTGTACACGTTATACAGTTCACTCTAAAATAAGTGTATTTTTAGTGGCATATCAGAGTACTTTCATAAAATATGTTAAAATACAAAAATGTATAGTGGTAATTTAGTGTACTTATAGTAAGTACGCTTATTTGTAATACAGAGTTGTAATAAGTTGTTCGCCATTGTTCTCTTCCCGGCGTGTCAGAGAAAGTCGACTGTTCAAGGTTCCTTCTTTTGCCAATATCTGCTTTTGTGTGTTACTTTTGTGTCAATAATAAAGATCCTTTTGTGAAATGCAATTTGTAATCTGTTGATGTAATGCACTTGAACTGAATTTAATTATTTTTATTGCATAGGCTAGTCTTTTAATCTTGTCTTGCAAATATATGCTATTTTGATCATTATTTCATTGTCTTATTCTCCAATAATTGCATGTATATTTTACGAATATTTTTCCAAATCTCCGTTGCTGCACATCCATGGCTTTGTGTGTGTGTGCGCGCTCACGCGAGCGATGACGCAATTCAAAATTTGCCGCCATTACTTTTCCGATGTTTATTCCCGCCTACAACGGTTAGCTGATCAGTCGAGTAAGTTTGGATCTGTATCAAGGGTAAGCGGGAGATTTGAATTCAGTCTACGCTTGTGAAGTGGAGAATGAGATCAACAGTGGTTCAAAGCTATCACAGTATTCGTCAAGAGCAGCCGTAGCAGGAGCCCTGTTGTCAGTCAGTCTGTTTGGATTCTTCGGAAATAACGCGCCCTTTTTAGTGATCCTGGTTTGTCACAGCGGACATCTTGCCAACCGATCACCGGTTGAGGTAAGAGTCTCATTATATGTGAACAATATTTATTACATTTGTGTTAAGTTTACAGTTTTCAAGCTAACGTTAGCATGTTCAATCATAACTGGCGAGAGCTGGAGGGCAATACACTGAAAATGTAGCATGCGTCTTTATATTTTCCATCTGTAAAAGAAAGATCAGCTGAACCCACACCTCAAAATAACTAAAACAAGCTTCCGTAGACTTGTTATACATATCAAAGTCCGTTTAATTGTGTATAAAATCTTTGTTAGTATGCGAAAGTAGGCTGTTAGTAAATCAATCTCTTAAATGGCGGGACATTTTGAAACGCTGTCTGGAAGCTGAAAACTCTTCTCTTAAAAAATATCCTTGGTTTTATTATAGTACAATTATTGTAACCACGTTTTTGGTGGATTTGTATTACCATTTTTTATAACCAGAGTTATACTACAAATAGGCCTACCATGTTTTTGTTTGTTTGTTTGTTTGTTTGTTTGTTTGTTTGTTTGTTTTTTCTTTGTGGTTAAACCATGGTTCATTTTCGTAAGGGTTAACGTGGCTTCAAGACTGTTAAGAAAATGAATTCAGTAAATTGATGATACAGGAAAGCACATGAGACTAGAATATGAACACAACATGATAAATTGCATATTCTGGCTGCATCTGCTTGCCAACACGTAGGCCTAGCTATAGAATGCAAATATGTGCATATATTAGGCTTATACAATAAAAGTTGATAGAATGTTTGTGTTCTGATGAAGAAATTAACTTATCTACACTTTGGATGGCCTGGGGTCATCATAGTAGCCTTTTTCATAGGATACTTTTGATCATTGGTTATGAAAATTGCATTGATCCATACAGTTACACCCCTAGGTGTACCCTACCCACAGTAAATCATATACATTTACTTTCTATAAATGTGCTAAAATCACATGGCAGGTCAAAACGTCACTGTTAGCCTTTCCTGCTCAGCTTCCAGATCATAGTCAGTTTAGGTTTTGCATTGTCCCAGTGGACCATATTCTGACATGTGTAAATGTAATACTGAGTTGTAATATATATATATATTTTTTTTTTTGTGTGTGTGATTTCAGGTCAAGTGGAATGCAGAATGATCATGGCAAACAAGGTATGGGAAGAAGTAATTTAAAATATTGTAATGGCCGAGTCTTCTGATTCCATATGATTGCACTAAAAGTGGCAGAAAATTGAATTAGTTTTATACTATATTTTCCCATGTGAATATTCATTTGATCCTTGTGAGGCCACTGGAGCTGCACCAGGTTTGGTTTTGCTACAGTAAGACCACGATTGTGTTAGATTCCACCCATCTATTGGTTTTTTGTTGTTGTTGTTGTTGTTGTTGTTGTTGTTGTTGTTGTTGTATTGTAACTAGGCTCTGTCATTTAGAAACATGGCTTTTCCTATCACTTAATGACACATATCTCTACCTTTCATTCCAGCCAGAGGATCTGACGGTTGCTGCTCACATCTCAGCCGACCTGATGGAAAATTCTTGCTGGATGAATGACCTTCACCTTCAATTTAACCTTGCCAAGACAGAACTGCTTATGGTTTCACCAAACCATACGTGCTGCGATCCTGCTGATTTGCCTTATACAACACCAGAAAGATCCGGCCCTTCCCATCGGAGCCACACAACTCCTTGTCTAAGCTCTTGTTCTATCCAGACTGGACTATTGCAGGCCTTCCAGCATCAGTCAAACCTCTGCAACTGATCCAGGTGCTGCAGCAAGACCTAAACTCACTGCTTCAAATCTGTGTGTCTCCAGAAGCTTGTGTTCTGCAAGTGTATATGGCGCCTTGTGGTGCCATCATCCCAAAGAGACACAAAATCACTTTCACTGACCTTTCCCTGGACTGATCCTGCTGGTGGAAGCACCTGGCCAGCTCAATATATGTTCAAGAAACTGCTAAAGATCATCTTTTTCATAAACACTTGACCTAATTATACTAAATCTTTGTTTTAATAAAAAAAAAAAAAGAAGACTTGCTATGTGTACTGTGCTACACTAACTGGGACTTGTCACTGCACTTGCTGCTTCTATTGTTCTCTTAATTTTTAAGTCACTTTGGATAAAAAGTAATTGTAAATGTGTAAAATAAGTTATATTTGAGTATAAAGGCATACAGCAATTGCCTTTTAATGTGGATATTTTTACATGTTCTAAAGCTTGTATTTCCTATCATTCACGTATCTTGGTGTTCAGTGTTTGCTTAATGAGTAATACTGTAAATGTGCAGGTATTCTGTACTTATACGTTTAATTAATTTAACAGAAATTGACTGTACATTTGCTATTATTAAGTACTTAATTAGAGATTGGTCAAAGTTGTGAAATTGGAAATGCAAAAATTAAAACTGTAAATATACAAACTTTGTATTTGAATTTATGTACTTATTGCATTTTTATACATAACTTAATAGTTATTTTACACAGAAAAACTATATATTAAAAGATAATTACTGTAGATAGACACACTGTAAAAAAAAAAATCCTAATTTTACAGGAAATAACTGTGATTTTTTGACGATTCCTAATTTTACAGAAAATAACTGTGATTTTTTGACGATAATTTTCTTTAATTTTAAATTGTACTCAAAACACTGTAAAATTACAATAATATCTGTAAAATAAAAATTCAGCTGTTATTTTAGGTATTGTGACATTAATGACAAATTACAGTAATTCACATTTTTTATACAGAAAATGTATTGTACTTTTCATACAGTATTTTTTCTGTTTTCTTAAATTACATAAAAATGTATGTAAAATTACAAATATAATCTGTAATTTAACAGAAACAAAACAGTGAAATGATAAAATGGTCAAATGACTGTCAGCTCCCCAAAAAACTGTAAAACATCCTAAATTAAATAAACTGAAAAACACTGTTATTTTACAGGTATTTCCATAATAATCACGATCAAATACCTTCATTGTAAAAAAAAAAATCGTTAAAACAGGGTCAAATGACTGGCAGCTGTGGCTGCAAAGCAAAAAAAGGGTCAAATGACTGGCACTGCGGCTGCCAAACAAAAACCATAAAATTAAAGTAAAATATGCTAATTTTAAAAAACTGAAAAAACACTGTTATTTCACAGGTATTTCCTGCATTATTATGATCAAATACCTTCATTGTTAAAAATTTTTTTTAAAAAAGGGTCAAATGACTGGCAGCTGCGGCTGCCAAACAAAAACCCTAAAATTAAAGTAAAATATGCTATATTTAAATAAAGTGTAAAAAACTTTAAAATAAATTTGATGTCACCATGATTGAGATCAGTGTCTGCTTTAGTTGGGCTCATGACCCTTGAGTTTTTAACTTTGGTTTATCTCTGGCTGCTTTAACTGTGTATTTGATTCACACCTGTTATAGCAATAATGCTGGAGAATATATCAGATGATTTTGGGTCATTCATTGATGATGTTATAACATATGATGATCTGATTCACTGATGTGTCAGTCAAATCTCTGAATATATTAGTTAAGATTACATAATATGTAGGTGGAGTTTAGCTTTATACAAAGTCTATAAATATCATAATTTTTCACATGACCCTTGAAGTATTATGGCATTAGTATTATAACACTCTGAAAAGAAAGATATATATTGTACAGAAAAAGTTTTGAGCTGCAGATTTTTTTTCATTGTCACCATTGTTGTGATTCATACGCTGATCTTGATGTCTGAGTGAGTCTATATGATCCTGTCAAAACATTTTCTGTATAATGACTTCATAAAATCTGAGTATCACAGCACTACAGGACCTTCTATAGCAGTTCAATCTTGCAAAATTAACAAATAATATTTAACAACTTAATCAGATATTTCTCTTTAAGTGGTATTAATAAAGCAGGACACTACATGATGACTTTTATCACTAAAAACTGACCAACATCATCTGATCTGATTTTCTCTTGGATTGCTACACTTACAAATATGCATCAGAGACACAATTAATGCAGCCAGAGAAACATTAAAGTTAAACACTAAAAGTTCAAGAGACCAACTAAAGCAAACACTGATCTCCATCATGGTATAATAACTTTATTATTTTCAATAAAACTTCAACTTCTAAACCTCTGTTAATTCTCAATAAGAATGTTAG
>FLSR01000565.1:0-10388 GCA_900092035.1 Leuciscus waleckii
TAATTACATGCAATTAACCCTCAACCTAATCCTACCCTAACCCTATAGTAAGTACATGTAGTTTATTAATATCACTCAGTACCTAAATATATAATTACACTGTAACAATGACCCCTTAAAATAAAGTGTAACCAAAGTTACATTACAAGTAGTGATGCAAGTAATCATCTCTCTTTAGACTACAGTTGTCACGGTAACAATACCAGTCCAATTTCACGGTTCTCGGTACCAATTTCAGTGCCATACCAACATTTTGTAATCATTTTGTTATGAAAACTAAACATTAAATAAATATAACCAGTTCAGATCTCAAGCTGACTAGATGAAGACGTTACTGTGGTTTTACCCGTTAATAAACACGATCCTTCCTCGAGAATAAACTCCAGCACAACAACCATGATGAACTGATCTTCACTATAGATAACGCTTTACAGTGAACTCTGTTAGAGAGCGGAATATTATTTATTATTTACTATTATAGAGCCACTAATTTACATATTTTGGTTAAAAATGGCCTGCCGTTTTAGCTGCATGTCCTGTGATGAGTAGCCCATCACATCTTTTGTTGTGTTGACGTGATAAAATGAGAAGACGCGCAGTTTTGAGTTCGAGTGAGCGCTAAAATACGCACATGGACAGCGAGGATCAGCTTTCTGCGTCAGAAACGCCTAAGAAAACGTAGTCTGAAACAAGTTGTGCTGGTCTTTTCTCCTCTATAGTGCCGTATATCCCGAGGAAAACGCTTCAGCAACAAGAACAAATGTGGGCGGGGCTTGATTGTGTCTGTGGGGAATTGATTGGATGGTTGTGGTTTGCTATTGGCTGATCTCATGTGAGTGACAGGTTATAGCTCCGCCCTCGTCATCCGAGAAGAGAAGAGATGTGCAAGAGGAACTATTCTGAGTCGAGATTATTAACACTATAATGATGATGTGCACCCATAAATCATTTAGAATAAACACTGAAAAATTCCATAAAAAGCATAAGAATCCTCTATTGTGATTTCACTTAAAATCAAACCAATTAAAGGTTACTGACGAGAACGTTTATAAATGTACGTTTCTCGTTATTACGAGAAAAACACGTAGACGTGTAAATGAATGAACATGCGGGTCCTGTAGAAGTGCGGGAAGGAGGTGTGTTTCCAGCACACAACGTGGACAGATAAACATCAGCTGTGTGGACCAACTAATCGTTATCAGATCTCGTTTTTAATTGATCCTGATATGGATTCTTATTCTCAATATCTTTTAATTTAATTTATTTGTAGCGCAGCCATCCATAATCACAGCAGTAAGATTTGCACTTAATTGTCAACTTATAGTGCGTTTTCTAATTTTAGTAAACAATTAACACAATTTCAGCTTTTAAATTCTGTCAATTTTATCATGAAATACAAGCAATAAATGTGGTTTTGGCGCCGTTTAATGTGGCCGACAGACAGATCGCTCGATCAGCATATCCACATTGTAAAGAGCTTGTGAAACAGCTTCAATCATGTCACGTCAAATTTACCTCAGAAAAGCTCATAAACTCAAGCACTATCACATAATCCTTATATTTTTCCTTAAAGGGATGGTTGAGTATGATTTGACTTTTCTAGCTTTAGTTAGTGTGTAATGTTGCTGTTTGATCATAAACAACATCTGCAAAGTTACAATACTCAAAGTTCAAAGCAAAGGAAGATATTTGCTTTTAAAGAAAAGGACTACAACAACGGCTGGTTGGGACTACAAGACATTCCTCCAGGGTTAGTGACATCACTAACCCTAACATTTACATAAACCCCGCCCCCGGGAACACGCAGTCCATGTTGAGGAGAGGAAAAGTTGTTGTATAAGAGTACATTTGTGAGTCAGCTCAAACTTTAGCATCCATCTTTTCACATGCAATAGAAAGTCACTCTGTGTGCATCTCACAACAGTTCATATATGACCAATTTATAGATTTATCATGACAGAATATCCTAATAGTTAATCCTAATCCTAATCCTAATAGAAGATAGTTAACTCCACATCAGCAACATAAATTCATCAACTAACCATACAGAGACGTCCTGTTGCATTCTACATGTTGTCACTTCTTCTTGAGTCTCTCCATCCTTATCTGAATCCGTTTAACATTAAAGGCAGAACAGTTTCTGTCATTTTAGTGTGTCTGCGTGAGGTAATAGCAGCTGCTAACACACACGAGCTCTTGAAACCCCGCCCTCTGCAGCAGCTCATTTGCATTTAAAGGGCCAGGCACAAAACAGTGCGTTTTTGCAAACCCTCAAAAAGTGACAACTTTTACTTTTTGCTATATAAAAATATCTGTGGGGTATTTTGCGCTAAAACTTCACACACACACATCATAGATATATTTTACATCTTGTGAAAAGGGCATTTTACCACCCCTTTAACCTGTTGTCTACAAGAGAAAGAATGGAAGGAGCTAAAATGAAATTCAACACCACCGGTATAACTGCATGTGAAGAGCTGCCTTTCCCCAGATTTACCTCATTACTAATGAAGAAATATAGATGGGTGTATAAGACATACAGCAACGTTTATAGGAAGCATTAGGAGGAGGAGGTTAAACTCAAGCGATGCTGGCATCATTATGGTCTGAGACACTGGCCAGATTCTTCGTGAGTGTATGTAGTGCTCATGTTGGAAAAGTAATTCAGCTCCTACTTTAAGTGAATCTCAGTACATCTACAAGATAGATGAAAGGGAGGGCAGACGTGACAACACATGGCAAAATTAAAACACGCTTATTCTTTTGAGGCACTTTAAAAAATAATTGCCACTTATTTTTTCCCTTACAGGAGCCAATGACTCATTAACTGATCTTTTGTTGTCTGGAGCCCTGCATAGAGATCAGGGTAAGAGAAAACCACACATGCCTGATGATAGATTGACTTATATCCTATGTATAGCCATGCATTGAAACAGATATCCTTTACATTCTCCATTAACAGTCTGTCGGCAGATGACACGCTTATCACCCAATGCCAATAACCTCAAAATAAATACTGGCAAATGAATGTGTCCGACTGATATACTCATCACAGGAACAGTGTGTGTACCGAGACAGGGACGTATTGTGTGCAGCTCTATAAAGAGAAACTAATACTAGTCCCATGACCTGAAGCCCAGAGAAAGGGAACTGAGATTCTTTGACTAGCCAATATTGGGCTTTCAGTGACGGACTGAGACAGGGGCGTCTTTGTCTCCACGGTGATACTGATACACCCACAGGACAGTCAATCAGATCGATGCTTATCAACAAGCAACCAATCAGATCGTGTGCACGGTCACCAAATGAAGCCAATGAGAAAGAGATGCTAATCCTCATACAGACGCAGATTCTCTCAGAAAGGCTAAGAATAACTCCACTGTGTCCATCCTATATGCAAGAGTAGAGTTACACACACACACTATACTTCAAGGCAAATCATCCAACAAATGGGTGTGATGTAATGTAGAACAAAATCTGGCCGAAACTAAAGTACATTTGGAGTTTGTTTTGGTGGTTTGAAACAACTGTGTCTGAAAGCTGCACAGATGGTCTAATATTTCTGGAGGAGTTTTGAAGAGCATTCACCAGTTAACATTACTCAGCCCGTCAAGCAACACAACAGGGCCGTTTGAGATGGCTCTTTCTGTTGAAGAAAAGCACTTTCTAAATATACTGGATAAACCTAAAGAACGAAACTAGAAACACACACAAGAATGAGACAAAAGTAGTTGGGCATCAAGAAATGTTATGGAATATTAATAAAACAACTTTTTATTCTTACGGCTCATGAGACTTAATCAGTGTAATTTCAGCCTTGTTTATATAACATTTAAGTTAAATTAAATAAAAACAGTGAGAAGAGTTTAACTGTGATAAAGAATGCTTTAGAGTCACGATTCCTGTCTCGTTATTATTGACTGTTTGATAGTTTTGTTCCCATTTTTCTTGTGTTCTGACTTCCTGTGTTTAGTTCCTGTTTCCTTGTTTCATAGCTGCCTTATTAGTGTAATAGTTACCTTAGCCTGAATCAGGAATCGGTTCTGCTTCTGATCTCATTAAAAGCATAATTTGCACTTTTCTACTCTTTTCCAAACACAGCACTGAGGCTATTAGGATCCGACATGACAAAAAGCCTTATCTTTGTTGGAAAATAAGCTAATATATGCATTAGTCTTTATGCCACAAGATAAAAGTATGGATTGTGAGGCCATGTCTGATTTACAGATCTGCAGCTCTGAATGTTTTATTACTTACCAAATGAAAAGTTAAATGGTTCAAAGAAGAAAAGAAAATGCCCATAATGGTCAGAAGTGAAAGACAGTCTGTCTGAACCTCCAGAAAGACATCATACAGTAACACACACACACACACACACCATTAACCTCCATATTCCTCCAACACACGCGGATCATAATCAAATCCCTCCATCTCCAGACAGACGAGCTGCAGGTCAAGGAGATCTAAACCCACCCCGAGGCTTTCCTTAATCATTCCCAATGGTTCCCGGTGCCCGTTCCCAGGTCTGGAGAGGAACACCAGCGCTAACATTACCAGAGGTCTGATGGGAAGAAAGAGTGCTGTGTGCGTCCCAATTCACATACTATCCGTCCTAAATCGTATTCGAAAATAGAATTATTACGTCCCAAATCGTAGTATGAGTATTCTAAGATTCCGGATGGTCTACTATTTCCAGTCAGAATGCGAAGTGCAGATCCGTGAACACACTAATATTGCCCACAACCCATTGTGCGTTGAACATGGATTCGATTAGAACTACAAACACGAGTAAAAAGTGTTAAAAAACTACAGACATGGCGGATGTGCGAGACCGGTGGTTATGTAGAGAGGTTTAGATAAAGGGGTTTGAGTGATTAATTATCAGTATCGAACCTGACATTTTTGATTTATTTATTCAATGTTGTCCACATTATATTGCATCTGCACCAGCATTGTGAACTTTTGTAAAGATATGTTTAGCCATTAACTTTTAAATGCATCATTATACTCAAATTGCAAACACATGAGGACAGTCCCCGCATGAAAGACCCACGACTGGCAGATCAACATGTGCAACATTTCTCTCCGAAACAGTAGGAAATTAAATTAGATTGAATGGAGGATTTTAACTGTGATGAGATGATTGACAGGTCAGTTTACGGTGACAGGATGCACGTAACTAAGCGACAGATCTGTCCTTTAAAGATGACGAAGTAGTTTGTCCCAAAGCTTGTCTACTCTTTTGCTACACACTCAAAAGTATGTGCTTTTTCTTCACAAAGCGTGTCCATACTTTTAAGGCGTAGTATCAGTAGGCGAATTGGGATGCAGCAAAACATCCAATCACTGGAACATCCAATCACTCCGAGTCTGGAACGAGGAAATTAAATCCCAATCACTTTTGAATCACAGGGAACGAAGGAAAGAAATCCCAATCATTCCGAGTCTGGAGCAGGGAACGAGGGAACGAAATCCCAATCACTCAGAGTCTGGAGCAGGGAACGAGGGAACGAAATCCCAATCACTCCGAGTCTGGAGCAGGGAACGAGGGAACGAAATCCCAATCACTCCGAGTCTGGAGCAGGGAACGAGGGAACGAAATCCCAATCACTCCGAGTCTGGAGCAGGGAACGAGGGAACGAAATCCCAATCACTCCGAGTCTGGAGCAGGGAACGAGGGAACGAAATCCCAATCACTCCGAGTCTGGAGCAGGGAACGAGGGAACGAAATCCCAATCACTCCGAGTCTGGAGCAGGGAACGAGGGAACGAAATCCCAATCACTCCGAGTCTGGAGCAGGGAACGAGGGAACGAAATCCCAATCACTCCGAGTCTGGAGCAGGGAACGAGGGAACGAAATCCCAATCACTCCGAGTCTGGAGCAGGGAACGAGGGAACGAAATCCCAATCACTCCGAGTCTGGAGCAGGGAACGAGGGAACGAAATCCCAATCACTCCGAGTCTGGAGCAGGGAACGAGGGAACGAAATCCCAATCACTCCGAGTCTGGAGCAGGGAACGAGGGAACGAAATCCCAATCACTCCGAGTCTGGAGCAGGGAACGAGGGAACGAAATCCCAATCATTCCGAGTCTGGAGCAGGAACGAGAGAACGAGATCCCAATCACTCCGAGTCTGGAACAAGGAACGAGGGAATGAGATCCAAATTACTCCCAGTCTGGAGCAGGGAATGAGATCCCAATCACTCCGAGTCTGGAACAGGGAACGAGGGAACGAAATCCCAATCACTCCAAGTCTGGAACAGGGAACAAAATCCCAATCACTCCGAGTCTGGAACGAGGGAACGAAATCCCAATCACTCTGGAGTCTGGAACAGGGAACGAGGGAACACGATGAGGCTGATAGAGCCGGAGCGAGAGAGAGATAAATGTGATGTGTAATGGAGAGAGAGAGAGAGAGAGAGAGAGAGAGAGAGAGAGAAGCAGGTATTCCTGCAGATTGATTCTCTTGTGAAGCTGGTTTATTGTGATAAATGAAAGTGAAAATGCAGAGAAAGCTAATGGCTTGATCAGTGTGAAAACACTATAAACGGAGTGGTCACAGTGGCTTCAACTGAAGAACCCAATAATTGAGGTGAATTTCACTGATTTTCTGAAATGCAGATAAAGCGGTTCTGCTTCTGATCTCATTAAAAGCATAATTTGCACTTTTCTACTCTTTTCCAAACACAGCACTGAGGCTATTAGGATCCGACATGACAAAAAGCCTTATCTTTGTTGGAAAATAAGCTAATATATGCATTGTCTTTAGCCACAAGATAAAAGTATGGATTGTGAGGCCATGTCTGATTTACAGATCTGCAGCTCTGAATGTTTTATTACTTACCAAATGAAAAGTTAAATGGTTCAAAGAAGAAAAGAAAATGCCCATAATGGTCAGAAGTGAAAGACAGTCTGTCTGAACCTCCAGAAAGACATCATACAGTAACGGCTCTATTACAGAACGAGTGGATGCCGCCATCAGCTGTGTTTCCACTCGAAGTTGTGAATTTAACTTGTGCAAAATGTTTTAATTTGGCATAAAGCATTAGTGAATAAAGCAGTGTTTCCATTACATGTGTTCAAGAGAACAAAATCATCACTTCCTGGGAAACTGGTGCATTATATCAGTAATAAAACTAAGTTTCTGCAGTGTGGCTTGTTTCCCCTCCATCATAAGCGAGTGTGTCTCAGAGCGTCAGATGAAACACAGTAACCGCTGTCATGTTCTCTAGCGTTCGGATGCTGGTGTTCGGGAACACACTCGTGTGTGTGAGACGCTTCTGGGGGGAATTAAACCAAATCATTCAACACACTTCGACTCCGGCGTTTCAGAAACACCAAACCAACATTTGAGATGCTGCGACCTAATTGGTCCACTGGTTAGTCCAGTGATCCAATCACAGCCTCTGCAGAGTCACATGAGGAAGTCACACTTATCGGATTAAAAACAGTTGGCCTCAATTAAGCGCATGTTTTTCATGCGTATTTTTAGAATTTATGCACATCTTTCCATTCAGTGTTTTTTTATGTCATATCCTAAAATGTGCATAAAAATAGGCGTATGGAAACAGAGCTGGTGTGTAGTCATGCGGTGACCCTGAAGACCATGAAGTAAAGTGCTAAACATAGAGCGCTGCAGGGATGACGTAACTTCACAGGCCAGAATCAGCCCTGGTTCAGTCGGCAAACACCAGGAGGATTTTCCCACTGACTTCTGGATTACTGCCGGAAATAAACTCCGTGACCAGATCGTGTGTGTGTGTTCGGTTCATCACGAAAGTCTCACAAAGAACAAAGCCACATTTGCATGACCACTAAATCTTTTTTTATAATAAAGAGTTTAAATCTTTATTTAAAGTCCCCCTGTGGTGAAAATCCAGCGTTTAATGTAGTTTATGTGTCTATGTGGTGTTTTTAATATGCTTTAAGACAAACCATGTGTAAGTTCTAGGGGTGGCACGGTTCACAAAACCCACGGTTCGGTTCGTATCACGGTTTTAGGGTCACGGTTTTCGGTTCTGTACGGTTCTTGTTGTTGTTTTTTCTTTTAATCTTTAACACTCCAAAAATGTACTTCAGCATATGATATATAGCTGAATTATCTAATTATTAATTAATTTATTTCATAAATGGGGTGTGTTTGCAAAACGCAGCTTCTCATTTCCCGTGGGCTGTGTCGGACAGTTATTTGTCACCACTTTTTGCCAGGGTTGATATCATGTCCCAGCACGGATGTACCAATACAAATAAATAAAACATTTCCAGTTAACTAGCAAAGTATTCGTTTCGTTCGTTTGTTAAAGAAGAAGCAATCTAGCGCTGAAATGTGTTTTTTTTAATCAAGTGATCAAAGTGCTCGTTGCCGTTGCGATCAGTGGCGCTGATACAGTGTTCTCGTGGCTCGCGCACACACCGCAGCGGCCGCACATTCTTCACTCAGACGCGCGCTTCAGTCCGTTGAGGAGACTCTAGGCTACTCTATTCGTTCCGATGAAATCACAAAACAAAATTCATACAAATCTGTCCCTGCTTGATATACAACCGCTGATAAACATAATCGGTTTTGATGAAAAAGAAAAATATATACGAGTGCAGATTAGAACTCAGAACCTTTGACACGCTTGGCAAGTTCTGCCACTGGACCATTAAAGTACATACCGGTACGTGGAACAGTCGATCTATGTAGCCTATTTATTCACGCGAAAAAAACAACATATAGCTTGGTGGAGTTGATCTCATTAAATGTCTAAGTAAACCCAGTGTACTATTTAAATCGATTGCTGGACATTGTAATGTTAGCGGAGGGGCGGGACTTAGGCTCTCTATACTAATAGAGTTATCTGTATAGTTGTCATTCTGGGTGTGAACGGTTCTCAGAACGAGCTTGTGTTCACCACAGCCTTATTTCTGGCATTTAACCGAAAACCAGTACTTCAGGACGATGGAAACCAGAAGTGCTAAAACATGTTGACTGACACACACGACAGCCGGCATTATTAGGAAGTGTGTGTGTGAGCATACAGCAGTATATCAGCTTCCCCCACGCCTGAAGCCACAGAAACCCTTGTGATCGGCGAGTATGAGAGAGCACAATTATGTTTCCGTTCGGCTGTGTGTTTGGCCACAGACTGGAGACAGAACACGTCGATGTTGTGTACCGTTGTGCACATGTTTGTTATGTGGCGTACTCCGTGCGGGCGAGCAGCCCAGAACTCATTTACAGCACATTTGAGCTCACATCAGTGGATCCGACAGACGGCTGACGAGCACGAGCACGAGCAACGCCAACATCATCATCATCATCATCATCAGATGACCAGCACACACACACACACACTGTACAGTGAGGACATACTGTAGTGATGGACTGATGACGGTGTTCAGATGCCTGTACAGTAGTGACGTCCAGCCTGAGAAAACTCACATCTTCACCTTTTATTCAAATATTACTACAGATTTTGTCAGAATATCGCTTAGTTGTGTTTGTTAACATTAGTTGATGCACTGTGAACTAACATGAACAATGAACAGCTGGATTATTATTAACTAACAAAGATTAATAAATACTGTAACAAATGTATTGCTCATTGTTAGTTCATGTTAGTTAATACATTAATGTTAACTAATGAACCTTATTGTAAAGTGTTACCGAAATTATGAACACCTGCACAAACAAGAGAGAACCAACCAAATATTAATAACTCAATGCTTATTAATCGATGTATGCTTTTTCCTGTCAGCTTTACGTTTCTCCTATAGTTGTAGTTTGCCTTTTTAAATTTTGTTAGATAAATACCTTAAATAAATGTTAGTGCTTTAATCTTCCCTCATATTTAAAACATTTTAAAAAATCATAAAATATTTTGCTTATATGTTGATGGTTTAAGCAAACTTAGGGTCATTAGAAACAAATACCCTCCGGACATCACTTTTGGCCACTACTGTATAATTTACAGTTCAAAATGACTTGCATATGATAAAATGACGTGTTGTTGCAGTAATAATGTCACTTGTCATTTACCATGACACCCTCATCTCACTCCAAACCCGCATGGAAACAGTATTTTACAGTAAAATAACATGTACAGTATATGTGTAGTGAAACGGGAAATGAGTATATGATCGGGAAACCAATTACTGTTCCACCGTTATATTAAAGTTACTGACATGAAGAGTGTGTGTAGGTGTGAATCTGAAGGAACAGATGGCTGAGACTGCAGGAGTCAAACCATCTATAACACACTCCCTCAGGATACACACACACACACACACACCTCAGGATACACACACACACTCCTTTGGATACACACAGACACACACACACACACACACACACACACACACTCCTCAGGATACACACGTGTGTGTGTGTGTGTGTGTGTGTGTGT
>FLSR01000566.1:6592-21199 GCA_900092035.1 Leuciscus waleckii
CCAGAGACTGTTCACGTCACGTCTGCCAAGTCTGAGACTCTTCACGTCATGTCTGCCGATCCAGAGACTGTTCACGTCACGTCTGCCAAGTCTGAGACTCTTCACGTCACGTCCGCCGATCCAGAGACTGTTCACGTCACGTCTGCCAAGTCTGAGACTCTTCACGTCACGTCTGCAGAGCCAGAGACTGTTCACGTCACGTCAGCAAATTCCTCTGTTCCTGGGTCCCAGGAGGGCAAGTCTGGCGGTGTGCGACCCTGTAAAGCCTTGCACCCCTCAACCCCCTCTTGTTCGACAGCACGGCAGCTGGGTGCGGTTCGAGGACCTGGTCATCTGCCTTCTACTGAATCCCCTGCCGCCCAGTGGAGATAGGTAAGTGTTGTACTGCACACTCACATCAATGTCCTCCACCTTGCTGCCCCACCTCAGGTACGTCTGTGGTCATCTGAGCCTGGGCCTGGTTCATAGAAGCAGAAAAAGCTTCCCAACCGATCCAGACCGGACTGTGACCATCAGACTAGGCTATGCAATTCATTTTCGCTCGGCGCCCACTCAAGTTCAGTGATAATTATCACACTAGGTGATATAGCCGCTCCCTCCAGCCGATATGAAGGCCAGTTTTTATAAACTCGTTCTTCATGTACTGTACCAAGTATGTGGTGGGTCGTGACCATCTTGGCTCTGTGTCACTTGAAACAGGCCCTTTCTCGAAAGCCTCCGTCCAAGTTGCTACACAGAGAGACATTTTTCAGAATGCCCCGCCCCCAAGCTTGGTCTGCAGCATTTAACCTGAATGACATGTACTTCAGATCTCTAGCCTTCTGCACCACAGGCTATCCTGAGTGTTGCGTTTGAGGGTTCGAAGTATCAGTACAGAGTCCTACCCTTCGAGTGCTCCACAGCCAGTTGGGTCTTCAGGTCAACTGGGAGAGAGTAATCTCGCCCACGGGCTGAGTATCTCTTTTCCGGTATGGGGATGGACTCGGTCCAACATGCCTCTTCAAGAGGAGAGTGTGTCCGGTCGGTGCTATACAGAAGTGAGAAAGGGTCCCACTGAAAGAATTTTCAGAGGCTCCTGGGGACATATGGCAAACGCAGCCGCATGGCTTCCTCCATATGAAGACCACTTCAGCACTGGCTTAAGGTCGAGTCCCGAGGTGACCGTGGCAGAGCGGCATGCCCCGTGTGACAACAGATCACTCCGGCCTGCCGCCAAACCCTCAGCCCGT
The DNA here is from genome assembly GCA_900092035.1 of Leuciscus waleckii. NCBI lineage: Eukaryota > Metazoa > Chordata > Actinopteri > Cypriniformes > Leuciscidae > Leuciscus > Leuciscus waleckii. The sequence continues at coordinate 7,822 of FLSR01000566.1, forward strand.
GATCAGACCTTTCGTTTCTCCGGGCCAACCGCTCCTAGAACGAGGTCCACTAACAACGACTGAGGGGCCATGTACAAAGGGCACGCTTTAACGGAGGCCTGGGCGACCTCCGACTGCATTGGCATTCATTGCCTCGAGTTGTTGCAGTTCACCTCGCTTTTTTTCTGCCACCGCTGCTTAGCGAGCTGGTACTGGTCTGAAAAGACAGCATTGTGTCCGTTGCTAATCTTCCTTCACATGTCACAACTTGCCCATCACCTCCTCCTTGGAGTCAGAAGCTTCTGAGGTCGCTTCATTCCACTATTTCTTCCGGCCTGCTCAATCGTGCCGCCGACGAGCCTCACGACAGCTATGGCCAGGGAGAGTGGATACTCCATCCCCAGGCGGTCCAGCTGAGCAGGGACCACTTCGGGGCCGCACAGTTACATCTGTTTGCCTCTCCGGATTCGTTCCTCTGCCAGTTGTGTTATTTCTGTCTGAGCGGACAACCCTTGGACAGGCACTGGCTCTCAGCTGGCCCCGGGGCTCTGCAGAAATGCGTTCCCCAGTGAGCTTCTAAAAAAGCGGCATGCGATTCATTGTCGATTGGCGCCCACTCAAGTTCAATGATTTTCATCACACTCAGGTGTTGAGCAGAGATGCTCCTGATGCTAGTGATTTCTTCACACCTAGTGTTGCTCCTGTCTTGTGTGCGCATGTTGCTTGCACCTACTGTGTTAGGTCAGGAGTGGAGCAGGTCTTGAGAGTTGCCCCTTATTGGCCCAACCAGACATAGTTCCACTTGACAGCCCTTCCTGACTTTCCCCTGAATACATTTTCAGGGACGGGGCATGATGGCACCCGCGTTCAGACCCCTGGAGAGATTCCAGGCCAGTCCTAAAGATGGACGCTGAGGTTCAGGTGGCTACCGCAGAACTATGTTATGTTATGGGAACACTTCCCATAAATCCTGATGTTCTCGGTACATCATAAGAAGAATGGCGTCTACGCTAATATTAGTCTCTCTGTTTATACCGAGGTTTACCGCAGTCTGTCGGATCCAGGCCGTATCCAAATCTGAAGAAGGACCAGCAGTCGACAACGACGACAACGCAGTCCTGAAGTGTCACCAAGACTCTCCGTTTCCTGAAGTGAGGTGGACCTCGGCCGTATCCAGATCAGATGGTGGATCTGCACCTGGACCTAACCATGACGCATCCTGAAGTGCCAGCCTCATCAGCCCTGTGAAGGCCTCATCGACACGACCAATCTGACTTCTGACCTGTAACGCTGCCTGGATCATAATCATTCGCTCGTTGGCCAGAGGAGAACTGGCCCCCGACTGAGCCTGGGTTCTCCCAAGGTTTTTTTCTCCATTCTGTCACCTGATGGAGTTTTGGTTCCATGCCACTGTTGCCTTGGCTTTTGTCTTGCTTAGTTGGGGACATTTAATATTCAACAATATTATTGATCTGCCTTATTATGGGTGGACGATGATGCAATTTTCTTCTAGAAACAAACTTTGTTGTATTATTTTCATGTTATCAATGTGAAGCTGCTTTGATACAGTCTGTATTGTAAAAAGCGCTATATAATAAAGGTGACTTGACTGACTAGTCACCATCACTTCTGCGAGAGCACCCCCTAAGAGCAAGTGTTGCTTACGCCAAATAGAAGTGGAACCTATTCGTTGAGTGAGTCTTCTCTCCATGAGGAGATCCTGAAGGCGTTCGGTCATTTCAGTGCTCTCTTTCCTGCAAGATGGGTTGGAGTGAGGGCTGTGTCCTCCACCCTCAAAATGATGTTGCCTCAATTTTTCTTTGACGCACATCATGATGCAGTAGCATGGGAAGCACGTCCTGATCATCAGGTTCCTGAGTGAGCAAGGGAATCTGCCTTGCGCCCCTCTTTATCCTCTTGGCTGGGCCTTATCTCTGGTGCTACTGCACTGCAGAGACCGCACCTGAGCCACTGCAGGCAGTGAGTTAAAAATTCAGTTTTTAAAGAAACAGTTCTCATGCTCGCATGGTCTCTACTAGAGGGTAGGGACTTGCTCGCTTTCGGTCAACGAGTTGTGCCTGGAATTCGGGCCGGCTAACTCCCACAAGCTAAGACCCTGGCCTGGATATGTGCCCAAGGTTCCTACCTCTCCCTAAAGGTGGGACCAGGTGGTGAGCCTGCAAGCGCTGCCCCGGAGGAGGCAGACCCAGCCCTGGCTTTCTCTGTCCGTCCGCTTCATTGCGGTTATACATGCTCAGAACACAAGCCTTAGGACCTCAGGCCAGCTCTTGTCTGTTAAGGAAATCAGCAGAAAGGGAAGGCTGTTTCCAAGCGAGGTTGGCCCACTGAATGGTGGCTCCCTTCATCTTGGTGTAAATCCCGAGATGCACATGTCCACTTAGGTGGTGAGCTCCTCTGAAGTGAGTGTGTGCTCCCGCCTAGGCGTGACACAGAGTGCTTCGCAGACAGATATTCTAGAGTTGGGGGCTGGGCGACACCTATAGTCGAACCGCTGCTTCCTGTGGGCTCCCTTCTCATGAAGCCAGTTCACCGTGAGCCCAGTTCGAAGTTTCGGCTTGCTGCGCCATTCCCCCCTATGGACTGCATACGTAAAAATCTTTTCGACGTCGATATGTCTGACGTTCTAGACTGAAAGGGAATGTCCTGGTTGCGTATGCAACCCACCGTTCCCTGAAGGAGGGAACGGAGGACGTAGTCCCCTCGCCACTACTGCTGGACCACCGCTGACTCCGGGGGCCGCTCGGCTCCTCAGCGAAAAAAGCAACTAGTGCGTGCGTCCACTTCCGTATTTACGCTTCTGCGGGGCGGAGTGTGTAATCATGCACGCCAATGTTGAATTGGCTTGATTATTCATTGCAGGCTCTAGGAGTCCCCTGTTGGATAGTTAGACATCGGTCAGAGTTGCAGGTCCCCTCTTGGCATGTTTAAAAAATAAAATAAAAATGCATATTTGAAGTTATATTATGAAAAAATATATATAAAAAAAAATTCCTATTTTAAGTTATATTATGAAAAAGGACCTTAAAAAAAAATTTTGTATGTCATTTTTGTTTCTTCAAAATGACCAGACACACTTGTCCCCTCTTGGCCAGTGTAGAGCGATAGTCCCCTGTTAGTAATATAGACGTGTGTGTTTGTGTGTGTGTGTGTGTGTGTGTGTGTGTGTGTGTGTGTGTGTGTCAGATCTGCAGGTTCTCTGGATGCACGGAGAGAGAGGTCAAGGACTGGCTCAGTTCTACATCCCTCACAGTGTGGCGGTCGACCGCTATCAGAGGGTTTGTGTTCCTGTTTCATCGGGAGCTTTAGTTCATGTTCCTGCTCTTAATGCAAACCTTCTGCAATCAAAAGATGTCCGGCCTCTCCTTCAGTCTTCAGATCTAAGGGTCAGTGTGTGTGTGTGTGTGTGTGTGTGTTCAGGTGTGGGTCGCAGACCGAGGGAACAAGCGCATCCAGGTGTTTAACTCCGTGACGGGCGACTGGCTCGGGTCGTGGGGAAGCTGCTTTAAAGACGACGCGCCCTACTCCGTCAGGTGACTTACATCATACGAGTAACACAAACATTAAAGCTCATACTTACATAAATACAGTTACAGTTAATTAAAATAAAAATGATTACTCCGTCAGGTGACATACATCATACCATTAATACAAATATAAAGTTAATACTTACTAAATATGTTTATTTATTACGGAATTACTCCGTCAGGTACTGCAGACTGGGGCTCCGACGACAGAGTAAAATAAATAAATAAAAACATTAAAGCTAATACTTTAATAAATACATTTAAAGTTAATTCAAATAAAAATGGTTAAAATTAAAAATTAAAATTAGATTAATATAGATTAGATCAGTAATTAAATGATACAAACGTGTTTGAACTAAATAATAAATATGAAAGTTACATTAAAATAAAGTATATCATGAAAAATGTGTTTAAATAAATAATTATTAAAAAAATTACATGAAAATATAATTGTAAACCATAAAAAATGTTTTAAATAAATAAATATAAAAGAATTTTAAAATAATAAGTAAACAACAAAATGTTTAAATATTAAAATAAACATAAAAACCATAAAAAGTTTTTTAAATACATAGATTAAAATAAAATAGTAAACAACAAAAATGTTAAAAAAAAAAAAAAAAAAATTTTAAATAAAAAGTAAATAATAAAATGTTGAAATTATTAAGATTTAAACAAATATGTATTGTTTATTATTTATTTTAATCTGATTTAAATATTAAAATTTTTTATTGTTTAATTGTTATTTTAAACAGATTTTTTGTTTACTTATTTATTTTAAATAAATACATTTTAAATTAAATAAAAAAAATATTTAAATAAATAATTTCTCGCAATTCTAACTTTTCGTAATTACGAGTTTTTCTCGCAATTCTGACTTTTTTTGTAGTTACGAGTTTATATCTAAACTCTGACTTAATTTTTGTAAAGTTTAGTTCACAATTCAGATTTTTTTGTAATTACGAGATTTTCTCACAATTCAGACATTATTTCTCGCAATTCTAACTTTTCGTAATTACGAGTTTTTCTCGCAATTCTGACTTTTTTTGTAGTTACGAGTTTATATCTAAACTCTGACTTAATTTTTGTAAAGTTTAGTTCACAATTCAGATTTTTTTGTAATTACGAGATTTTCTCACAATTCAGACATTATTTCTCGCAATTCTAACTTTTCGTAATTACGAGTTTTTCTCGCAATTCTGACTTTTTTTGTAGTTACGAGTTTATATCTAAACTCTGACTTAATTTTTGTAAAGTTTAGTTCACAATTCAGATTTTTTTGTAATTACGAGATTTTCTCACAATTCAGACATTATTTCTCGCAATTCTAACTTTTCGTAATTACGAGTTTTTCTCACAATTCAGACATTATTTCTCGCAATTCTAACTTTTCGTAATTACGAGTTTTTCTCGCAATTCTGACTTTTTTTGTAGTTACGAGTTTATATCTAAACTCTGACTTAATTTTTGTAAAGTTTAGTTCACAATTCAGATTTTTTTGTAATTACGAGATTTTCTCACAATTCAGACATTATTTCTCGCAATTCTGACTTTTCGTAATTACGATTTTTTCTCACAATTCAGACATTATTTCTCACAAATCTAACTTTTCGTAATTACAAGTTTTTCTCGCAATTCTGAATTTTTTCGTAGTTACGAGTTTATATCTAAACTCTGACTTAATTTTTTGTAAAGTGCAGTTCTGACTTTATTTCTGCAGTTTTGAGTTATTTCTCAAAATTCTGACTTTTCGTAATTACGAGTTTTTCTAATTAATCTTTTGTAAAGTTGAGTTCACAATTCCGACTTTTTTCTCAGAAGTGCTAGGAAAAAGTCAGAATTGTGAGATAAAATGTCACGGTTACCTTTTTTGTTTTTTTACTCTGTGGCAGAAACAAGTTTATAATCGAATAAAAGTCTGAGGTCTTAATTCAGATCAGAAATATAATATGATTCCAGGTGATTCTCATAAAGGAATAAAGGGAGCGGAAAAGAAATACTGGGAAGAATTATGCACATCTGTGGAAATCCACTTGTTTTGTATTTGTTATTGTGCTTATGGTACATGTGTTTAATCCTGTTATAATATTCATGTGATTGTATATGATCATTTAAGCTTTGTGTGGGTTTTTGTCATCTCACCTGTGTTTACATGTCACCGTTTTTGACATTTTAAAGAGATCTAATAATTGTATTCATGTCCTCAGATGATGATATTTTGATACTTCTTGAACTCATTGTGATTTAGTTCTCAGGTTAGTGATCATCTGTGTTTGAGATGTGATTGTAATGTTATTGAAATCTGAAACAAATGAAAAGGTTCTGTTTAAATTCAATACATTGGGCTGGAGTATAATTTGTGATGATGTGTAATAATATTTGCATCAAACCGTAGGGGAGACCGGGGACAGTTGCAACAGTTTTTGCATTTCTCTCAGTTACTCAGAGACTATTTGGACTAGACCAACCAAATTTGTATATATTAAACTTGCATCTGTCTGCTAATTATCCGTACCATTTAAAGATGATTATATATGACATATCGTTCACAGTATTTATTTGAATGGAAGAAGTCAGATGTTGCAACTGACCCCGACCCAGGGACGGCTGCAACATGTTAAAAATACCTTAAATTTCATTAATTAACTTAAGCTTTTTGTCTCAATGAGCAAAGAATTCTGAAAATATTAACTGTTTTAGGCCTACTATAATATTATAGTATTATTTATTTCAATAATATTATTGTAGCCTATTATTTATTTATTTAGTCATATTTATCAAATAACAGTTATTGAGTTCTGTTTGTTCATGTGTAGAACACAGGCCTACATAGATTCAGTGTGCAGGAGTTACAGATGCTATTCAATCTCTCCATATTTCAGTGTCAGACAGGAAGAATTTAACAATTTGCAATGCAACAAACCTTTATTAAACATACAATTTATATCATGTTGCAACCGTCCCCGACCCTATCAGCCATGACAGAACATCATACGCCTGCTAGACACACTGACTTTGACACATGCTAACCATGTCACTTAGAAGTCAACAAAACAATAATTCAAACGAAGTAAGTTTTGATTAATTCATACAAAATTTCAGGACAGTATGACAAAAATATATCTCATGAAAAAATGTACTTTCATACCTCCAAAACAAGTTTTGTTCAATAAATGCAGCAGCAGATGTCGAATATGTCTACTGTCTTCTTAGTGGGTGGAGGGTCTAACTGTGCATGTGCAGTATGAGTGTCATCACTCTAGCTTGTTTCTGATTGGAGAAAAATGACATGTTGCAACCATCCCCTGTTGCAACTGTCCCCGGTCTCCCCCTATGTGTATTTACTGTAAATAAAGACATTGTTTTTTTGTAACTGGGAATTTTTCAGTTTTAATGTGTTTTATTGGCACTCAAATTGCCCACAACTAAACGATACTACATATTTTCCAATAAATATTATATGACAAAATACAACAAAACAATAACGCACGCGCTAGTGCACATGAACGCGCGTCTCTCCAGCGCACAAAAGAATGTCAACAATGGCGGCGCGCATCTTCTGATTGCTGCCCAAAATAGTGCCTGTTCACCTGCAAATGTGTATTTTATGTTGACTGACATTTAATAAAATTCGCGAGAAAAAATGTATTAGCAACTCACATTATGTACAGAGCGCTTTCTGTTGTTTAGTTGAGCTGTATTTGTTGTAGATTCTCGCGTTTGTTTGGGCTTTTCCCGCGGGCAGCCCAGTGTTTTGCGTCGGATAAACATGGCGGATCTGAAGGACTGTGCAGAACTGAAGGTAAGTGCAGATATAAACACACGGCTGATATTAGAAATGACACACTGGTGTGTGTGCTGATGATCAGCTGTGTTTTGACACACACACTCGATTGAGCTGTGCAAGCAGCGGGTCACTGCTGTGTTTATGTGTGTGATGAGAGAAACTCCAGAGAGGCTAACGGCTAAAGCTAACTCTGCACATATCACACTGACAATGACAGAAAAACACCATCTCAGAACCGTTAGTGTTTATTAAACACCTCTGTTTTATGATACACATCTATATTATTCTGCTGAAAACCCCGGATTGACGTGATCAAACTGAACGTTTATCGCGATTATATTATTGGTTCGATTCCATCTTGTCAGAATAAACACTGGTCTCAGATCAGATGATATTCAACTCTCATTAATATCAGATCAGAGTAAACACAATGATCTCAGCGGATTTGTTTAATTTAAGCTGTCAGAATGATCTGACGCGAATCAAAACAGACGGACTCATATGTTCTTATTGAGTGGGCGGGACGAGCGCCGAACTGGCTCTGACGTGGGAATGTGGGCGGGGCGTGACGTCAAATACGTGTTGGGTTTTGTGTGTCTTTTATAGTAGTTTTTATGTCTGAGGTGTTTTGAAAATTACCGTGTTTATTTTTTTTATTTTTTTTTAATTATTTGTGTTTTCATGATCTGACCCATTAGGATCTTTATTGTCATCTGTACTTTAGTACAATGAAATTATTATTTTGTCCATTATCTATTCCTCTTGAGAAAGACAGGGTAGAAGAGCATAAAAAAAAATAAAAAAAAGAATACACAAATTATTAAGAATAATAAAATTACACAATAACAATAATACACATTACAGTAAGAGACAATTCAGAGTCAATACACATTATGAATAAGAAGCAGCAATGTGCAATAAAGAACAATGAAAATAAGATAGTTGGGATGTAGTGCTGGTGTTGACAGTCATGTGATGATGATATGATGATATGATGATGATGTTTATCTCTGAAGGATATGGTGAAGATCGTCAGCTCTTAGAGACCCAGAGAGAGTGTGCAGTGTGTCAGAGGTGAGAGTTTACACGCATCAACCGGGTTCTCAGATCCAGCAGCGTTTGCGGTTCCCTCATATAGAGCCCTAATAAGCCCTTCAGTTTATCTCAAATTCTGTTTTATTTTCCCTAAATTCTGTTTTATTTTCCCTAAATTCTGTTCTGTTTAATTTTCCCTAAATTCTGTTTAATTTTCCCTAAATTCTGGTTTATTTTCCCTAAATTCTGTTTTATTTGATCCCAAATTCTGTTTAATTTTCCCTAAATTCTGGTTTATTTTCCCTAAATTCTGTTTTATTTGATCCCAAATTCTGTTTAATTTTCCCTAAATTCTGGTTTATTTTCCCTAAATTCTGTTTTATTTGATCCCAAATTCTGTTTAATTTTCCCTAAATTCTGGTTTATTTTCCCTAAATTCTGTTTTATTTGATCCCAAATTCTGTTTAATTTTCCCTAAATTCTGGTTTATTTTCCCTAAATTCTGTTTTATTTGATCCCAAATTCTGTTTAATTTTCCCTAAATTCTGGTTTATTTTCCCTAAATTCTGTTTTATTTGATCCCAAATTCTGTTTAATTTTCCCTAAATTCTGGTTTATTTTCCCTAAATTCTGTTTTATTTGATCCCAAATTCTGTTTAATTTTCCCTAAATTCTGGTTTATTTTCCCTAAATTCTGTTTTATTTGATCCCAAATTCTGTTTAATTTTCCCTAAATTCTGGTTTATTTTCCCTAAATTCTGTTTTATTTGATCCCAAATTATTTTTTATTTTCCCTAAATTCTGTTTTATTTGATCCCAAATTCTGTTTTATTTTCCCGAAATTCTGTTTTATTTTCACATAATGTTGAATATATCACAGATTCCCCTTTTGTTTTTTCTATTTAAATAATTCTGAACTCTGATTTAATGCTTAAATTAAATGTTAATGCTTAAAAAAGCATGTCTAATTAATTTAAATCATTAGGCTTTTACAGTTTAACAACAATTTATTAAAAGTTTAACCCAAAATACATTTTAGGGCCCAATGAAATATGTATCATTTGTTTCTCAAATCCATTTTAGTTTCCCCAAATTGCTTATTTTCTGTTTTAATGTTTCTAGATTCTATTTTAATTGTTTTAATTAAATGTTAATAGTCAGAAAGCATGTCTAATCAATTGAATTCATTCAAACTTCAACAACCTAATTTATTACTCTTTTTCTTTTTTCTTTTTTTACTATATTAGGGCCCTATGAAATGTTCTTTTCCCCCAGAAAATTCTGTTACAATTTTCTGGATATATGATTTAGTACCAATTTATAATCCAGTGTTAATCAATTTATTTAATCTTTTGAAATGAAATCAAATAAAAAAAATTGCAAACACAACCCTGCACAACAGGTTTATTGTCAAATTAAAACATAGAAGAAAAATTATGATTTTCCTTGTTTTAATAACTTTTTTATTATAATTACTTTGAGAAGTACATGCTACTGTACAATAATTTACTCAGCAGTGTGTAACTCACACACACTCGTCCACATCACCGTTTGATCGAGTGTGAAGCACTACGTCTGATTTATTCAGCCAACATTGAGCAAGTTCTGTGTGTGTGTGTGTGTGTGTGTGTGTGTGTGTGTGTGTGTGTGTGTGTGTGTGTGTGTGTGCAGTGGATGATTCAGCAGGAGAAGCCGTTGGTGGGCAGCATGCCGGTGGTTTGGCCCACGCTGCTCGACCTCAGCAGAGATGAATGCAAACGGATCCTGCGCAAACTGGGTGAGTCTCACACTGAACACTGGGATGTGTGTGTGTGTGTGTGTGTGTGGCGTCTCACGTCTCTCGTGTGTTTCAGAGCTGGAGGCGTACGCCGGTGTGATCAGCGCTCTGCGAGCTCAAGGAGATCTCACGAAAGACAAGAAGGAGCTGCTGGGAGAACTGACTCGAGTGCTGAGGTCATTCACAACACACACACACACACACACACACACACACACTGCTTTGCATTGCATTGCACAAACGATCTAACGTTGTGCACTGAAGAATAAGGTTATCTTAAACTCCGCCCCCAAGCTCGCCTTCAGCTTTGCCTCCATTTTTGAGTGCAACGCCCACTTTTCAACATCCAATCAACAACGAGCAGATAAAACTAAGCCCCGCCCCACAGGGTTTTTTTTCTTCCAATAATCCATTTCACTCCAATTTATGTCACAATACTTCTTGTTTCATTACGACTTTATTGTGTCTAATATCTTAATGTCTCCTAGTCACATTAATCAGTTTAGACCGGTACGACATGTAAGCAAAATTTGTTTTGCTGTGACTGAGGATGATGAAGGGTTTGATGTGTGTGTGTGTGTTGTGTGTGTGTGTGTGTGTGTGTGTGTGTCAGTATCTCTACAGAGCGCCATCGAGCCGAGGTGCGCAGAGCCGTCAACGATGAGCGCCTGAACACCATCGCATATCGTGAGCTCTGCAGTTCTCATCTCTCGCGTCTCTGATGCAACGAAGCTAATCTTATTTGTACTTTGGAATATTCTTAATCATGCGAGCATCACTTCAAAGCTTCAGGAGATGTTACTGAAGATAGGTCATTTAAGAAAATCATAATAAATATTAGTAAAGCAAAAAATCCTGTTTAAATATGTTAGCTATATAGTTTAAACTGCATTGGGCTTCCACTTACAGTCATGAAGTTCTCATTATGAGTGGAGTCAGATGGAGCTTGCTTTAACGTGACTATTCTTAAAGGTGTATTGTGTAATATTTAGGAGGATCCGTCGACAGAAATGCATTATCATAAACATAACTATGTTCTCAGTGGTGTATAAACCCCTTAAATAACGAACCGTTATGTGTTTATTAGCTTAGAATGAGCATTTCTCTCTACACACACCGCGGGTCCACTTACATCCACATGTTTCTACGGTGGCCCTGAACGGACAAACGCGTTTCATCACTATGTTGTTCCTCGTGCAGAGAAGCTTCAGCTAAAGTCAGCGAGTAAAACACTGACACAATGATGAACAAGTGACAATAATAACTGTAACAATAATACTCTCTGCTGTCTCAGATGACGACATCACTTCCTGTCGGCCACCCTAACTTCTGTTGGGTGCAATTCACAACCTCACCACTAGATGCCGCTAAAACTTACACACTGCACCTTTAAAATAAAACTGCACATTGTAATTTCTGTACGTTAAGTCTATTTATTACCAAGACATTTGTCAGTAATACAGTCAAAATGGGGGAAATGTGAGTAACAGCGTTGCAGGTTTGATTTAAGGAGTATTTTCTTACATTTTCTGATGTTGATGTTGTCATGTTGTGTTTTGGCCTGAAGCTCCACCTCCACTATCTACCAATCATGAAGTCAGTAGTGTTTCGGCATCCGGGTTGCCAGCTCTGCTCTAGTTACCACAGCTACAGCTACAAACGTGTCGGATAAAAAATGTCTAACGCTACGAAACCTAAAAGACCTCGTTATGAATCTGAAATACACCGCGAGGGGATACACCGCTCTACAGTCATTTGAAAGTGATTGCAGTAACAGTTTTGGCCACAATCTTACATACGGCTCCTTTAACACGTTCAATTGGCTGATTGTATTGTTAACCGTTTCCTCCCTGAGCCCGAGTGTTTTGTACTGGTTGAGTGATGTTGGTGTGTGTGTGTGTGTGTGTGTGTGTGCAGCATGTCGGGGCCGAACAGCTCGTCTGAGTGGTCGATCGAGGGCCGTCGACTGGTTCCTCTGATGCCCAGACTGGTTCCACAGACGGCCTTCACCGTCACGGCTAACGCAGTGGCTAACGCTACAGCGCACCAGAACGCCTCGCTAATGCTGCCCGCAGAGACCGCCAACAAAGAAGGTGAAGCACCTGACCAGGATCATCCCACACTCTTAATGTACTACGCCTAGAGTTCAAACGGCCCTGTTGCTGTAAAATTATCTGCTGTTTCATGATTTAAATTATTTAGAAATGCATTTTGATTACTAACATTGAATTGAACCATTAGAACAGAATTTTTTGAGGAAAAGGGAATTTGGGGAAAATACAACTGAATTTAGGAAAACTATTATTCAAATGGAGTTTAGGGAAAAAGTCAAAGGGAATTTGGGGAAAAATACAATAACATTTTCAAAAACTGAAATTAGAATGGAATTTTGGAAAAAATAAAAGGGAATTTGGGAAAAATCCGACAAAATTTTGTCTGTAGAAGCTCAGTCTGTATTGTGTGAAGCGCTTCAGAAGAGCACACATGAGCACAGCTGAATGACAGCAGTGTGTGTGTTGCAGTGGTTGTGTGTTACTCGTACACCAGCACGAGCTCCACTCCTCCCAGTGCATCGACTCCCAGTAGCAGTGCAGCCCCATGTTAAATCCCCTCGACCCGCCAGTCCTGCATCCAACGTGGTGGTGCTGCCCAGCGGGAGTACAGTCTACGTCAAGAGTACGACACACTCACACTCTCACACACACACACACACACACACACACACACACAGTCTCTGTCTCGCGCACACACACACACACACACACACACACTCTCTCTCTCTCTCTGTCTCACACACACACACTCGCGCACACACATACACACTCACTCACTCACTCACTCACTCACTCACTGTCTCGCTCATATACACACACACACGACACTAACGTAAAACGCTGAGGTGTGTGTGTCTCTCCTGTTGCTCAGGCGTGAGCTGCTCGGATGAGGATGAGAAACCCCGTAAGAGGCGGAGGACCAACTCCTCAAGCTCCTCCCCCGTCCTGCTGAAGGAGGGGCCTAAACTGGCCACGCCCCTTTCCAAAACCATCACGGTCCCCGTGAGCGGCAGTCCGAAGATGAGCAACCTGATGCAGAGCATCGCCAACTCTCTCCCGCCACACATGTCCCCGGTGAAGATCACCTTCACCAAACCCTCCACCCAGACCACCAACACCACCACACAGAAGGTCAGTCGCACACACACACACACACACACACACACACAACCCACACCCCCACACAGAAGCTCAGTCGCTC
>FLSR01000566.1:28220-52608 GCA_900092035.1 Leuciscus waleckii
TAATGACGTAGAAATAGAGTAATGACGTAGAAATAGCGTAATGACGCAGAAGTAGAGTAATGATGTAGAAATAGCGTAATGATGTAGAAATAGCTTAATGATGTAGAAATAGCTTAATGATGTATAGCACATCAACCCGATCACGTTTAGCGTTCATGTAAACACTACATTCAGATCGGAATGAATTCAGTCTGATTGAAACAGAAGTAGTGCATGTAAGCGTAGTCAGTGTGTGTGTGTGTGTGTGTGTGTGTGTGTGTGTAGCGCTATATTACCGCGGTGCCGCTGGACTCCAGGATCCGCAGGGCCGCAGTGAAGGACTGATGAGCGTTTCTGCAGCGCCGGTCACTCAGAGCCGTGTGACCCTCCTGAACCGCAGCACAGAAGAGCTCTCTCGAACCCGCCTCGCTGATGGCCTCCTACACACACACCAGCGTTAAACACACACACCAGTGTTACACACACACACCAGCCTCAAACACACACACGTCAACGTTAAACACGCACACCAGCGTTACACACACACGCCAGCCTCAAACACACACACACCAGCGTTAAACACACACGCCAGCGTTACACACACACAAGCATTAAACACACACACACACACACACAACACAGCGTTGAACACAGCGTTAAAAGCGTTAAACACACACGCCAGCCTCAAACACACATGACAGCGTAACACACACCAGCGTTACACACGCATGCCAGCCTCAAACACAAATGCCAGCATTACACACACACGCCAGCGTTACACACACACGCCAGCTTCACACACACGCCAGCATTAAACACACACCAGCCTCAAACACACACACCAGCCTCAAACACACACACCAGCCTCAAACACACACACACACACGCACCAGCCTCAAACACACACGCCAGCGTTGAAAACACACAACAGCGTTAAACACACACGCCAGCATTAAACACACACACACGTTAAACACACACGCCAGCATTAAACACACACACACCTGCATTACACACACACAAGTCTCAAACACACACACCAGCGTTAAACACACACACCAACACACACACGCCAGCGTTACACACACGCCAGCATTAAACACACACATGCTAGCGTCACACACACACAGGGTATTTCCTGGCTCAAAACGAGGCGGAGGTGGTAAAATCCTGATCATGTATTTTAATAATAAGATAATTAAATTAGTATTTTTCGTAGTCCATCATATACTGTGTTTCCCACTGTATTATTGTGGGTGGAGCTAGGTACCTCCAGGGGGCTCAGGGGTCAGGGGTCGGGGGTACATTTTAAAGATAAATTCATTAATCTGGTGCACTTTGAGTCACCCCGAATCCACTGTTAAAAATAAATAATCCACCGCCAACCGCCCGAACCGGCGATATTCTCTTAGATATCTGCATCTGATCATCACATTACAATTATTCAGATTCTCAGTGTTGAGCATGATGATATGGTAACACATCACACTTACGTAGGCTGATTTAAAATGAACATTTATTTAAAATAAAAGCAAAATTTTTACATTTACATTGGCAAAATTACATTTCCTTAATAGCCTAAATCAGGGTTGAGGGTGCATTTGCTAATGTTTAATGTTTTTTTGTATTTTGGCTGTTTATACTGTTGGAATATTGTTTTAAATGGAGAGCACTTTGGCCGACTCATGTTGTTTTTGAATGTGCTATACTAACTAACTAACTAACTAACTAACTAACTAACTAGAGGCTTTACTCCCTTCAAACTTAAATTGTCAATGTTTTATTACATCACTGTTGGAAAACACTCTTATCAGATAAATTTTTTCACTTTTATAAAGGGCATTTTTCCCCTAATTTTATTTAATGTACCTCTATAAAGGGCATTTTTTAAATTGTATTAAATGTAGTTTCATTTCGAGGAGCAAAGGATCCAGCTGAGGATTGTGAATAGTAAGTTATTTATTCTCAAGTGCTTTGTTCTTATCGCGATATGGAAGTGTCTGTAAACTGCAAAAAGACTGTTTTAAATATGAATCGCGTTTCTGTGTGTGAATGAATGAACAGCTTTTACCAAACTATACTGCTAGACTGAGATGAGTAAAAATCGACTGGAATATGTTGAAATAAAAATGTCTTTGTATAAGTAAAGTATTAAACTGTAAATTAACATTTATGTGCCCTAATATATCATAAAAACGATATGTTACAGACAAAATATGAAAGACAACATTTCGTTGACTAGTTTTGGATAGATTATAAACAGGGTTCCCACACCTCGGTTAACTTCAAATTCAAGGACCTTTCAAGGACTCTCCAGGTCCAATACCCTCAAATTCAAGGACTTAATTTGGGGACACATTTGTGTCCAACAGCAAACGTTGAGGTACCATCGTAGTTTTGCGCGCGTGAACGTCATGGCAACGTACAACACAAAGTACCTCACGAGGAAAACACTTAACGTAACTAACGTAAATCAAGCTAGCTAGTGTGCATAGGCCACGAAGTGTTGGCGAAATAACACCTTAGCGGACCGGAGGGAATAATATGGAATTTTTTCCAGAAAACTTCTTGAACAAAATAAATTCAAGCACTTTCAAGGCCATGAATCTATATACGTTTATTTTCAAAAACTTTCCAGTGCCTTGAAAAAAAAAAAAATTCAGATTCACAAACTTTCAAGGACCCGTGGGAACCCTGTATAAAGTTTTTACTGTAAAATACACTACTGCCACATCAAATAAGCTTTTGTTCGCCAGTTTCTGCTCATATGTTAAATATATAGTATGTTTTTTCAAAAATAAAGTCATCAACTAAGATGTTATTATAGTGTTTGTTCCAATGATGGCTATATTCAAACTAATGAATCCTTAACTTTAAAAATGTATGATCAAATGTATTTAAAAAAAGAAAGATTACACTTGAAATAGTTAAAATTGTAATTGTTGTTGATTTACATGTGAAAACTTTAATAAAATAGCAAAAAATATATTTACAAGGTAGATGTCAAACAAAATCTCAATATGTCAATATAAGCCTTCTCATTAAATTATTTATTATTGTTTTTATTAGTGACATATTTGGGGAGAGGATATATTCCAAGACTTTCTGAAAATACAGTATGAGAATTAACTTGAAAAAGACAAAAGAAATTCAAGATGTTTCCAACTCTAACTTTGAACCAATTCTGTGGAATGGCCCATATAGCCTATATGATCAGGATTTGTTTCCAGGTATGACTATGTACTAAAAATGTGCTTTTGACTTTCATTTATAGTTGAATTATATTGTTATATATTTATATATCGTTCATGATCATTCACGCCCCCACACATACTGCCTTTCCAAACAAAACGTGTCTTACAAAGTTTAAATCAATGTATTGTTTTGTGTGAATGATTAGGCAGGATGATTTTCAGATCATTTTGAAGCAAAAACTCTAGGCGACGACATCCATTAGTCAAAAGGCTTGTGGACACATATTTAGTATGTGTTTTGTTGCCTTATTTCAGAAACTTAAAAAAAAAATTTTTCAATTACCATGCATAAACATTATTCTCTCAAAAATACAAACATGTACATGTTGCTCACATATTATGGTAGCCCTGTTTGTGCTGAATAGAGTGTAATTACACCTTTGCCATTAATATGTTTATAAGCAACTGAAAAAAGCACAAATGCCAGGGTTATGTCAGAACATCTCAAGGACCCCAAAAACACCTTAGACCCCAGCGCTACACACACACGCCAGCGTTAAACACACACACGCGCCAGCGTTACACACACACACACAACTCAAGTTACTTGTAATGAGTTTCCCCAACACTGCTCAGTGTGACACTAACCGCTGGACTGGGGGCTCGCTCCGGGACAGGTGTGTGTTTGCTGCGCTCCGGGACGGTGTTGTTTGCCTCTCTCCGGGACAGGTGTGTGTTTGCTGCGCACCGACGGCTTCTCCACTGCAACTGAAGCTTTCTTACTCTTCCGCGGACTCATTTCACTAGGACAAGATTCATTAGGAATAAGCATCATTATCCAACAGGCTCAATGACATCAGTGCAGTGTTTCTGATCAATGAAGTGAGGAATAAAAAAAAACTACTAATAAAAACAGCTAATATGTTAATATTCTCAATCAGATTTTAGTTTAGATTTTGGGTAACGCTTAACAATAAGGTTCATTAGTGAACTACCTTAGTTAACATGAACTAAGAATGAACAACACTTCTACAGCATTTATTCATCCACATTTACTAATACATTATTAAAATCAAAGGTTGCATTAGTGAACATTAGTTACTGCACTGTGAACTAACATGAACAAACAATGAACAGCTGTATTATTCATTAACAACTCATTAACAAAGATGAATAAATACTGTAACAAATGTGTTGCTCAGTGTTAGTTCATGTTGGTTACTACATTACCTAATGTTAACTAATGAACCTTTTTGTAAAGCGTTACCAGATTTTGTCAACATTTTAATTTTAATCAGTTTTAGTAGTTGTTGTGTTTGCCATTTTTCTATGCCATGCAAGCTTGAATAGTTTATTCATGTTAAATGTTTATTTCATGTTTTGGAAACACTTCACAAAGTTGCATTATGTACTAAAAAACAAGTTAACATTTCTACAGCATTATTTATCTCATTTAATGTCAAGTTCAACATTTACCAACACATATTTTAGGGAAAAAGTTAACATTAATGCACTGTGAACATGAACAGCTATATTTAGATGAATAAGTGTTCACAGTTAGATTGTGCTGGTCAACACAAGCCTATTGTAAAGCGTTACCAATGGTTTGTTCACGCTCATCACAAACAGCAGAAGTGAAGAAAACATCCTGACACCGAGCGACTGAGAAATGAAAGTAAATCTAGCTTTATTGTACCTGTCATTAGAAGCTCAAGTTTCACTTAAAGATAAATAACTCTTCACAAACACCCTTTACAATTAATGTCAGTCAGATTTCTATCAACACATTGAATGATTGAAACATGTTTGAACTAACGAAAGAATTAGCTTGTTTTCTGGTCACTTTCATGACAATAACCCGGTTTATTACCTTTTCATGTCTTTGAGTCTGTCCGCTCTTTCTTCAGGATGGGCTCGAGCTCCAGAGTTCCCTGAACACACTGGAAGTTTGAGATTAGAGTTCAAATGAAGAAACTTTCCTGGGGAAATAAATAAATAAATCACTCCTGCGTTCAGGAACAACCCGCAGAACCAGAAGAACCGCTAGCGCTAAACACCGGTGAGCGTCTAGAAACAACCGCATCAGTTGAAGGAGGGAACAAGCACGGCACGAGACTCACCGGAAACAGCGTGACACACACTTCCTCTAGAGGGAGCGTTTATGACAACATACCCACATGAATGAAAACACATTCTTTCAATTCCACAAGATATTCAAGCTTCGTTCTGTTGGCCAGTCCATAACAGCACATTAACACACGAGTTATCAGTGACCTTGGAGAGAGGGATGAGCGCTGGGAACAGACATGAGACGCAGCCTTCACTTCCAGATAACACACGTTCAGTACAGATGTGTGTGTGTGTGTGTGTGTGTGTGTGTGTGTGTGTAGAGACGAGAGAGAGAAGCCTACTGCCATTACAGGTTTTAAACGGGTTATCTGCAGGGTTTTTAGCCAAATTTAAAGGATTAGTTCACTTCAGAATTAAGATTTCCTGATGATTTACTCTCCGCCTCGTCATCCAAGATATTCATGCGTTTCTTCAGTCAAAAATAAATGAAGGTTTTTGAGGAAAACACTCCAGGATTTCCTCCATATAGTGACTTCAATGGGGTCCAACGGGTCGAAGGTCCAGATGTGAGTTTCAGTGCAGCTTCAAAGTCTCGACACGATCCAGCCGAGGAATAAGAGTCTCATCTAGACAAACCAGCCGACATTTTAACACAAAAATAAACATTTATATACTTAACCATAATGCTCGTCTAGCACTACAGATGGTGGACAACCAGAATGAGACTTTTACCGGGATGTGTATTTGCTGCCTTTTACCGCTGAGTGGCGCTGTAATCACAGACTTTGAAAAGTGTCAGTTTATTCTCTTTATGACGTAATCTGAGCTGAGGTCACAGATAAATTCAAGATAAATATTGTGGTTAAACGAATCAAATTCATTAAATTTAAACAAAGTAGACACAAGTTAACATTGTGTGCCCAGTTTTTCTATAATTTAGAAAGGCTATGTCAATAGGTTACTTGTCATTTACTTCGTGTTATTTTAATGTGTTTGTAGATTTATTAACTGAAACATAACAGTGAAATAAATTAAAATAATTTACCGTAAAATTAAAACATTTTCAGGACTTGCAGTTACTAACCGATGTTAGTCGGTTTAAGCATTCTTTGTTATATTCAGAATTAAATAGGCTTACATGTTGTTATGATTATCAATTGAATTATCTCTCAGAGAGGCGGGGCTTAGAGAGACTGAATCTTTGATGGAAGCGTTTCAGACACTGAGAGGAAAGAGCTGATGCTGCAGTGCAGATTATGAGGACATTACAGTGATTTTGACCTTGGATGAATGTAGGAGACTCTGAAATAACATTAGGAACCTTTAAAACAGCAGAATCGGGCACTTTAATAATAATTTTAGGAGGTATTAGATCAGTTCACAATAAATATGGCACATTTATGCCAAGCGATTGCTTTGATCTGCTGTTGATGAATTACGATCATGTTTACCTTATGTTTATATAATTATATATCATAGATTAGGTTGTAAGATGCATGATTTATCTTCCTCATCTCACATTTCAAAATAAGAGTCCCGCTGTATTTCAGGCTTGGTTACAATTAAAAGGTTCATTATGCATAAAATCTTTTTTTTATATTATTGGTATTTTTTATTACTCAATAAACTGTATTTGGCATTTAATTCAACATAAATACAGGATTTAACACATTTACTAGTATCATACACAATAATCTGTTAATTTCCTTTCCTATCAGCATCATATCAGCAAAATCCAGTATCGCTCGGCATTAACTCATTCGTATGATGTATAAGTATTGTAGTTTTGCAGTTGTGTGCCGTTCAATGAAGCGAAACAATCTGAAACGCATGATTTATTTGATCATGTTCTATATGGACATGCAGTATATTTGTGCAAGAAGTCTTAATTCGATTTTAAAGACTTGTTTCTCTGCAGTTTCAGGTAAAGTGTGTAAAGCTGTGGCGGGAGGAGACGCTCTGCATCCAGCAGCCAGAGCCAGAACCAGAACCAGAACCAGTCGACCTCAGCCAAGAGCATCAGCACTGTAGCGTCTGGAGCCGTCGCACAACAGGTCACAACCGCAGACACACAACCCTGAAGCCTGTATCACTGCATCACATTTACACTGCGACTGCATCCGACGTCTTTATGCATCGAACCCGCGACCTGGACGTTGCAAGCGGCTGCTAAAGCTGGAAGAGTAGGTTATTATATTATTCATACTATATATATGTGAAAATGGTTCTGTAAACAACAGTCACACTTGAACTCCTCGCGGTCAGAAATGAGCGCATTGTAAATGAATGAGAGTCGAGTTTCCTCTAGTGGAAGCGTGTGGAACTGCAGCCGAACTACATCTCACTGAAAGATCATTTGTTGAGATATCAACCTCACATTGTTTAGATTTATGGCTTTGATTTTCTCACAGTTTTAGCGTAAAACATGTTTTTGAAAATATATATTTCATATAAAAAATGAAAATAGCGTGTGTGTGTGCCTGTGTGTGCCTGTGTGTGCAGGTGGAGGGGAAGCCGCTGCAGGAGCAGATGCTGGTGGACGAGGGCGAGTTCGAGGGAGACACGTTGGACCCTCAGACGGGTCTGTTCTACCGCTCGTCCCAGCAGCCCCTCAGCAAGCCTGTGATTGGCCCGTCGGAGGCGAAGAGGGCGGAGCCTGTGTCAGCGAGAGCTGTGGTCCAGAGAGCGCCCTCTGCTGGCCCTCCACCGGTGTCCGTCGCTCCACACACACCTCAGCTGCCCCGACTGCAGCAGGCGCCCACCTCACACAACCGGCCCAACACACACACACAGCTGTCCCAGCCCCCCCCCCTGCAGGCGCATCACCCTGTGGGCTCCGGGAAGAGCAGCGCGCAGGTGTGTGTGACAGACCCTCACACATCACACATTTACTTCACTGAGGTCATAGTTTTAGGTTTAGTTTTTCCTAAATTGTGTTTTATTTATCTTTTTTCACATTCACGTTTTTCCCACTTAATTTTTTCTGGATAATTTTGCTTTTTTAAAGTAACAACTCACTTAATGTTGATTTATTTCCCTAGAACACAAGACATAATTCTTATGGCATTTTACTTGTCTAGTGAAAACATTTTGATTTAGGAATTTGTAGATATTTGGACTGGAAACAAGACAAAAATACTAAGAAAATAATTTTTGCAGTGTAGAACCAGTTTTATTGGTGACGGTTCTCCGTGTGTGTGTGTGTCTCGGTGCAGCAGCCGATCATCACGCAGGGCGCCAGCGTCACCAGGATCACGTTCGGCAGCCCTCAGCCGGTTCCTCATCCGGTTCCTCACCCGGTTCCTCATCTTCAGGGTCCGCCGGTGTCCAGCAGCGCCGAGGCGTCAGTGAAGCTCCAGTCGGAGTCCAGCTCCAGTGTGCCGGTGCCGGAGAAACCCTCGGTCTCAGACATCCTGAAGATCTCCATGCTGGAGGCGGAGCTGGAGCCCATGATGGTGGACTCCTCCAGCGACTGCGGCCCGATGACCAAAGCTGTGGCCTCCTCATCCTCTTCCTCCTCTTCATCACTCATCAGCAGCTCCAAGCCGACGCTCGAGGCCTTCAGCCGAGCTAAGAGCAAAGAGCTGGACATCATACAGGTACTCTATACAAGGCTTTATTTTACAGTACAGTTACACTGTACTTACTGAGTAAATTGTAAAAACATCTGCAAGAACATACCCAGTATTTAAGATGTGCCATAACATTAGGGAAAACTGTCCCTGCGGTGTAGTTACCAGGTAAGTGTAAGGTAAATTATTTGATAAACTCTCTATAAATGGGTGTAGCAATGAACAACTATGTAAGACAAGGTAATTTATTGGAAACTACCGTCTTAATTTCAAGATAGTAATAAATAAACATAGACTGTTACCAACATAACCCTAGGATAACTACACACCTAACTTGAATTGATGGGTAATACAGGAGGTGTTTCTAAAAATTGGCTGCCTACATTCTGAGGAAGTACACAATTAAATCTGAGTTATTACCAACCTAAAAGGTAACAAGTACACATTACTTTGTTGAGTTGATATTTAGCAGTGGTGTTTTTTCCTGGTAGTTTTTCTGTAATTGCATACTAATCACCTTAAGTAATTACACACTAAAATACTATAATTTACCATATGCTGACCAGGTAAATACTTAGTAAATAGATTGTAGTTTCTCTGCATTTACATAGTTGTTACTTGTGGTAATTACCAATAACCAACTATAACTTACCATATGTTTACCCGGTAAATACCTAGTAATTAGTTTGTAGTTTCTCTGCATTTACATACTTGTTACCTGTGGTAATTACAAATAACCAACTATAACTTACCATATATTTACCAGGTAAATACCTAGTAATTAGGGGACTGTAAAAGGAAGGGTTACCACTCAAGTGTTTAGAACTAGAAGTGTGGAGAAGGGGTGGTGGGGGATGCTGCAAACTGTCGAATGGATCGAGGTAAGACTGCTGAGTCTATATACACCCTCTTATCATTGATTGCGGAGTGCTGTCCACTCGTGTTAATTATCTGAACGTGCTCCTCCCGAACTTAGTTAATAAAACTTCGCTGGATAGAAAGAGGAAAACTGAAAAGGGGAAAAATGAGTGCTTGCCCAGGAGATTTTCACAACTGCATTCGCTGTGAGACCAAATGCTCGCTGGATGAAAGAGAAAACGTAAGTGCTCTACTGGGAAAGTTCTCACTCCGTCCGCTGTGAGACCAATGCTCGCTGGACAGAAAGAGGAGACAGGAAAGAGGAGATTGAGTGCTCTACCAAAATTTGTATTATTATTTTTCACTCGATGAGGGTTTGGTGAGCTTTTTTAATGTGGAACCGGTTGGTCCTGATATAGCTTTGGAAAGCATCAGAGGATCATCTCCCAAGGGCTTGAATCTGCTGTTGGGAGAGGCCTTTTTGGGCTGCTGAAGTTGCTGCCCCAATGCGGAATGAGTGACTTGAAAAAATCTTTGCTGGAATGCCTGACTGTTGGAGAACAGATATGAGGTGTTTCTGGAACCAAAAACGTTCACGGGTTTTTTGGTTTCGTCTAAATCAGGGGTTTCAGAGGAGATTTAGCCTGGGAACTTCTCCATTGCAGATATGCCAGAATTGACTGGTATGGTTGGATATGCGAAGCGAGGTTAAAAATGTAGATGAAATGACCTTTTTTGGTTTGGTCAGTCTTACTCTGTTTAATCAAATATGAAATGGTTTCGTCATCAATTACTGATAAGTCTGAGAGGGTGGGGTGGATTTTTGGGTCGAATTTGGAAGTGATGGCGAGTTCCGAGCATCTAAGAAAACCAAAAAAGGCTAGGATAAACATGGCATCGAGTGTGCGATTGGAACCGAGGGACTGGTAGCCTGTGCGGATGGCCTGAATACATTTGGTGAGAATGTCTAGCGTTATGGGTTGTCTGGTGTCGGGACGGGTGGGCTGGGATCTTTGAATCCCTTTAATCAGGAGGGAGGTTTGTGATTTGTTTATCTCCGTGGAAGGAGCGCCGTACATCAATTTATGAAAAACTGGATGCCGCTCAAATAACCTTTTAATGGACCCGACTTGTAGGCCCTTAATGATATTAAGGTAGGAAATAAATGAGGTGATTGAAAGAAGAGATAAATCAGGGAAAGGCAAGTTATAAGAGCATGGAATGTTTTAAAAAACCTCCAAGCCGTAACGTAGGATTAAAGGGTCCTGGGAGAAACTGCTTGGAGGATAGTGTCAAGTGATGCGTCAAGTAGGGGTTTTAACAGGGGCATTACGGGAATATTAGTTCTGAATAGAGAAGAACTGAAGTTGGGAATTGATCCCCCTCTGGAGCCAGCATCCTGAATTTCTGAAACAGAAAATGAGACAGAGAGTCAGCGATTTGGTGTTTTGACCCAGGGATGTGTTTAGCAGTGATAATGTATTGGTCGCAAGCTGAAATCCAGGTGAGACGCCTTAAGAGTGGCATCAGAGCGGGTGAATGGGAACGGCCTTTGTTAACCCCCTGAGGTCGGCGGTGTCGCCGGCGATACCAGCTTGCTTTTTTTTATCAGTGTAAAGAAACTCATAAATACTCTGTTGACTTTGATTTTCCATTGGAGTTTCATACATCAATCGTTTCATACATCAATCGATTCTGTTAAATGTGTATTATTTTTGTGTATACTCACAATAAAAACAAAGTGTTGTGCTTTTTGCCAAATAAAGAAAAATAAACACGAAGCGAGTTCTACCTTCTCTCTGCCAGTGAAGTCCATTCTGAAACGCGTCCGAAAATGAACAATAACTCAGCGAATACTCAGTCAAACAGACATACAGACACACAGGCATGAAGCTTGAATTCTCTTCTTTTAAATGAAGTAATTTATATAAAAAACAAATATTCTCATCTTGTGAAATCTGTATTAAAAGAGAGCGATTCCAGTCGACCTAATTACAGCTGATTCAAATGTAATGTGACTCCGGCCACAGAGAGCGTGCGCTATTCAAACGCAAATGGCAGAGGCAATCCACGCAATCCTGTGAACGCCCCCATCAGCTCGAGAAAACACACAAGTTTATTCAGATCATTACTTGTTTACACCGTCTTGCAGCGCTGTGAGGAATAATAATAATGGAAAATGTCCCTCAGAAGTGCGGGTATATCGAGAAATTAACAATATGCCCTAATATTTCATAAAACAACATTACAGTCAGGCGAAATATGAAAGTTTATAAAGTTTAAGAAATATACAGGTTTTACTATAGAATATACTGCCTCGTCAAATAAGCTTTTGTTTAGCAATTTTTATATATAAAATACTATTTTTGTCAAAAATAAAGTCATCAACTAAGATGTTAGCCAGGGCCGGACTGGGACTCAATTTCAGGCCGGGAAATCCCACACCCATCTAGGCCATCCCATGGACCCAAAAAAAATTTAGAAACACGGACAACCCTATTTTTCCTAAATGTATTGGTCTAAATGCTTAGGCTGGGGCCGTGTAAAATAATTAAAGGCTTTCTCTTGAACAGTATCCTCACTTCCCTTTTCCTTCTCTTCATTTACCCTACATCTCTATGTCTCTCACTTCCACAATATCATCAGCCTCATACACTAATTAAAATGGAGTACTAGTGTTATATATGTGTATGTGTATGTATGCATGTATAAAGTGTGCGTATTTTTCTTGTACCTGTCTCTTCTTCACCTGCCACTTGTTCTGGCCTCATGTTACAAACAGAACTGTCCTCCACAGTAAAACAACCACCTTATTGTAATTTGTTTGCCCAGAATCTACATTTATGTTAGTAAAAAATCAAAGTATTATATTAATGACAAAATGTTGTTTTCATCTTAAAATTACTTAAATATCGAACATTTATCAACACTAGGCTATATTTCACAATATGTTAAAAAATAATAATCAATAAAAAAAAATAAAAAAAAAACTGAAAAAAGTTTTAAACCTCACAAATGGGCAGACATCATTTTCTAAATTGTCTAATACAATGTTATTGCATTATTTTTTGTTGATGTCTGCACTCTGCACTATCACTCCTGTCTCCCTGCTCCCAGTACCACATAAATGTTAATATTTGTCTGCTAAATTACTAATGTAACTTTACACTAAATAATATTAATGTCACAAATCAGCACAGAACAAACAGGTAAGTTGCAAGGATGTTTATTTACACTGGGAACAGACACGGCAGGTGGTTTGATGAGATATGATTTAAGGTTGCAGAGTTTATGGATGATATGGATCTGACAAAGTCTCTTATCTGTTTCAGGTTTGTAGATGACTGGATGAGGTTTGACGACGGCAGCAGGATGGTAGAAGACGGAGGATCCAGAGAACAGGCTGATGGCGGGTAAGTAGATGAAGAAGGTAAGTAGGGTCTTTGCATTGGCATAGAAGAGTCAGTATGTTGAGTAGGAATCAACGAGACCTGACAAGGTACTGAGGGAACTGGAGGTGAATATAAGGAGTGCGGGAAGTGGCAGGAGATTGATGACAGGTGGTGAAGACAGGTGCAGGTGATTAGTATTCCAGGGATGCTGATCGGGTGGGCGGAGTGTAGAGAGCTGACGCTGATGTATCCGTGACAGTACCCCCTCTCCACGGCCAGCTCCTGAGGGCAGAGAAGACCGACGACGGGGACGACCACGACCTCTCGGCGCCGGACGATTGGGATTAGCTGAGTGAAAGTCCTGTAAGAGTGTGGGATCGAGGATGTCATCACGGTGAACCCAGCATCTCTCCTCAGGACCAAAACCTTCCCAGTCCACGAGATACTCCAGTTGGCCGCCCCGTCGTCGGGAGTCGAGAATGTCCTGGACCCGGTAGATGTTGTCGACTTCGGGATCCACTGGAGGAGGAGGTACTACATCAGCGCCAGACTCTGTGGAAGGAGGAAGAAGAGGATCAGTGTATGGCTTTAACAGGGAAACATGGAATGAAGGTGAGATGCGGTAGTGAGGAGGTAGTGATAACCGGTAGGTGACATCATTGATCTGCCTCTGTATCGCGAACGGACCAATGTACTTGGGACTCAGCTTGCGACAGGGCTGTCGGAGATGGATATCCCTGGTTGAGAGCCAGACCTTTTGCCCAGGTTGGTATAATGGGGGTAGCTGATCTTCTTGCATCGGCCTGGCTCTTGTGTCTCCGAACAGCCCTTTACAGGTGGACGTGTGCTGAGTCCCAGACCCTCTCGCTTTCCTGGAACCAATTGGCTGCTGGAACATCGGAAGGCTCACCTGACCAGGGAAACAGAGGCGGCTGGAAGCCGAGTATGCACTGGAAAGGCGTGAGACCCGTGGTGGACTGTTGAAGGGAGTTTTGTGCATACTCGGCCCAGGGTAGATACCTGCTCCAGCAGTCTTGATGATCATGGCAATATGCCCGCAGGTATCTCCCGATTTCTTGTATCTTTCGCTCAGTCTGGCCGTTGGACTGGGGGTGATATCCAGACGTTAGGCTGACTGAGACTCCCAGAAGATTGAAGAAGGCTTTCCATACTCTGGAGATGAACTGTGGACCCCGGTCTGACACGATGTCTTCTGGTATTCCGAAATGTCGAAATATCTGAGTGAAGAGAGCTTCAGCCGTTTCAAAGGCAGTAGGCAGACCGGGCAGGGAATCAGTTTGCAGGCTTTAGAAAATCGGTCGACAACGACTAGTACACAGGTGTGAGAGTCAGAGGAAGGAAGATCCGTGATGAAATCTACCCCTAGATGAGACCAAGGCCTGATGGGTACTGGAAGGGGCACCAGCTTACCTTCTGGAAGACGTCGAGGAACCTTGGCCATGGCACAGACTGAGCAGCTCTTCACGAATCGGGAGACATCCTGGGTCATATTGGGCCACCAGTACCGTTGTTGTACAAGCGAGAGGGTCTGTTGGCTGCCTGGGTGCCCAGAGCCCGGAGATGTATGGATGGAGTCCATGAGGGACAGTCGCAGGCGAGTGGGTATGTAAGTACGTCCCTCAGGACCTCCCGGCACAACAGGTTCAGAACGGGTAGCATCAGTAATGTGATCGTCTAAGCTCCACTGGATGGGACTGACAATCATGGCTAGAGGGAGTATGGATTCCGGAGTAGAACTGACGATATCAGGTTGGTGCAGACGAGAAAGAGAATCGGCTTTGACATTCTTGTCCCCAGAACGATAGGTTACTTTGAAGTTGAAACGGGTGAAGAACAATGACCAGCGGGCTTGTCGAGTGTTGAGTCTTTTGGCCTCACTGAGGTATCCAGGTTGCGGTGATCCATGATGACCTCGAAGGGGTGTTGTGCTCCCTCCAGCCAGTGTCTCCACTCTTCAAGTGCTAGCTTGATTGCCAGCAGTTCCTGGTTGCCGATGTCATAATTCTGCTCCGCCGGGGACATCTTCTTGGAGAAGAAGGCACATGGATGGAGTCGAGGAGGCTCCCCCTGCCGCTGCGACAGAACCGCTCCTACCCCAGTGCGTGAAGCATCCACCTCGACGAGAAATGGCAGATCTGGATTGGGATGGACGAGGGTAGGAGCGGAACTAAAGGAGTGTTTCAACTTCTCAAAGGCTAGTAGGGCTTTGGTGGTCCAGGACAGAGACTTGGCCCCTTTTTTCAAAAGAGAGGTGATGTGTGCGCTGATTTGACTGTAACCTTTTATGAATTGCGGTAGAAGTTCGCAAACCCCAGGAAACGCTGAAGTTCTTTCAAGTAGGAAGGTTGTGGCCAGTTGGTGACGGCATCCACCTTCCTCTGGTCCATGGTGATTCCATGAGGAGTAATCACATACCCCAGGAAATGGATAGTACTTTGATGAAGCTCACATTTCTCCAATTTCAGATACAAGTGGTGTTTGCGCAGACGATGAAGGACAGACTGGACATGGCGGTGATGCTCAGACAGGTTGGCGGAGTAGATGAGAATATCGTCAATATAGATGATGACGAATTGATGCAGGAAGTCTCTGAAGATCTCGTTCATGAACCCCTGGAATACTGCTGGAGCTTTGGACAACCCGAAGGGCATGACCCTGTATTCATAGTGGCCTGCAGGGGTGATGAACCCAGTCTTCCACTCGTCTCCCTTTCTGATCCTTATCAAATTGTAGGCACTGCGAAGGTCCAGTTTCGTGAAGATCTGAGCACCACGGAGTTGTTCCAGAGCAGCTGGAACCAAAGGAAGGGGATACCGATACTTGACTGTGGAGTTATTGAGGGTCCGATAGTCAATACAGGGGCGCAAGCCTCTGTCCCTCTTGCCTACGAAAAAGAAACTGGAAGCGCAGGGGACGTGGATGTCCGGATGTAATCTTGACGTAGGGCCTCCTCAATATACTCCTCCATGGCCTTCTGATCCGGGATGGACAGTGGATAGATCTTACCACGACCGAGCTGTTTCCCGAGGATGGATTGGACCTGAAGAGTCTGTGGAATGAATCGCTGGCGGGTTTGAAGTTTTTGAAGAGTGGAGAGAGAGATCAAATTTCCAGCGGAGCCAGAGTCAATTAAAGCTAGCGCTGAAAGAGATCGTTTGAGGTAAGAGATCTGGACAGTAGTATATTTCATTTGAGAAATGGGAGAATGCAGACGTACTGTACTCACCGCCGGTTGTGGGGGGCGAACTGGACAGGTGATGAGCAGATGACCCGCGGCTCCACAGTAGAGACATAGATTATGGTCCATGCTACCTTACGTTCAACAGATGATAGATGTGCAGAACTGATATCCATGGCTGAAGGGCTGGCAGATGATGCAGGTCGAGGAAGAGGGAGTGCAGGTAGATCGAGCTGACATGCGGTGCGACGTTGATCCACCCTAATGGAACGTTGAATGAGATTTTCTAACCCAATGATGTCATCATGAATGGTCAGTTGCAAACGAATCTCGGGCTCTAATCCTTGCCGGTAAGCGGTAATGAGAGCCGGCTCATTCCATCCACTGGAGGCTGCCAGTGTGCGAAATTGAAGTGCATACGAAGAAACAGAGGATTTGCCTTGTCGTAAACGGAACAACTGATCATGAATGGTTAGAGCACAGAAGACTGGAGAAAATACTT
This sequence comes from Leuciscus waleckii, assembly GCA_900092035.1. Classification (NCBI taxonomy): domain Eukaryota; kingdom Metazoa; phylum Chordata; class Actinopteri; order Cypriniformes; family Leuciscidae; genus Leuciscus; species Leuciscus waleckii. Next base: position 44,987 of record FLSR01000566.1, read on the forward strand.
CCCGGAAATGGCTGATGAAATTATTGAGTGTTTGAGTTACCATACCTTTTGCATCCCAAAGCGCCCGTGCCCAAAGCAGAGCGCGTCCAGTGAGGAGAGATATGAGAAAAGCAACCTTCGCTCTCTCGGTGGGAAATTGTGAAGCATTCATTTCCATGTATTGCTCAAACTGAAGTAAAAATCCGCTGCACTCCCCCTCCTCGCCTGAGAAGGGCGCTGGCTGGGCCATGGGACTGACAGAGGCAGATAAGAAGAATGGATGACGGGTGGTGGTGGAATGACATGTGAAACACCGGCGATCTGAATGGGGATTTCACCTTCGCTGTGATCTGTTGGTTCGTGCATGTTGGTCAGGTCTTCTGTCACAAATCAGCACAGAACAAACAGGTAATTGCAAGGATGTTTATTTACACGGGGAACAGACACGGCAGGTGAGTTTGATGAGATATGAATAAAGGTTGCAGAGTTTATGGATGATATGGATCTGACAAAGTCTCTTATCTGTTTCAGGTTTGTAGATGACTGGATGAGGTTTGACGACGGCAGCAGGTTGGCAGAAGAAGACGGAGGATCCAGAGAACAGGCTGATGGCGGGTAAGTAGATGAAGAAGGTAAGTAGGGTCTTTGCATTAACATAGAAGAGTCAGTATGTTGGTAGGAATCAACGAGACCTGACAAGGGACTGAGGGAACTGGAGGTGAATATAAGGAGTGCAGGAAGTGGCAGGAGATTGATGACAGGTGGTGAAGACAGGTGCAGGTGATTAGTACACTGTAATTTAAGTAATTTTTGCTTAAAACAAGCTAAATTATCTGCCAGTGGGGTAAGAAAAAAAAATTAATTCAAAAAAATTTAATAAAAACAATCTTAAAACAAGATTATTTTTCTTACCCCACTGGCAGATAATTTAGCTTGTTTTAAGCAAAAATTACTTAAATTACTTTCTGTTTATCTAAAAACAAAATAGAATTTCTTATGTCATTTTACTTCTCTAGTAAATGCTTCTTGATTTAAGAATTTTTAGATATTTGGACTGGAAACAACACAAAAATACTAAGTAAGAAAGGCATTTTTTGCAGTGTATTCCGGGGATGCTGATCAGGTGGGCGGAGTGTAGAGAGCTGGCGCTGACGCTGATGTATCCGTGACAATTAATCTCCTTGAGCATACAATATTTTGAGTGACTAATAGGGGCGCTAGCGCTAACATTTGCTAGCATTTCAATACTAAGTTAACGAAGAAAAAAAGTACAGTATTTACAGATGAAACGACCTGCACTTGAAGCCCTGAACAGGTAATTCATTTTGCAACATTTTGCTGCTTGTTCTCTGAGTACTTTCTTTTTCGTTGTCCTTTCCCTCTCTGCTCCACCTGGCTGTTTTCTCTCCATCATCGGGTGATGCTCGCATTTTCTGTTTAACCGTTTGGCTGAGGCTTTCGTAGCCTTGCCAGTCAAGACTAACAGATTCATGATTTTATTTTATAATAATAATTTTATTGAATGACGAATTCGAAAATGATCACTGGACACTGGTAAAGGTAGTAGTATAAAACAAATTATAATAATAGATAAAAAAAATGTAAAAAAAAAAAAAAAAAACGCTGGCTGGCAGCAGGCCAAATTAGTCGGCAGGCCACCGGGAATTCTCCCGGTGCTCCAGATGGCCAGTCCGGGCTGATGTTAGCTGTTCCAATGTTGGCTATATTCAAACTAATGAATACATAGATAAAATGTAGGCCTATAATCATTTTTTTTACAAAGAAAGAGTACACTTGAAATATTGTTGAAATTGTAATTATTGTTGTAATTGTAACATTTTTAATAAAATAGCAAAACATATTTACAAGATAGATGTATCAAAATCTTAAATGGTCAATATAAGTCTTCTTCTAAATGTATCTTTTGTCCTTGCATTGTGGCTCAGCCAGTGTCACACCTGAATGAATGGCTAATTATGCAGAGTGGGTGGGACATTGTATTCTCAGGTGTAAACCACTCCTCGTTCACGCCCCCCTCGCATATTGGCTTTCCAAGCAAAACCTGTTTTACATCAATTTAACCCTCTGGGCGCCACGGTCGAGTTTACTCGACAAGATGCGGCACTGAATAAAACGGCCGATTTTGTCAAATAGGGTGTCAAATTTCGTTTGACCTCCCCTCCACTAGTTGGCAGACATGTCATACTTCATCCCTGACTCAAAAAAACGTCATGCTTCTATACAAAATCTCAGAGCTAGAGCACATTGAATCAGTGCGAACAAAAACGGAGCTAGTGTGCGAGTGAGCCATTTATCAGAGCAATATTGTCAACGTCAGCGAGTATTTGCATTAGATTATTATTATTATTATTATCTAATGGCATCAATAAAGCTTACCCGCAATGATGTGTTGGGTCTTCTATTCGCGGACCCTGATTCTGAAGGGGAATAACGTTATCTGCCTTCAGAAAATGACGGTGATTCTGAAAGTGAAAGTATAGCCCTACACCAAGCACAAACGGTGAATCCTTTGCCCAATATAACGTTAGATGGTCCTTTGCCCAATGTCAGTGGTGGGAACAATGTTTCCCGGGGTCGGAGTGTTCATCGCGTAGTTAGCAGGCGTGTTAGTGTTGTGGGGAACGAGGCCGCCGCGGGAGATTTTTACCGCGTTAGCCATGGTGACCGTGTGCCTCTCCGCAATCGCGGCGACAGTATTTGGTGGAGACTTTGTCTAATGCCACTGGGTATGTTAGACGAGGTCGAAGTATTCATAGGACAGTTAGGGGGCAGCGTGGAGGCAGGGTAGGGAGTCACAATGACAGTAGTCCGAGCTGTGCACACTCGGCGCGCGCGAGGCAGATCTGGCCGCACCCCCGCTGCTGCTGCTCGTTGCAGGAGAAGAGGCGATGTGACACGGGGCAGAGGAGCTATTATGCATAGTCTATCGCAAGACCACACCATGAAACACTACAAGAAATGTCACCTGGATGGATAGGGAGTCATTATCTATACAGCAAAAGCCCTGCAACAATTTTTTTTTGTCTGCCATTTATTACACTGTTGATTTACTATCTATTTCCCTGACCATTTAGTAGTGTACAATATGTGTTCTTTTTTGTGTGTTCATGTCCTTGTGATGTGTGCGTCTTTGTCAGCTAAAAAACAAAAAAACAACCAAATAAACATCAACAAAAACCATAAAAATTCTTACATGTTTTGCCCTTTTGGAAATGACAACAGCTTGAGTTGACAGTATCTGGCCCCCAGGTGTGTCCACAACATCAAATCTGGCCCCCTTTAAAAAAAGTGTCGACACCTCTGTTTAAGTGAGAGTTGTGGTTTATAGAGAAGTGGACATTGTATTACATGTCGATTGGATCATTTGATTTAATCAATAAAACTTGTATATACTGTCACGGCCGGCTCGCAAGCCGCGTCAAAGAAGGAGACAACACCTTGGATATTGCTCAAAAGAATAACATTTATTAAAGTAAGAATAATTAAATGAGACGGCGACGAGACGAAAAGCAAACAAACAACGGAATCCAGGACGCAAACGGCACGAGGATGGGAGAGCGCGCCCCATCACAGCTGAAGGGAGCTGCTTTAATTGCCGGCATCAGCTCCAACGCATTCTCATCCTAGGGCGTCATATACTGACGCTTTTGACATTTCGTCTACATCCAACCACATGGCACCCTTTAGCGTCAATATGAGACACACAGAGCTTTGTTCGGTTATGAGTAGGTTTAGGTCTAGGGTAGGGTTAGGGTTAGACCGCTAGGAGGCGCCTTCTGGCCCATATCTATCTGCGTCTCATACTGCGTCGAATATCGCTTCCGCCTAGTCCATATGGGAGAGTATGGATGGTCAAGCGATGGGGGTGTCTTTGCTGGCTCAGCCATAGGGCAGGCACTAGATGCAAAGAAGCCGGAGGTGCCAGTTGAACAGCATCTTCCAGGAGCAGAGCATCTGGGGAACATGCAATTCACCATTGTTGGGGATGCAGCATTCCCATTAACAACTTTCCTGATTTGGCCTTACCCTGGTCGGGATTTGTCTACACAACAACGCATCTTCAACTACAGATTGCCTCGAGCATGTAGCAGAAAATGCCTTTGGCATTTTGTCATCTCGCTGGAGGATCCTGCATAGCAGGATCAACATACACCCTGACAAAATAAACAGCCTTATTTTGTCAGCTTGCATCCTGCACAACTTTCTTCTAAGCCAATGGAAGTAGAGAGGTGGCTGAATACCAGTGCCCCAACTACTGAATCGATGGAGAGCATTTCCACTGTTGGTGGAAACAGTTTCCACTGTTCCAACAGAGGCCTACAGAGTTCGAGACACATTCTGCTCTTATTTCAACTCTGAGGGACATGTATCTTGGCAGAATGAAATGGTTTAATGGTCCCCATAAGTTTAACTATGTATTCAATTTAATTGATTTTAGAATTTATCACTTCCTTAATATCTTAATATATGCTTGCCTACCTCATAATTTAGTCTTTGATTAGCATTACTATTAGATTAGCACTAATCAATTATTAGAATTATTACTAATTGATTTCAACATTTCTTATAGCTAATAATATGATTTGTTTGTTCAATAAAACAAAGATGTTACATATTTGTTGCTTTAGCTATTGGTTTCATTTTTAACAATTAATATTCCTATGGTGCACTGAGGCAGGTTATTGGAGTCTTATTCAACATATGAAGATTTATTTATGGAAATATCATTATAGTCAGTTTGTGGTCAAAAATATTGTTATTTTATGACATTATGAAATTAAAATAATGTCTGTACTGTACGTTATTTTACTGTACAATTATGCAGGGAATCGTCATTATGCAGATTGAGGACTGATGTGTCTCTTACACCTCTAACACACATCTGTGCCATTTGCTTCACAGGACACACACACACACAAACAAACACACACACACTTATGCACACTACATACTACTGATCTAGTGGTTTCTAACATGTTTTGTCTCATCTGACAGCATATAAACTGAACAGAATTGTGCTGAACTTAATTAAGATATCCTAATGTACAATCTAGATACTGGAACATAAATAACTTTAAATTTATCAGATTATTTATATTGGAGTCAGATAACTAACTAAGAACTAACTGCTCATTTTCCTTCAACTGCTTTTTGATCCTATTATTGGTTCAAAATAGCACTATAAGCCTTCAGGACTTACAAAATATAGTGTTCAGCAGCTGTTAAAGAGTGATCAGCTTTTTTCGAAAGCTTGATTATTTTTATGTGAAAAAAAATTATAAGAAGCCTCTCCCTCAGAAATACACGATGGGCTCTGATTGGTCAGCTTGGCCCAGTCTGTGTTGTGATTCGCTAAGCGCCTAGTTCACGCTGTCCGGAAGCGTCACGCCGTTACCATAACAGTAATTGCGCTCCGGTGCAATGTAAACACAGGCGTCAATATTGCCTTATCAATTTCAGCCTGAATCAGATTTAGAGAATATTAGTGGAGGAATCAAGCAGAACTTGCGCACGAACGGCTGTTACAGGACGTTTCAGAAAGGTATGTTTTTTTGTAGATGTCTCATACTTTTTTATATAGGCCTACGCTGTTATTTGTAAATGCTAAGTTACTGCAAGTGCTAACTTACTCTTTATGTTAAAACACGCAAAAAGTTCATACAATCGTTGTATGTGAAAGAAAGAAAATGTTTACACAGAACCATGTTTAATGTACGTTCCTGTAGCCATGATATAATTATTTTATGCCGTGTTTCAGACTTATCCCTTGACAAAACATGAACAAATACAGTGAACTAGAGTATTTGTATAATCTGACATAACGTTACATTTGACAGTAATATATTATTTAGCCACAGCCACAAATCTAACACTAAATCTGAAAAGGGTATTTTAGTTTTGCAATATAACTTAACTGTATAGGAAACAGTGCAACAAATAAATATATGAATATAAATAATTATAAATGAATAATATTTGGAAAAAAATCTCTTTAAAACTTTCTAGAAACAATTTTGCTAGATAAAAGGCATTTCAGTTTTTAAATATGAAAGTCCAACAGAAACGTATACTCAGTCTTTCACTACAATCAGTGTAGTGAAATAAGAGACTTGAGTAATAGAGTACATCTCAAATTAACAATTAAAGGGTTAGTTCACCCAAAAATGAAAATGATTTACTTGCCGGCCCAGATAGTTAGTAAAGACAATGTTTAAAGGGTCATGAAACCCCCCTCTTTCAGCTCAAGTCTACTCACAATCTTTTTGAAAAATGCAACTTAAATGGGCGTGGTGGCTGTGAGAAGAAGGGAGGAGAGTAGGTGTGGCACGGCAGGGGAGAGGGGAGAGAGGAGAGAGGGAAACTGTCATCGATCGCCAGTGACCCATGCATATCGACTGTCACTAAACAGTGGTAAAACGTGAGGAAATGCTAGATTTTTTTATAGCTGGCAAAGTTAAAGTCTAATGAAATACACGCACACCTTATTTTTGTCCTTTCAAAAGTGACTGAATGTCCTGCTACATATATTAGCGTGCAGTAATCATAATTGTATTTAAAACATGTAAATTGTTTCTATACACACTATTGAATATAATAAATTTTCCGCTTAAAAAAAAACTTTCCGTACATAGATCTACGCGCTCCCTAAACCCATAATAAAGATGGACAGTGACAGAGAAATTTTCACAAATTAAGCATACACGAGGTATTATCGAAATATCTCAATTTTAATAACAGTGATTATTTAACAGAAGGCAGGTAAAACGGTCAGATTTACATTTTAGACACACACACACACACACACACACCTCTGAAGCGATAGAAAAGTCCTCGGGACCGCATCACTCGCAAGACGAAACCTGCATTGGTGTACAAGGCCGAAGTCCACCATTCTCCCGTTGAATGGTTGACACACACGTTTAGATGTGTCCGTCGTTGATGGCCAACCAAACGCCCGCAGTCAGAGTCTAGCCCTGGCAGCATCGCGGGGAAAGATGCACTGGAACTTTTGCACCACGAAAACAAACGCGCGTCCCATCATTGCACTCTCATCTACTACGCGATATCACAGTCTGTCATTGGAAAGTTCCACGTGGTGTCATGAATAATTAAGAGCAAGTGTCTTCTCATTGGATAAGAAAACTCAGTAGATGAATAATAATAAGACACCGATGAGTCATCAAAGGACTATAGTGCTCTCTGACGTGGACACAATGAAGATTTTAAACCCGGAAGATGAAAATAGCATAAAAAAACTAAAATTTAACCATTTCCCCCTATTATTAAATCTAACAGATGCTAACATTGTCTTCAATGGTGTTCAACACACATATCTCTGTTAAAATCTCAGAAAATTTGGTTTAGGGTTTCATGACCCTTTAAAGGACTGATGAAATAGAACAGTTAAGATAAAATTTTGGACAAATGCTGCTGTCCCGAGAATTTTAGGTTTCTTTCGCTTTCCCCCCCACCAGTAGACTGGGTGTATAGGTGCACTCGAACACTCCTTCCTAAAACACATTAAACTTTCGTTTACAAAGACGTGAAACTCACCGAGTGGTCAGGGGTGTCCACTGATATGCTCACACATAAATTGCTGCAAAATATGCTTTCCAACAGGT
>FLSR01000566.1:52655-93103 GCA_900092035.1 Leuciscus waleckii
ACAATGTTGAAAGATACAGTACAACTTACCGAAATGTATATTCCTCATACATAATATCGACCAATCAATCTAACAAAGGGGTCAATAAAACAGCTCTCTGTATGTTTATTTACAGCATTAGGTGAGTTGTTTTTTTCTTGAGAAAAATGAATGCCTATAGGCCTATCTTGTGCAGCCTACGTAATATTTATCCAAATGAGTCAAATTAAATCAAATCACAATAATTGAATTGAAATAGAAATTGTACCATGTAAACATTGTAACATGTTGTCCATAAACCTAATAAAATTCAGTTTAGTTACTAAAATGTTTTGACGATCACAATACACTTATTGTGATGCAATATTTTTTTACACCCTATGTTTTTATGTTTCCACTGTTCGATCGCGCCTGCGCCTCTCTCTCACACACACACACGCACGCACACACGTTGGTTTGTTGAATTCTACTGCATGCAGATAGATGAGAGTGAGCGAGGAGTGTGGTGCTTAAAACATTAGCATACCTTTGAACGGACGACATTTTTCTGCCCCACTTTTACAATCTCCAGCTCCATTATTTTCATGCCAGAACACTACCCTACTATGCCAACCCATGGAAACGGGCCAAACATACCCATAATTCTTTGCGTTCTGATGACGTTGCCGCCCAGTTGGTCACATGTCTTAGCAATCTCTATACCATACCTCACAGCACATCCAATGCAAGTCAATGGAGGAGACAAAAACTACGATAAAACCTGTTGGAAAGCATATTTTGCAGCAATTTATGTGTGAGCATATCAGTGGACACCCCTGACCACTCGGTGAGTTTCACGTCTTTGTAAACGAAAGTTTAATGTGTTTTAGGAAGGAGTGTTCGAGTGCACCTATACACCCAGTCTACTGGTGGGGGGGAAAGCGAAAGAAACCTAAAATTCTCGGGACAGCAGCATTTGTCCAAAATTTTATCTTAACCGTTCTATTTCATCAGAAACGATCTTAAACAGGGCTTTAAGTGTAAAATACCGAACTTGTCCTTTAAGTGACTACAGTGGCTCAACCATAAGTTTATCAAGCGACGAGAATACTTTTTGTGCGGGTAAAAAGGAAAAAAAATAAAACGACTTTATTCCACTATTTGGTTATTTGCTTATTTTTGGGGGTTTTTTTGCGTACAAAAAGTATCTCGTCGCTTGATAAATCATGATGATTGTCAGTTTCGGCACATAAAAACTGTTACGTGTTAGAGATCTAATTGCTTTAATACAATGTAGGCCTAGTTATCATAAAATCAAACCATCTTTCAGTTCATAGTTAGGCGTTTCCATTAACCGATGTTATGCGACATAGCCTAATTTTTTCCTCTTGCAATAAGTCATTCCAAAATTCATGGCAACGGACATTGGTAAGTTATATATATATAACAGCCACATACCGCACTAGACATTATTATTATTATTAATGGAAGGAAACGTAGGCGTGTTATCCAGCATTAATGGTAAGGAAAGACCCTTATACTTTGTCTGTGAGCGTCACATATGAAGTGTTTCTGGGTTTTTCTCACTCATTTCTGCTCCGAGGTCTTGATTGTGGCATTTATTTGAGGTTTAGAATCCAGTATTTCTGTCATTCTTTTGTCTTTTATGAATTTAATAAAGAACTCCGTCTCGTATTCTGTCCAAACACACCGCGCCTTCTAAGTCAGGAAGTGCAGACCGCACCAGCTACACTTAGAAGTGTCATTTATTATAAAAACAAACTCAGTAATTGATACTTTTGATTTTGGCAGATCAGCTCCCCCAACTCTGGAATTCATCATCAGTGAAGCTCCTCCCACTGCAATTACATCATCAGTGAAGCTCCTCCCACAGTAATTCAGCAATAAATGCTGTAAATTCCCATCAGCTGCAAGTGAAGACGAGCATCAGAGCATCAGGAAGAGCTGAAATCTGCAAAGACTGAGTTTATTAAAGAGGACAGTGAGAACATGAGTGATCCAGAACCCTGCAGAATGAAACACACTGAAGATCCTGAAGAACAAAGAGGTTGGTGTTTATTCTTCATTCATTCATGATGCTGAAGAACATTCATGTTAGAAACATTCAAGCACTTCATTACTTTTAGATAAACAGTAAAACTATGAAATGGTAAGTGTTCTTGTTTGTTTACAACAAATGGTCAGTAAAGGGAGGTTTTAGAAATTGTTATATTGACTGTCAACATCAGGTCCAACTAAATATTTTAGCTGTTTTATTTTACATTTATAACTGGCTCACATTTTTTGAGCCATGTTACCAAACATTTTGACATTTCTCAATATAGTTTGCTGGGTATTTATTGACACAAGTTTTGATTAAATATCTATTCACAAGCTTGAGCTTCGATTGTTTTGAATATACTGATGTATATCAGATTAAGTACATGCTCTCAAGGAAAGAAAATCTCTCAAATAATGCTGTAAACTACACATGGGAGTCAGTTGGTACTACATTACTATAATATTGAAGGTTACAATTTACTGATTTGTATACAAACACTTAAATTACATTCAAGGATGTTTTTTTATAATAGTAAAGTTATACTAACTTTACAATTACATAATCATATTTCTACCTTTAAATATTCACATTTAAATGGTGGCTGTCACAAAAACTTTACTGATTTATTCAAACATGCATTAAATATCGAAAACATTAAAAATTATAATGCATATGTAATGTGGTGCATTTATATATTTATGAAAATGCTCCTTTAGAATAATTTTTTTTAGCTGACTAGCAAGTTTTGGTCACTGAATATGGTTTTCTTTTTTGTATATTGTATGATAATTTTTATGATGCATACATAAAGAAAATAAGTAAACAGCCAAATAAATAACAAAAAAGGTAAAGGACAAAAAGTAAAAAAAGGAAGTAGTAAAATAAATCTAAATACATTCTCATCAGCAGATGACACTGGAAAACTGAGAAATACTGAGACAGACCAACAAAGTATTAAGTGCACTTAAAACTGAATTCTAAACATCATTGTAGGGCTGGGCGATAAAACGATAACGATAATTATCGCGATATAATTTTTCTCGATAAAACGATATCAAGAGGTCGATAAATGTTCGATAATGTTTATGCACCAAAAGCGGAACGAAACTCATTTGAACCGCGCGCCACACGGACCCTTTATCTGCTCGGCTCAAAGTCCAAACGGCAGCGCAGCGCGAGCTCACTAAAGTTAGAGCAGATGCGTTTACTCTGATCGTTCTCGGTCACGAGATCCAGTGAGAAGCGCTTGAATTCAGCGAAGAACACAACGTCTCAGTGATTTAAACCAGTTTAAAGGCAGATGAAACAGCGCTGATGAACAGGGGAAACACTGTGCGCAACGATACAGTCAGAATTTTTTTCCGTCTACAAATTCCCATCATTTACCATAGATTTACTGTAACGTTAGCCTATATTAACTGCACCATGAAATGTGGGATATCCATCCATCTGTCCATCCACATTGAATTGTATTATATTATTCTAATGGAATATAATTACAGTATTTAATAATGTATTTAGGCTACTGTTTTTCATACAAATACCATAGAAAACAAAGTTACATTTTGCCATGATAGTGAGGTGCTGTAGGCTATGCCTGGTTTTATCTGTGGTTGTCATGATCGCATGCGACTGGATGACCAATGGTTCATTTTAATAAAACTCAAACAGTCAGAATATTACATTTTACCAAAAAAAGAAAAAAATTAGCACATGAAGAAACTAAGAAATTGTCCAATAAATATATTTATTTTGTTAAGGAAAAATGACAAATGTTTGAATGTTCTACCTCAGATTTTGAAATGTTCACCTGTTTGTCCCCTTTAATAATAATCCCCTTTCATTGAATTGGCTCTATCACTCTCTCTCCTCCCCACCTATAGCTGGTGTGTGGTGAGCGCACTGGCGCCGTTGTACTGTGGCTGCCGTCGCATCATCCAAGTGGATGCTGCACACTGGTGGTGGTTGAGGAGAGATCCCCTGATATGATTGTAAAGCGCTTTGGGTGTACAGTAGTACATATGAAAGCGCTATATAAATGCCCGATTCTATTCTATTCTTCTATTCTATTCTTCTCTCTGGAGGACTTGGATAGGACTTGGACCCAGGACTTGTTGTTTATGCAGGACCTAGTTATTTATGGCTTTCCTGATGACAACCCCTATTCAGCCCCTCCAGCGGGGTGGGTGGACCCCAGCCTGATAAATATTTCAGAACATTGCACGCTCTACTCTAGCTCTACTAGCCTCGGACTGCTGCGCCACTGCAACAAAAGTCAAGGCGTCTTCAATCCACCTAGAGTGTGATGAGGGTGGAATATGGTTTTTCTGAGGTAAATGTGATGTTACATGACATATTGTTTACAAGATGTCTTTCCCTGGTTGAAACACTAATTAAGCGATTACATGAGACATGTTACGTGTTTAGATGAGTTTTACTGTATGTTTTAACACACCTTCAGATGTCCATTCATGTTTATTTTGAGCTGTAACTGAGATTAAAGAGGAGATGATCAGTTCACGTGTGCTTCTGTCACGCCACATTAAACAGCGCCAAAACGGTATTATTTTTGGAATTTTGTAATAAAATGACCGTAATTTCAAACCGTAGACTTTGTTTCATATCAAAAGTAACAAAGCATAAAGATTATGGCGATTTATTGGATGGGATGTGCGCTATACAATGTTCCGTTCATTCATCAACTGAAAACAGGATAGACTAATCGATTCTTGGGATTTAAGAATCGAAATCGGTTCGTAAAAATGAGAATTGATTAAAATCGAGAAATTGATATTTTTTTACCCAGCCCTAATAAACAGTAAACTGTGTTAAGTAAATAAGCTTGAATCCCAGAATGGCTGACAGTGATGTAAACATAACCTATTTATCGGTTTTCCTGTCACCAAAGAACATTAACCAGAAGAGTCTCCGAGTCACTCCTCAGATTTCAAACACACTCAGTGAGGAGGAGAACGACTCCCCATCACTAGACACCAAACTTGTGTTTGATTTCTTTAAATGTGGTCGAGTGGTTATTTTGGGGGTACATTTTTATAAAATTTTTCATTACAATTTTTTTTTATTTTTTTTTATTTTTTATTTTTTTTGACAAAAAACAAACAAAAAAAAACAGACAGACCAAGGGGCAGCAGGCATAATCATCATAGTTAACAGAAATGCTCAACATCATGTTAAAACAACAACAACAACAACAACAACAAAAACATCTCACTTTGTATTCAGATAAGATATCCAGTTTTTCCAATATGCTTCACATTTCCTCCTGGCATGTCTCAAAGAGAAAGTCAAATGTCCCGTAACATACATTTCCCATTCAGCAATTGTCAGGGACTCTCTACTTAGCCATTTCCTAGTTATTGCAACAGTAAAATTAAACTCGAGCTCTGAGCCGATTATTGACCTTATTTCCGTCACCACCTCTACCCAATACAAAGAAATAATAAGACACTCCCAAAAGATATGAAAATGACCAGCAGACATATTACCACACATTCTCCAACACTGACCATGCTCGGGATTGTTGCTCTGTGATTTCTTTATATTCTCCAGTAGTGTTAATATGTTTTTGAAGTGGTGCCTCAGTTGAAGGTATCTGAAGAAATCTTCTTTCCCTAAATTGTCTGTATCTTTTTTTGACTGAGTTTTTTAAAGGTATCCAAACCGTCAGTGGAGGATATTATACAGTACGAAGTGATACCTGAATTCATCCAGTGTTTTATTCTGCCAATCTAGCTGGTGCGAATTCTGTATCATAATTCACCCAACGTAATATTAGTACATTTCTTTCAAATTCCTTATTTTTAGTTTGTGCCAGATGTTAAAAGGGACTGCCATCTAATTAGTTCATTTGTTCAGATGTTTCTTCAGGAGAGTTTTTTCGCCCAGTATAGATTGGAGAGGTATGCTTATTTGATTTTGCTCTAGGACCTTCCATTTTGCATCACACTCAGGGTCACACAAACATACCAGAGAACGCAACTGTGCTGCTCTATAATAGTCTTCCAAGCACGGTAGAGCCATACCACCTATGTCCTTGGGGAGTTGTAATGTTTGAAATCAATTCTTGGTTTTTGTTTTCCCCAAATAAAAGATGAGATATTTCTATTCCATTTACTGACTTGTTTGGGAGGTACTTCAACAGGCAATGATTGAAAAAGAAAAATCAGCCTGGGTAGTAGTTGTACATGTTCATTGGTAATAATGACCAACAGTTTAAATCTTATCAGCTGTTATAGGAATGTAATTGTGGTCATAAATGGCAGAGATCTCTTTAGGTATGTGTATCCCTAAATGTTTAGGCCTAATTGTATTACCTTTCCATTTAAATTGTCAGATTTTGTAAATGATTTCTTGTGGTTCATAGTCGAAAGTAAGCGTTTGAGTTTTATGCAGATTTAATTTATAGCTGGAATATGAACCAAATTCTTTAAGAAGACATAATAATTTGGGCAGGCTTGCATTAGGACTGGTAAGTCTCACAAGTATGTTGTCCGCATATGCACATATCTCATGTTGTGTGTCTCCTATTAATACCCCTGTTATATCCTTGTCATCTCTAATTGCCTGCGCCAGAGGCTCTATAAAGGCGAATAGGGTGGGACTGAGGGGACATCCCTGTCAACATCCCCTTTCAAGAGATATTGTTTTAGATAAGTCCCCATTTATTTTAATTCTAGCCGTAGGAGAGGAGTATAGGGAGTTCAAACATCTAAGTACCTGGTCATCAAAACCAAAGCATCTAAGGACCAAATATATTTCCATCAGACAGAGTCAAAAGCCTTTTCGGCATCAAGACTTGCAGATTCCATGTCACTGTTTCTCATGTGGTCAATGAGGTGGAGAGCCCGTCTAAGACTGTTTGGTCTGTGTCTATTCAGTTTTCCAGTCGTTTTGCAAGTATTGACATACTTTTACTGATATATCTATAAGAGCTACAGTCTGTTTTGTTTTTACCCATTTTAGGAATCACTGAGATTACTGCTGGTCTCCAGGACAGCGGGGTCTCACCACCTCCCAGAACATAGTTTAAACAATCCTTAAGCATTGGTGTTATTGTTTCCCTGAGGCTTTTATACCATTCGATGGGTACCCATCGGCACCTGTCATTTTATTTGCTTTCAATCTTGATATTGCCTTGTTTATTTCATCGTCTGTTATCTCCTGGGTTATTATTTTGTTTTGCTCTAGATGGTAAATCTAAAGATGTTAGAAAGGATGATATGACAGCTGACTCACTTGTCCGCGATTGAGCATATAATTTTGTGTAGTACATTTCAAAGGCATTTTGTATGTCTTCCAAATTATGATACATCTCATTGGTCCTGGGGTCCTTCACTTTATGTATAAATCTCTCAGCCTGTTGTTTACGTATTCTCCATGCAAGTAATTTTTTAGATTTAGGGCCATTTTCATAGAAATTTTGTTTTATTAATTTAGCTCTCTTCTCTACTTGGTTTTTCATATAGGTTGTTTAAGGTTTGTTTAGTCTCCATTATGAAGCCATTCCATTACACCATTATGAAGCCATTCCACTCCATTATTTCCATCTCCGAAGTATGCATTCTACTTAGTCACTCATAGCGCCTTCGTCGCGTCCAAATCCCTTTATTTCTCCTGGATGTGTTTCATGCGTGCATCCCAGTGACGACGTGGTGTAGCATCTGCCGTTTCCCAGGGAGGTGGTCTCCGTCTCGCCGCGGGTGTTGCACGGTCTTCCGCTGGGGTCCCGGCTCTGAGTTTTGCTGGGTGAAGAGTCTGAAAACGGAGCCCCTGTTCTTTAAGCGTCTTTCTGATGGTGGAGTAAGCCTTTCTTTTCATAACTATTTCGGTTGGATAGTCTTGCTAGAAAAACACTTTTCTCCCATCGTATTGGATGTTATTCTTTTTCCAGGCCGTGCGAAGCGCCAGCTCTTTGGTTTTATACTCCAGGAAATAGACAACCATAGACCTCGGGTTAGCGCCTTGTGGTGGTTTGGCTCCAAGGGACTGGTGACTATGTTGTATAGCGAGGGTGACAGCTCAGATTTAATAAATGTCTCTAAGAACTCCTGTACATTGTTTCCCCTCGGCTCCCTCTGGGATCCCGTGGATGCATATGTTGTTCTGCGTGAGCGGGACTTCTGCGTGAAAGCAACTCACTGTTTTCTGCACCCCGCTCCTACATGTCAGCCACTCTCTGCTCCGTCTCCTCGACTCTGTCGGTTATTTCTTTTAACTCCGTAACGATAGTACTTAGTTTCTGGCCAACATCTTCCCTGAAGTCCACCAGTTTCTTCTTTAGTGGCCCAATTGTTTCTGTAAATTCTTTTTTCAAGTCCAAACAAACCGCCTTTATCTCGGCAATAATGTTAGCTTGGATAGCTTCCATAGCCTCGTGGTCAGCTTGCTTGCTAGCACCGCCGTCAGTATCTCCACTTCCAATCAGGGATTTATCGTCTACGGCAGGGGTGCCCAATCCTGCTCCTGGCGATCGACTGTCCTGCACAGTTCATCTCCAACCCTAAACAAACACACCTGCCTTTAATTTTCAAGTGATCCTGACGTGCTCTGAAGACCTTAATTGGTTGCTTCAGGTGTGTTTGATTAGGGTTGGAGATGAACTGTGCAGGACAGTCGATCGCCAGGAGCAGATTGGGCACCCCCGAGAGAGAGAGAGAGAGAGAGAGAGAGAGAGAGTTTGACATTATTATAATATATCCTTTTATAATATTAAGTCTTCAATATTCATAATAATATATATAGAGAGAGAGAGAGAGAGAGAGAGAGAGAGAGAGAGAGAGAGAGAGAGAGAGAGAGAGAGAGAGAGATTTTAACTCCCGAGGAACAGGGACCACTTCAGCCTGGTGTCTCCTGTGATATGTGTGAAATGCTCTTTTATCCTCACACACTTAGTGCCCACGTGGCCCTATACTAAGCCCACGCAGTGACTGACCCACATTAAGCAGAGCCTGAACCACTGTGTGTCTACAGCAGCTAAGGTAATTACAGCACTCAGTCACTGACAAGACCGCAGGTGGAAAGTAGAGCTGTTAGCTGTCTTGATATAGCTTCTAGGACATGCTTGGCATTAAGGGAGCACTTGTATCACCCAAACCAGGCCTGGTACTATAACATTTTTTATTCTTAACCTTAAACTATATTATGTAGGGGTCGACCGATATATCGGCCGATATTTGGCTTTTCTTTTTTTTTATATCGGCAACGGTCGATTCGTTTTTCTGATTGGCCGATGTTTTAGAAGCGGGATTTTTATTTTGACGAGCGGTGCTGAGAACGCCAGCACCTGATCACACAGCACTCACATTCTCCATCTTCATTCAGTCTCTGTTTAACAGTCATATCTAATACGTTATTAGACCACACTGCTAAACAAAGAAAGTAAACGGTACGTGAAAAAGTAAAGCATTTGCTTTTATATTATTAGTAACAGAAAGGAAAACAATTAGACTACAATGCTTTCTCATTTACAGTCAACATTCAGCAAATACACATCTATATCATCATTTAAACACATCTCTGAATATCTAATAAACATTTATTTTCACAAACATTGCAGATTTAATTGAATCCAGCCATTTGTAGCCTGCATGAACATGTTACTGTGTGTGACGGTCGGTTCGTGCAAAGTGGACAGGAGAGTTCAGCTTCACTGGAGATGCGATCGACAAACTTTAAAATAAGCTCCGCTATATCCAGTTGCCCACTGTGTCATGTTCATATAGTTTTCACTGTGTACTGTAAGCAAAATTAGTGTTAACTTGTAATTAGTGTAACTAATAATAATAATATTAGCCTATATAAATATTGGCTTCATATCAGCAATCGACTTTTTGGGACTTTAGCTTATTCAACGTATCCCCCAGAGTTAGATAAGTCCATACCCTTTTCATCTCCGTTTGTGCCGTAACTCTGTATGACGCCCCACCGCTAGCCTATTAGCACAAAGACTGGAGGTAAACCGCTCCAGCTAGCATACTGCTTAGAGCCCTGCACGGGGCAAAAAATCCAGCCCTAACCGAGACCTGGTCCGTGGTGTTCAAGCCCTAATCCGGCCCCAGCCCGAAAACATCTGCAATTTTTCAGCCTGAACCCGACACGAGACCAACATCAATATCACTTTGAAGGTCTCTCTGACGCGCGCTCTCTGTGCGCGCAGTCTCTGCTAGACGCACACATACACACACGCAACTAGGTAAAATTGTATTATAGGCCTCAAACATAACTACCACCACCGACAATTATGCCCACAAATATTAATAGAGACTGTCCATTACAGAGAAGCATGCATAAGCATGTAGAGAATATTATATAGCCAAATGTGATCCAGCACTAAATAAAGATTTACGGCCTACCTTTTTTTGATGTTAAGTAACTTTACTGAAGAACAACGTTTCAAAGAACTCTTCGCCAACTGGCTCACGTTAAATAATACAAATATAATAAATAAATAAATAAAAATCCGTTGAACTGAGTAGGCTCATTCACTGTTTATTCGCGTGTGTTGAGAAGAAAAAGAATCGCATCCACTGTTGAAGGCTTCAGGCTCAGTAATCAAATCAAAACTCTTTCAAAATGCAGCTTTTCCTGAAGTATTGGTAACTTTTAGTAACTTCCCACGGTCCAACTTCTCCCTGATGCTCTGCATGGTCAACTGTCACCTAATGCATTGCATGCGCATCGCGTTACTCACGTAACCGCATATTGCGTTGCATATAATATTATCGATATAACAATATTTCATACAGTAGCCTGCGCTCTGCGCGTATATTATGGGCACGATTAAAGGAGAGAAGCTAAATGAGGCCGAGTCCGACCAAAGCCCGATCTGTAAAAAAAAAAGAAAAAAAGAAAAGAAAAATGGCCTGACTGCTCCCAATAAGTGACAAAATAACGCCAACATTTTCCTGTTTACATGTTCACTCTTGTTATTTTTTATTAAATCTGTTTTTTTTACCTGTTTACAGATAACTACTGTTTTGTGAGCTCAACGTTTTGAGCTGTATGTATTTTTCTCGTATATGTAATTTTCGTAAATGTAAAAAAAATAAAAAGGAAAAAAATAAAAGATTTGTTCTGCATGAATACAAAAAAGCATTTAACTCCTGTTATTTTTTATTAAATCAGTTTTTTTTACCTGTTTACAGATAACTACTTTGAATGGAGCTAAATAATATAATAACATATATATCATAAACATTTTAATGGTGTTTTTTAATGTGACTAACAACTAAAAACTATAGATGATAATAACAAAGTACAGAAACAACATGTTTATTTTGGGACGGTTGACATTCACTTTAGGACGGTTCCAGGACGGAGGTCTAAAAAGTTAGTCTGGAGCCCTGGTATCATCTCTCCTTGCATTTGCTTTCGTTCGTAGAAATCTTTCAGACTGGTTCCAATTGGTACTTTGTCTCCATAGGTGTCTAGTAGGACTTGAAAGATATCATCGGTAGATTTTTCACCATCACCCAACATGAACCTCACAGTCGCTTTGGCCTCATCTTTGAGATGCTGTTTTGCCAACTCTACACGATCTTCTGCAGGTACTCTCATCACTTGGAAGGCAGATTTCATTGATGCAACCCACTCTTCAACGCTCAACTCTCCAGTTTTGGTCGAACGGCCACTGAACTCTGGCAATTTTCTGTCCCTGGGAATGTAAATGAGCGGTAGCCTGATGCTCGATGACAGCTCTTGCTAGTGACAGGGCCTCTCCTTGTTCAGTTCTTGCCTGGTCGAGTGCTCCCGCCTGTTCGGCAAACCGCCTCTGCATCTCCGCCATCTCCTTCTTCAGTTCCTCAAACTCTGCCATTCTTCAGCTTGTAGGCCTGGGACGTGTGACACAAAACAAAAAGGTAAATACAGTCTAATTCTATCCTGTTCGTGACGCCAAATGTAACGGGACTGTAAGTCTCGCCTCGTAGGGGAAAATTAAAACACTACCTTGGAAGACTTAAAAGCGAAAGGATCCTAGTCCCCGCTCCGGTGCTTTGAGCCTCAATATGCACTTTATGTGTATATGTTTTACCTTACACTATGTGAGGATAGACTACAGGAATAGGCAGTGTAGGCTTCAGGTGAGTATGTCAATACGGTGGCTTCCTGAAGTGTATGTGATGAAAAATAAATTTAAATTCACATCCCCACCCACCTAATCCTAATAGTGCAAGTGAGACACCCCTACCCCAGGTAAGTTCAAAATAACTGTCAAATGTCTTACGTTTTAACAATTAGTAATTTATTTTCCTTCCCTTTGTAAATTATATTTCTGCTGGAAGGATCTGTTTCAATAGCATAAAATACCAAAAAGTAACAAAAAAATAAAAATAACAAAAAATAAACAGTTTTCTTGAAAGATCTTCAAATAGTTAACACTTTCAAAACAAACCCTTTTTTAACACCTCAAAAGTGTTTCCCCAAAATGAATGTCAGTAGTGGGGCACAAACTCATTTACAAACAACACTGGATGTTGATGACCCTTATAGTTCAAACACAAATTATTCACTTCAAAGAACCTCTTTCACTTGAATAGATCACACTGACTTCACTTAAATGATTCTTATGAATCAGTTTTACGATTCAGTCTCCAATCGACTCAGTTATCACAAGCACAGTACAAATTGAAAGTTGGAACACTCAGTTCGTTCAAACACTCAGTTCGTTCAAACACTCAGTTCGTTCAAACACTCAGTTCGTTCAAACACTCAGTTCGTTCAAACACTCAGTTCGTTCAAACACTCAGTTCGTTCAAACACTCAGTTCGTTCAAACACTCAGTTCGTTCAAACACTCAGTTCGTTCAAACACTCAGTTCGTTCAAACACTCAGTTCGTTCAAACACTCAGTTCGTTCAAACACTCAGTTCGTTCAAACACTCAGTTCGTTCAAACACTCAGTTCGTTCAAACACTCAGTTCGTTCAAACACTCAGTTCGTTCAAACACTCAGTTCGTTCAAACACTCAGTTCGTTCAAACACTCAGTTCGTTCAAACACTCAGTTCGTTATCAGTGAAGTGTTCGTGTGTGTGTGTGTGCGTATCGAACTGTTGTACCAGTTTGTGGCGATGACAACTTTGATGTGATGACCTGTGATGACTTGCGATGACTTGAACAACAGCTGTAACGATTTAATGAACAGCTGAGACAGGACAGTGAGATGTCGTAAGGATGGCAGGGCAAATAAAAATGAAAAAAAACACAGAAAAGTTTCAGCGCGGCCCAGGAAAAACTCAGGAACTTTCTGGAACAAAATGGCGCAGCTCAGCCCAGCTCGCACGCGGCACGCATAGATCAAATGATCTGGATCACACAAAAAAACGTCTTTCAAAAACAAATCTTCACCATTGACGATCGTCAGTCTCCCAAAAACAAATCACTCCTTCAAGATCGATCGATCAGCTCACATAAGCATTCTCGCGCACTGAAAAGTGCACTCAAATGATTCTCAGAAAAAAAAAATGTCTCTCGTTCCAACACGGTCTGTAGATCACCCAGAAAAACAGCAGGACGCTCAAAAATTCTTAGTCAGACTAACGGGAAAACAAGTGTTCTGAATGAAACTCACGGCTCTAGCAACTCTCTCTCGTGCTCTCAACCAGTCTCCAACACCGTTCTCCGTCCGATGACGCAATCGACCGAACCTCTGTTTCAACTGCGTCTACAGTTTCACATGACAATGTTGATTTGCACTAAACTCACGAAACTTAATCCGAACGTGCACCACTGTTTTACATTACAGCTTCAACGGAAAAAATATCGACCTCTTGTACAGCAATCATGGCGTGTCTGCCTCGTAAACTATTGCGCTCTCTTCTTCTTCCCAGACGTCTTTGCATCTCCCGCGAACACGCCGGAGAAAGAAAAACCTGTCAAAATAAAAGTCCCCATAGAGAAAAATACCTCCGTTACAGTAAGAAGCTCCATTTGTCACCCCACAAATGTTACATTAAAGTGAAATTGCAGCAAATTAATTTGTATCTACTATCATGTAATTGTATCCGATTGCAGATGAAGCGTGCACGTCAAACACGTGTCTCATATGATGAGCAAACATTAGTTCATAGTCATAGGCTGGCAGAAAGTACAGCAAAACGCTTCTTGCTTGATTATCTGATATTTATATCCACTGCCTTTTACCTTGCAGACAAGAGTAATCACTATATGCTTGTAAATTCCTGACCATCCGAAGCTGCGCATCAAGGTCCATGTAATAAATTAACAGTTAAGTTAAACAAATCACAGAAATTACCCAGTTATCTATCCCAGATTCTAAATTATAAGAAAACTTAAGCTTAAAACTGCTAACTAAGCTATGCAACTCCTACCTCAATTTGCCAGCGAACTATAGCAAAACAGCCTTGTGACGAAGGACGACCTTTTTCAGGCAGATAAAACTGGCTGCTTGAGAATCAGCCAATCAGGAGCGTCACTGCGCTCTGCGGCTCGCGGGAGCAGACAGTTTAAGTTTCAGTTTCGGAACGTTTGGAAGAGAGCGCTGGCGTTGAAAGACTGGTAGTTTAATTTATATTTATATAGATAATATAAGCTAGTGTTGCTGTACTTATTTACTCAAGTTCCTAGTATTGTGTGCGTGCAACTACCAGTAAGTATACTGAAGTTTGTTGTTGTTTTTACCTCACAATAATGTCGTGACATGTTGCTGCTCGTTGTTGTATAATGGCGGAGCTTCGCACTGCTCGTGTGTTTAATTGAGAACGCTGTTAATTAATGGAGATGTTGCTCTGCAAGCCTTATGTGTCTCAATTGAAATAATGTTTGTTGTTATTGCACAATGTGTAATGTTGTTTATTTAAGGAGTAATTCTGCAGCTCATAATTATTATATGTTCAGCTGAATTTAGTATGTTGTAGGCCTACGTATATTGTTGCAGTTAATGTGCAGCAAATTAATCTTTGAACAGAGATATAGTGTACTACTAAATTTAGTTCCCACGGGACTTCAGCGCGAGACTACAGCTAGCCGTCTAAAACACTATTTAGGTGAGTTTAAACAATGGCTAAGTTGCTAAACGCATCTTGTTGTCATGTAAGGGCCCTGTTCATGTTGGACAGATATTTTAATTGCATTTTGTGTCTGTTAAGAGGCACAAAGACACTCTTTAGGTTTATGCCCCCAAAACTGCCGTTTTAGCTGAATGGGAGCTCTGGGCATTAACTGTAACAGCTCCGCGTTGCAAGCACCGATCCGGTTCGTTTTTTTTTCTATAGAAAGTACTCACAAAGGTAAAACGATCAAGATTAACTTAAAAATTCACCGGAGTTCTCCTTTAATTGTGTTTGTTTTATTATATACCTGCTAGGCCTGTAATAACTATTTGACATTTATATAGTGTCTACATTTACTGATTTATGCCTGTATCTCTGTTTCAGAACCACACACATTTAAACTTTTATTTCAATAAAACACCTCAACGGAACATCTTGTCTGCATTCTAATCGATGCCCCTTGGTGGTCACAACCTTTTAAAGACCAGTCAAATTATACAGTCCTTTCCCATCACCAAAACAAGCCTCGAGATCCTATCGGTGGTCTGTCGACGTTATCGAAAGGAATAATGTTAGCACTCGTACTAATACTAAAATGTACTAATATTATTCTGAATGGTGAGAAATGTAAACTAAACATGAAAATTGGTAAAAAAAAATTAAGTGGTTATAAAATATTATACCTGTTTGAACACTCCTCTCCTCGTGGTCATCCGCCATTAATCAAAATGGAAATGATGTACAAGAACCGGAAATTGGATCAAATCATCACCAGTGTCAATTATGTTAACTCGCTGTAATTACGCTGACTCCGGACCACTGATTTACTCTGCAAGTGTTGATGCCATTCAAATCAACACCAGAATCAACACTTTTTAACTCTGATAAATGAACACCATAAAAACAACTCTAAACTACACTGGATATTTTGCTGTGCACTTGGATAGCGCACATTTATCTAGGTTAGCATTAGAGCAAGCGGACTTGTTAAGTTTCTACTACTTACATGTTTCAAGTAATAAGCCATATTTGCGGTCGATTAATGATAGGCAAATGTTTGGATTTCCTGCCATTAACGATCTATCCTTTAGAGCTGCGTGATTTCACCACTTCCTGTGGAGTTTTTTTTTCTTTTTTTCGCCGAACTGACTAATACAATCTTCGTTGACTAAGCCTCTTCTAGTCGACTAACAATTAGTCGACTATTAGGGGGCAGTTCTAGTCTTGATTATGACAAATAGCCCTTATCTTTATGTGCATGACATCGCACATCCAGCGATGTGACTATTTTGCGGATACACACATCGCGATATCGATGCTAAAACGTTATATCATGCTGCCCTAATCATGACTACTATATTACTAGAGATGGAGAAAAATCCTACTCCAGTAAGTAAACGTGTCTGTGTCCCCAAAAATGTTGGGACTCAAAAGCGCTTCCTTCCACGTTTTCTGGTGAGCATCGTTCATTTTTACCACGCATGCGCACCAGTTATGTGCATACATGGATATAGACAACTCCTGTATTGCAGATATGCTGTCCGAAGCAAGCATGTCAACCAACTCAGTGATTTATGTAATTAAACAAGCTCGCAACTATTCCCTGAATAGAATGGGAACATATGTGAAAACTAAAAACAAAATCATCTCATGAATGAGCGTTTTGTTTTTCTTTCTTCTCTTTTTTTACACTCTCAGGACGGAATGAGCCAGCTCTGTAATGTCCAGTTTATAAAATCGAACAAAAGTGTGAAGCGAAGCCTAACTTGTTGCAGCACAAATGTCTTGAACAGAATTCCCTTAAGTAGTGTCCATGAGGAAGATGTAAATGTACCCTTCCGAAGGACCGAGACCCATTCTATTATAACCTAATATAAATGAACCAACAAAGCATGAAGTTCACTAACCCGCTTCATGGCCAAAAGAGCCAATAATAAAGCAACCTTTAGCAAAAGGAGCTTTAAATCAATACTCCCTATGGGCTCAAAAGGGGTCTAAGAACCACGGTTTAAAACCCTGTTCAGAAGCCGCATACCTCTCATAAACCTGCATATGAGTGGATGTTGAGTGTCTCTGTCAAGCCCCACACGGCACTCAGAAATCGCGGCAAGATATACCTTTATTGTTGAAAAGGATCTGCCCTTGTCTGAAAACTCCTGCAGAAAGCATAAGACATCCACAACCAGACAGAGCAATGTGTCGGTGCGCGCACCATTGCTCAAACACATTCCATTTCCATTCATAATTGTTTCAATCATCCTCGAAGATAAACACATAATGTTTAAGTTTAACCTCTCACGGGGAGGCACAAGCCACTTTGTCTGGGGCTGGGGGAAAAATCTCCCCACGTGCTTGTGAGAGGAGCTCCTTGCACAACGGGAGAGGCCAAGGCTGGTCGCACAGGAGTTGAATTATCTCCATCAGCCACAACTTCCCTGGCCAGTTTGAGACGATCAGTATTACTGAGTGACTGTACTCTCCAGAGGTGTAAAGTCCAGGTTCAGAAAGTAAAAGTCTTCCTCAGTATTTTGTTCCAATCACCTGGATTTGTTAATAAGCACAATTGCACAGTTTTTCAGTTTTAACTAATTAGTGAAATCAGCGGCTGGTTCATGGGTGGAATAAACATATGGCAGAACTTTTACTTTCTGACCCGTGGACTTTACACCTCTTGTACTCTCTAATCCTTCTTAGAGTTGGGTACAGCAGTGCTTTGGCCATGGGTGCGCTAGAGCATCCACAACCATAGGTGCACCATCTCTCGCTAGACAGAAGAATAGAGGGCAATGGGTTTCACGCAAGGCGAAGAAATCTATGGCAGTTTGGCCGAACCTCTCCCACAACTGGCTCACTACCTGAGGGTGGAGAGTCCATTCACCATGCAGAGGATTTCCTCTGGATAGGAGATCCGCCCCCGCATTCATTATTACCCAGTGCTGAAGCTCTCTCATTCACAACAGTCCCAGTGGAATGACAGAAACTGTCGAGGCCATCAGCCCCAAGACATAAACACAGTCTGGACTGAGTTCAGACTGAGACCCAGGTAGATTATCTCCTGAGTTGGCACCAAGCAGCTTTTTGTCTCGTTTATCTTTAAGCCTATATCCAAATGAAACACAAGCACTTTTGCATTTCTCTCTCTGCCTGCTGCCACGACGGAGCACAGAGCAACAGATCGTCCAAATAAGCTGACACTCTGAGACCCACTTTTCTCAGCAGTGTCTGAGCTAATACAAAACATTTGGTGAACATTCTCGGGACTAATGAGAGCTGAAAGAAACTGTCAAAAACTTGTAGGCTGTGCCCTGATAGGCAAACCTGAGGAATTTTCTGTGTGCCAGCTAGATGTCTATGTGAAAAATATGCTTCTTTCAGATTGACTGATGTACACCAGTCTTTGGGACGAATATAATGACACAGACCTTTGAGAGAGAGCATTTTGAATTTGTACTTTCTGAGGTGTTTGTTGAGGTTCCGCAAATCCAGAATGGGTCAGCCGACTGCCTGGATGCACAGGGAATGAGTTTCTTATTTTCACACCACACATGTCCTTTTGAAATTGCCCTCTACCCTCCATTGTAGCCCCGTGGGAGGAGGGGGGAGAAATTCTCTGTGGGGCACTGAGGAACGGTGCCAACTTCACAACTGAAATGGCCATAAGATAACTTTTTTCTGTGAACAATTCCCATGTTCTAATCTTTTATTATATAAAATAATCAGCATAACATAATAATAATAATAATAATAATAATCTTTCATAAATTTATGTACAGTGTTTTTTGTGTGTGATCTTTGATTTGTTCTGTAATGTCACTAAAATGCTTCTGTAATAAGTATAACGCTGGTTCTGTTAAACAAGGCTCATATAACTATAAGCAGTGATAAGTGTCAGGGTTATGTTCTGTGTTGTCTTTTTTTTTCATTTGTGAAATCAGATTTGTTTGTTTTTTAATAATAGGAGTTACCGAGCAGTGCAGGGTGTGAATTATTCATTATTGTCAAGTATGTTGACTTGCAGGCCAAAGTCCAGCATTAAGGTATTTAGAAAATGGCAATGGATAAGGGGTTATTAAGGAAGGAATAATGTTACAGTCATTATTGAAAAATAAACTCTGACAGGATGATCACTTCCTCAACATGATCTTGTATCATATTTTTTTGTTTTAACGAGCGATTGACTGTTCAATATTCTTCTCATTACCTGCACCCACTTACTAAATAAGTAAATAAATTAATGTGAAATATTGATTTGAGTTGAAATTATTCCGTTATGTGACAGGAAAGAGTGTGAAGTGATACAAGAGGCATGAGTACAGTGTATGAGATCGGTTGTCAGAAGCAACAGCCAAATATACAGCTCAGAATGTTGTGATTGACCAATCAGAATCAAGTATTCCAGAGGGACGTATTGTAATAAACAAGAATAGACCTGGGGCCTGTACCATGAAGGTAGCTGAACAAACTCGGGGTTACAGGATTAGTTTTGAGTTGACAAAACCAAACCGATGCAATCAGGCTTTATTGGTACCATGATGCAGCTCATCAACTTTCCACGATGGCTCTGTAATGTCCAGTTTATAAAATCGAACAAAAGTGTGAAGCGAAGCCTAACTTGTTGCTGCACAAATGTCTTGAACTGAATTCCCTAAGAGTGTCCATGAGGTAGATGTAAATGTAGCCTTCCGGAGGACCGAGACCCTTTCTATTATAACGTAATATAAATGAACCAACAAAGCATGAAGTTCACTAACCCGCTTCATGGTCAAAAGAGCCAATAATAAAGCAACCTTTAGAGAAAGGAGCTTTAAATCAATACTCCCTATGGGCTCAAAAGGGGTGTAAGGAGCACGGGCAGATCCCACGGCGGAATCAGCGTCTTTAAAACCCTGTTCAGAAGCCGCACACCTCTCATAAACCTGCATACGAGTGGATGTTGACTTATAGTGTCTCTGTCAATCCCCACATGGCACACAGAAATCGTGGCAAGATATACCTTTTTTGTAGAAAAGGATCTTCCCTTGTCTGAAAACTCCTGCAGAGAGCATAAGACATCCACAACCAGACAGAGAAATGTGTCGGTGCGCGCACCATTGCTCAAACACATTCCATTTCCATTCATAATTGTTTCAATCATCCTCGAAGATAAACACGTTTACGTTTAAGTTTAACCTCTCACGGGGAGGCACAAGCCACTTTGTCTGGGGCTGGGGGAAAAATCTCCCCACGTGCTTGTGAGAGGAGGTCCTTGCACAACGGGAGAGGCCAAGGCTGGTCGCACAGGAGTTGAATTATCTCCATCAGCCACAACTTCCCTGGCCAGTTCGAGGTGATCAGTATTACTGAGTGACTGTACTCTCCAGAGGTGTAAAGTCCAGGTTCAGAAAGTAAAAGTCTTCTTCAGTATTTTGTTCCAATCACCTGGATTTGTTAATTAGCACAATTAGCACAGTTTTTCAGTTTTAACTAATTTGTGAAATCAGCTGGATGAGTTCATGGGTGGAATAAACATATGGCAGAACTTTTACTTTCTGACCTGTGGACATTACAGCTCTGGTACTCTCTTACCCTTCTAAGAGTTGGGTACAGCAGTGCGTTTGGCCATGGGTGCGCTAGAGCATCCACAACCATGAGTGCACCGTCTCTCGCTAGACAGAAGAATAGAGGGCAATGGGTTTTCACGCAAGGTGAAGAAATCTACGGCAGTTTGGCCAAACCTCTCCCACAACTGGCTCACTACCTGAGGGTGGAGAGTCCATTCACCATGCAGAGGATTTCCTCTGGATAGGAGATCCGCCCCCGCATTATTCAGTATTACCCAGTGCTGAAACTCTCTCATTCACAACAGTCCCATTGGAATGACAGAAACTGTCGAGGCCATCAGCCCCAAGACATAAACACAGTCGAAATGGGACTCTGTTCCCTTTAAAAAAAAAAAAAAAAGGATATCGAGCCGCAAACTGACCTGGGCCGGGTTTCCATATCGAGCCGCAAACTGACCTGGTGCGCTCCTCTGATAGGAATGCTTGATACAGGACTGAGTTCAGACTGAGACCCAGGCAGATTATCTCCTGAGTTGGCACCAAGCAGCTTTTTGTCTCGTTTATCTTTAAGCCTATGTCCAAATGAAACACGAGCACTTTTGTATTTCTCTCTCTGCCTGCTGCCTCGATGGAGCACAGAGCAGCAGATCGTCCAAATAAGCTGACACTCTGAGACCCACTTTTCTCAGCAGTGTCTGAGCTAATACAAAACAGTTGCTGAACACTCTCGGGACTAATGAGAGCCCGAAAGAAACCGTCAAAAACTTGTAGGCTGTGCCCTGATAGGCAAACCTGAGGAATTTTCTGTGTGCCAGCTAGATGTCTATGTGAAAAATATGCTTCTTTCAGATTGACTGATGTACACCAGTCTTTGGGACGAATATAATGACACAGACCTTTGAGAGAGAGCATTTTGAATTTGTACTTTCTGAGGTGTTTGTTGAGGTTCCGCAAATCCAGAATGGATCAGCCGACTGCCTGGATGCACAGGGAATGAGTTTCTTATTTTCACACCACACATGTCCTTTTGAAATTGCCCTCTACCCTCCATTGTAGCCCCGTGGGAGGAGGGGGGAGAAATTCTCTGTGGGGCACTGAGGGAACTGGTGCCAACTTCACAACTGAAATGGCCATAAGATAACTTTTTTCTGTGAACAATTCCCATGTTCTAATCTTTAATTATATAAAATAATCAGCATAACATAATAATAATAATAATAATAATAATAATAATAATAATAATAATAATAATAATAATAATAATAATAATAATAATAATAATAATAATAATAATAATAATAATAATAATAATAATAATAATAATAATAATAATAATAATAATAATAATAATAATAATAATAATAATAATAATAATAATAATAATAATAATAATAATAATAATAAGATGTGAGGCCTAACTTACTTTAATAAGATATATTTACTATATATATATTTAGTTTTATCTATTATATTTTATCTACTGTTAAAAAAACTTTTTTTTACAGAACAACAGTCTTCTAATGAAGTAAAATGCTTATCAGGATTTAATAGGAAACCACTTTATTCAGTAATATGCGTTTGATATTCAAGTGAAATGATTTTAGATGTGCAGTTAAGTGCAGTTAAGAAGTGCAAAAAGTTTGAACATTGGAGTAATATTCGTTTTCCAATCATAAATCAGAATGACAACTGTCTGTTCACTTTGTCACCAGCATAATGAAAATAATAAAGAACATTTTAAATTCATCTTAAAACTGTAAGCTCGTTTAAATTGTGATACATATTGTTTTTACATATTGTGTGATTTAGTGTATTTTGTGCTGTCATATTCAGGCTTAAAGCTGTTTGTTAAGTCCTCAAACCAATAACTTGTTTCTGTTTAAGGTACTTCACAGATAAACTGTGCAACTGGAAGCAATAGCAGAGTAGGGGAAATCCAGGAGGGATATGAAGGTGAGAAATGTCCACAATATTAGATGCGTATTTTCACATTTGCACAAAAAAAAAAAAAAAAAAAAAAAAAAAGGAAAAAAAAAAATATTTTTTTCAGGAGCAAAAATGTAATTACTTTATTTCAATGTAAATGATATTGGTATTGATTTGTATTGAAACAGCTCAAATAAAATAATCAGTGTTGGGAAGGTTACTTTGGAAATGTAACAAGTTACCCTATTTAAAATGTAATAAGTAGTGTAACTATTTAAATTACTTTATTAAAGTAATGTAACAGATTACATTTGATTACTTTTCTAATTTCCAGCACTGGTATGCATTTTCATCACTCGCCATGGTGACAGAGCCTAAAGAACCAATCAAAAGCATCAGAATAGCATCGCTTTACTAAACGGCCTTTAAATAGCAGGAGACATTGTGCACATCAAAAACAGGCAACGCAACAAATGAATATAATTCAACATACAGACCCTTTCCAAAAAATGTGAATATCATGGAAAAGTTTATTTATTTCCATAATTCCATTAAAAACGTTAAACTTCCATAGATTATAGATTCAGGGCCCACAACTTAAACGATTTCAAGTATTTAGTTGTTTATTTGTACATAATTTGGGCTTCCAGCTCATAAAACCCACAAAAACAGGATTTCAAAAAATTTGAATATTACATGAAATCACACAGTAATACCATGGTCATTGAACCAGGTTTTGGTTCTTTTGGCAGTGTGGGCAGGTGCAAATCCTGCTGGAAAATGAAGGAAGCATGAAGTGATCTGAAAATGTCCGGCTAGACGGCTGCGTTGACTCTGGATTTAATAAAGCACAGTGGACCAAAGTCCTCTTTTCTGATGAGAGCAAATTCTGCATCTCATTTGGAAACCAAGGTCCCAGAGTCTGGAGGAAGAATGGAGACGCACACAATCCAAGATGCTTGAAGTCCAGTGTGAAGTTTCCACAGTCTGTGTTGGTTTGGGGAGCCATGTCATCAGCTGGTGTTGGTCCACTGTGCTGTCCACTCAACGCAGCCGTCTCTACCAGGACATTTCCAGAGCACTTCATGCTTCCTTCAGCAGACAAGCTTTATGGAGATGCTGACTTCATTTTCCAGCAGGATTTGCACCTGCCCACACTGCCAAAAGAACCAAAACCTGGTTCAATGACCATGGTATCACTGTGTGATTTCATGTAATATTCTAATTTTCTGGGATTTTGATTTCGTGGGTTTCATAAGCTGTAAGCCATAATCATCAAAATTATAACAAATAAAGGCTTGAAATATCTCACTTTGCATGTAATGAGTCTATATAATATATTAGTTTCACCTGTTAAGTTGAATTCTTGAAATAAATCAACTTTTTGATGATATTCTAATTTTATGACCAGCACCTGTATGTCCCTAGAACATTTATATGTACAATTTAATGTCAAGGGGAAAAGGCCATTGCCTTATAAAGGAATTTGTATAAAGGATTTATTGCTTTAGCTGTCCATAAATGTGCATCTGTGATGCCAGTTTTTGTGTTTAACAATTCTGCAGGGCCATCATCACGATAAGAAAACAATGGCACATGCAAAACAATACAGCATGACGCTGTCAACACAGTGTCACCCCCTTAGCCTTAATCACACAATGTCTAGCAAATGTCTTTGAAGCAAGGACAGCTAACAGCAACCATTCATGTCCAGCAGCTTATCTCTATTTTTACAGCACAGTAACCTTGCTCTGAGCTCCCGTAGCAGCTCTTTCGCTTTTCCTCCCTATTCGTTGGTGTCTGCGCTCTCTTGCATCAATAAAAAATGAATGAGGTTAGGAACTCTATATACACATTCATGATCATGATGGCTAATCATTGGCTGGTCAAACCGAGCACTAAAGCTCTATCCCTTATACTCCAGCCTTACAAGCATGTCGTCAAGGAGCACTTCCCATTAATTGCTTGGGACTTGATGTATGACGTATTTTCTCAAGAGGCAGGCAAAAATAGGATCCTTGGAAACTTTCATTGACCCTAAAGCCCCATTCACATCAAGATCATTAACAATAATAATATAGTAGCTTCCGCAGGGGCGTATGGGGGGCCCACTCCCACCAACCAACACACAATGATGTTCTGTTTATTATAAGCAGGCACTGCAGTTATGTCCTCTGCCGCTTGAAATGCTCAAGCTCTTTAAAGTAGGATAGATATTGTTTTTTTTTATTTCATTCTTCATCTAGAGAAAATCTTTCTGAAAGTTATTCCAATGAGATCACTCCTCTGCTTCATCATTGTTATACTATTCTCAAAGAATTAGAATGGTTTTTAAAAAGCATTATGACACTTTTTGAAAAGAACGCAAAATAAACCTAGCATGAAAATTAGTTTTATAGGTGTGGTATAATGCCCCTTTTCACAAGATGTAAAAGAAGTCTCTGATATCCCCAGCGTTTGTATGTGAAGTTTAGCTCAAAAATACCACACAGATTATTTTTTACAGCATTTTATAATTGTCCCTTTTTGAGGGTGAGCAAAAACGTGTCATTTTGTGTGTGTCCCTTTAAATGCAAATGAGCTTCTGCTCCCGGCACAGAGGGCGGAGCTTCAAGAGTGTGTGTTAGCAGCTCTGATTACCTTCCAGACAAATGCTAAAATGTCAGAAACAAGGAATTTCATGTAGTCCCTACCAGCCGTTTGTTGTAGTCCTTAAAAATGATTTATTTAAAAGCAAATATCTTCCTTTGCTTTGAACTTTGAGGATTCTCATCATTTTATTTAATATTAACACAGCAGGTTTACACAAAATTACATGTATCAGTCACTAGATGAAATCTAATTGTAAGTTAAATTTACAATAGGTTTGTCAATCAATTAAACATTTAATCATGCCCAATTCCATGTTTTTTTGTTTTTTTAGAGTTACTGTTTTGATACTTGCAGATTATTTTAAAGGAAAGGAAACTAAACAATATATTATTTATCTGTAAGTGTTTCATTTTAATTAATCACTTGATCTTCATTAACAGCCTCCAGCACCAGATGATTTTGAAGTGAGAGGTGACGGTAACATCAGGTTGAAACAACGTCTGAACTACAACAATGCTCAACAGTACATCTTCACTGTGCAAGCTAAAGTAAAGACAAACTCTCTGACATCCTACTAACCTCCAGATTACTTTGATCAATAAACTTCAATGAATTGCTTTGTTAGTTTATTCTTTAAAGGAATAATTCACACCAACTCTGTCATCGTGTACTCACTCGTGGAACACAAAATATTTAGCAGAATGCCCAAGCTGCTTTTTCCATGAAAGTAGATGAGGACCAAAAACCAATTACATAATTTTCACTTTTGAATAAACATTTGTAATATGTTGATTTTTTTTTTTTTTTTTTTTTCAGGATTTAGGAGATTTAAATAACACCAACAGGATATAGGAGATCTCAATGACACCACAACAGTTACAATAACA
Organism: Leuciscus waleckii; assembly: GCA_900092035.1. Classification (NCBI taxonomy): domain Eukaryota; kingdom Metazoa; phylum Chordata; class Actinopteri; order Cypriniformes; family Leuciscidae; genus Leuciscus; species Leuciscus waleckii. The sequence continues at coordinate 78,649 of FLSR01000566.1, forward strand.
GTTGAAGATTTTGACAATCTAAACCCTTATTTTGATCACAGTCTCTACAAGGCATCCATTGAGGAAAATCAGGTAAATATCACATGATCAATATTAAACGCATGTCTGATCAAACAAATGAAACCCTCCATGTCTTTTCTGTCCATGCACAGGTAGGACAGTTTTCAGACATCACTCCTGAAGCCATAAAAGCTCAAGATGGCGACACGGGCATCAACGAGCCTGTACTTTACAGCATAACAGCAGGTGCTGTCAACAGAAGATTTACAACACACTTACATGACATGTGTCCTAATCTAAATAACCTCCTCCTCCTGTTTCAAATAAAGTTTCTCTGTAGATGTGGGAGAGCTAGAGGTGAAACACTGATTTTAAATCTGATAATATAGAAAATTCCACCAAACTATAGTCAAGCACAGTAATTGTGATAAAACAAGCACTTTACACTGCTAATAACACACTTCTATTTGAATAAAGAAAAGTACTCATATTCTATATTAAATTTCTGATAATAACACAGCATATATCCACATTTCTATTCTAGTCTTTCCAAAAGAATATCAGAGCAACTTTGAAATTAATCAAAACAGTGGAGTCATATCTGTGACAACGGCACAAGACAGAGAGAAAATCGACCAGATAACTGTTCACATACAGGTATCAGACGTTTCTGAAGACTTTCATGAAAACCATTAGGCTGATGTTATGAATCGGAAGAGATTTTATTTTCTATTCATGATTTCCTTATAAATAGGCAACTCAGAAGGATGATGCCAGTAAGACGGCTAACGCTGTGGTGGTCGTCACCATTGAGGATGTGAATGACAACCCTCCGAAATTTGACCAGGATGAATACACCGTATCTATTCTGGAAAATTCACCACCGGATCAGTTGGTGCTTCAGACTAGAGTCACAGATCCAGACCTGGTACTGTTCCTGAAAACACCTCTGTCTTTTTTTAAAGTAATATAATTATTGTGAGATTCGAGGTGTGCTGTATTGTGAATAAGTCACAGCTGAAGGCGTCCTTATTCACAATACAGCCCATCTCGAATACCTTATTGCTTTTTTAAAAAGGTTACCACACAATAGAACTATTAAAAACAAAAATGCAATATTAATGTAACATTTTTTGAAGTAAATTCATTAAATGCTATCCTTCCACTAAAAAATAGTTCCTGACAGTGACAGTAAATGGCAAGAGAATGTTGTAAAATGCCTCATCTTGTGGAGCTCAAATATAAACTGAAAATAGGAACTGTTCTCATCCGCTGTCATTTTTAAACACCAGGTATAATATCTTCTCATGCACATATGCTTATCTCTCAGCATGAGAAAACATCTGTTTTCTGTCTTTTAGTTTAAAACAGACCGATTCACTGCACAGTGCGAGTTTTCAGATATCATAATTGATCATAATCATAATTGATGGACATACAGTGCCATACTTGAAACAGAAAACTATTAAATACAGTCATATTCCCTCTGCACTTCGGAAACTGTGGGCTTCCACACAGACATCAACGTATCTCCCATAAGAGAAGACTCTTTGACAGCAGGAAGGGTGTGGCCTCAAAATGAAAGGTAACATAACGCCAGCAGAGGTCCCTCATAATTCATTACATAAATAATAAACAGTTAATTTAGCTGAAACACATAATACATGGAACTATATTGAATGTTCATTTTGCTGAGGATGGTTGCAGGTAAAATGTCTCGGTTATGCATGTAACCCTCGTTCCCGAGCACCCGAGACAAGTCCCAGGAGGGTATAGAGGTGGGGCGAGGCATCAACTGCATTGTGATGTGCGGCAATCACGGCAACATACACTTTTAGGGTGGAGTGAGACAGCCTTCGCTCCAACTCATGCTGCAGAAAGGAAAGCACAGCCCTGATTGGGCATCTCTGGTGGTCTCCTCATTGGGAAGAACACCACTCAACGAATAGGTTCCACTTCACTAGTGCCTCGTAGAGGGGGCCAGCGCGTCCGTGCCGAGGATCCCATTGATCAGGGTAGTAAAACACCTGGCAATGCAACGTGTCCAGAGAGGCAAACAGATCTACCTGCGCGTTTCCGAAGCACCTCCAAATCAGCTGGACCGCCTGGGGATGGAGTCTCCATTCCCCGGAAGCGAGGCTTTCGTGAGAGCTCGTCGGCTGCACGATTGAGCACGCCTGGGATGTGAATGGCACGAAGCGACCTCAGATGCTACTGACTCCAAAGGAGGAGATGGCAGGCGAATTGCATCATGCGAGGGGAACGTAGACCACCCTGGCGTTAGATGTATGCAACGGTCGCAGTGCTGTCCGTACGGACCAGTACATGCTTGCCATGGAGCGGCCTTTTGAGCTGGCGCAGCGCAAGACGTACTGCTAGCAACTCAAGGCAGTTGATGTGCCAATGCAGTTGAGGACCCGTCCACAGACCTGAGACTGCATGCCTGTTGAACGTGGCACACCAGCCGATTGCAGAGGCATCAGTGAAAACAAATCTCCCGAAAGGGGAGGACTTTGTACTGAAATGCCCATCCTTCGAACACAAAACGTAGAAACGGTCTGTGCCGAGGTAGAATCGAGACATGAAAGTAAGCGTCCTTCAGGTCGATCTAAACCAATCTCGGGAACGTGGGCATTCGAAAATGTGTATCTGTGTCAACATTTTGAATGGGAGCTTGTGAAGGGCCCAATTCAAAACTCACAGGTCCAAGATCGGTCATAACCCACCACGTTTCTTGGTTACAATGAAGTACGGGTGGCCAACAGATCCAGAACTAGAACGGGGAATAGGCAAAGGGACTCCACCCTGAAGGATATATTCGAGTCTCGATTTCAACTCCCGCAATGAGAACATGACGCATTCACAAACGCTGCCTCAGTGTGCTTAAGACCCAGACACGAGAGGCAGTGATCGTGACCATCAACAGGAGCCAGAAGATGACCGCATCCAGAAACACACGGCAGGAATGACATCTTTAAAAAGACACAGAAATCACACCCGTGCTTGCTCTTTTAGGAATTTGCTCTCTCTAGTGCTGAAGCTCACAGGGGAGATGGCCGCAGCACACAACAAGGGAATAGTGCAGCCCGCTGTGTGCTCTCACAACTCTTTGAAGGCACAACCTCTCTGAAGAGCTGTGAAAACTTCACATTTCCAATGTAACTCTTATAGAATTCAAGCAACATCCGCCAAAGTCTGTCTCTAGAAATGCCTTTGCAACCTCTCAAAATAATTTTGCAACAACCTAACAATCACCAGAAAACACTAGCAACCACATAGCAACAACACCCTTCATACGCCCTGCTAAGCAGTTGCAAAGGTGTTCTAGGTTGTTGCAATGCCGTGTCCATGCACAGGTGACTCATCACTCTTGCATGGTGACCCCACAGCAACCACTCAGAACACATTTGCATTATCTTAGGAACCCTCAGCTACTTCCCAGAACACTCACAACAACTTAAAACTTAGTAACATCTTAGCTACCCCAGCAACAAATTGATAGAATTCCCTACCAACTACTCAGAACAGTTTAGCAGCAGATTAGTCATGGAAGTATACAAGGAATATTTCTTCTAACTGCTCAAGTATGTAAACTACATAAGATCTAAATAACCTTCAAATTAATCCTGTAAAGTTCCTTGTAAGGTTTTGTCAAGCCAACATTCAACGTTTTTTTTTATGTACTTACCTTTTCTAGTTTTCTCTCCGATTAGGGTGGGTTCTCTAAGGGTCACTTTATCATGGATAACGGTACCTTCGTTATCAACAATCAAGGAATAATATCACTCCGGAGCGACGCGACCTTGGATAGAGAAACTGTAGACAATTACACCATACAGGTACAAAGCAATCACATTCATTTCTTAAATCCAGCTATTTACAAAATGTTCAGGATGACTATTCATTTTGAATGGGATGCTTGCATTGTCTTTCTCAGGTAGTAGCTGTAGACCAGCCTGTCAATGGTTTAAGCTCCACAGCTCAGGTCATCATCACTGTTCTGGACGTCAATGACAACAACCCACAATTCCTTCCTCTCCCAGAGGCCATTGAGATTCAGGAAGGTGCGTACACACCCTCATCACCTGGAGAGGTGTGCGAAATCTCAGCCACAGATGCTGACATTGGAGACAACGGTCGTGTCACAATCACTACTTTCTCTTACAACAATTCTTCAGTTCAGAGATGTGAGGACATAAACCTATTGACATGACAATGTATTGTCAGATGTTCAGATCTTCATTAATTTTCAAAAAATCTATTACTTTATTTTATTCCTTCAGGATGGGACTCTCCTAGCTATTGAGGAGCTTGATCGGGAGACACAGGATGTGTATGATGTGGTCATTGTTGCTATGGATCAGGGGATGCCACAGGGAAATGTAATTTTTTTATTTTTTTGTATGATTTCCATGATGCGACCTTGTACTTCAATACAGTTTTGAGTCTGTTCATGGACTTCAAGTTCATATTGCAAGTGTAGAAAAAAAATCACAAGAACTATCTCGAAATGCTCCAATCTGTTCATCAGGCTTCATGTAACATATCCCTTACGAAAAATAAGTATACTTCAAGTTCATTTTATGAAGTGTACTTAAGTAATGTTCAAGTATATTTTTAAGTATACTTTATGTAGTAAGTATACTAATATCAATGTGTACTTGTAGTAAACTTGTAAGTGTACTATTTCAATACTGCTTGGGATTAAATTGGCCCACTTTTAGTATATAAAAGTATACGTTTAAGTGTACTATAAGTGTAAGAGTAGTAACACCTGGCAATGCAACGTGTCCAGAGAGGCAAACAGATCTACCTGCGCGGTTCCGAAGCACCTCCAAATCAGCTGGACCGCCTGGGGATGGTAACTTTAAGTACACAACTAGGTTTTTCATTTGTAATGCATCTGTACTAAAAGTGAACTTATAAGTATACTAGTAGTTTACTATTCTAATACAAGTTGTAAATTTTTTAGTTTATGAAAGCAGGCCTACACACTGAAATGTACTCTCAGTAAACTAATAGTATATTGCAAGTATACTTGTAAGTTTTCTTTAAGTGAACATAACATACTTATAGTTTACTATTTATATATTATTTTTGGACTTGCAGTATACTATTATGTTCAAATGTTGTTGTTTTTTTGTACTTGAAAAATACCTTTAACTGTACTTTAACTAATTTTAAAAACAACATTGAATTCGGTAAGTTTCATAAAGAAAGGCAACATTTTAAACAAAAAAGTTGAGAAAATCACATTTTTGTCAAAGACTACACCTTGATCTGATTCAGAACGATGATCAAAACACAGATGGAGTAGATCGAGTCCAACACCCCCAAAGCTTCACAGTCATTTTCTCTTCATGGGTTACGCTTCATTTCATTTGTTAATATTAAAGGGATACTCCACTTTAAAATGAAAATTCTGTCATCATATACTCACCCTCATGTTATTTCAAACCTGTATGAATTTCTTTCTTCTGCTGAACAGAAAGGAAGATATTTAGAAGAATGTCAGTAACCAGACAGTTTCTGGTCTCATTGACTTCCATAATAGGAAAAAAATATACTAAAAATATTTTATATCAATATCCCAGTCAATGTAATTGTCCCAAACAATGTAAGTTTCATAAGACTGTATGAAAAACTATGTAAAAAAAAGTATATTTAACAGGCTACTTGATCAACAGAGTTAACACAACTACAAGCCAAGTATACTTTGAATACTTAATTATACTTTAAGTATATCTCGATCAAAAGATTGAGTACAAGTAGAGGCCAAATATACTTGGACTTTTCTCTCAGTATAAGTACACTTAAGTGTAAGTTAAAGTATATTTCTGAGAAGTACATAAAGTATATTTTTGATAAGTATATAAAATGTAGACTGAAAGTATACTTTCTTATTTTAGTCTAAAAGAAGTATACTAATAGAACACTTGAATAAACTACTTTTTCGTAAGGGATGGAAGTCAGAGTGTAAATATCTGCCAGGATACAAATCTTGTTCCAAGAAAGTACAAGTTGCTCGGTTTTCCAGAGTTTGCAAGTTTCATGGAACCAACATTTTAAAAGACTTTTTAGGGTTTTGTTTAAGGCACAAAGTAGCATATAATCTAGATGACATAGAAAAGGGGTAGGCAAACCCAATCCCTTGAGAGCTACATTCCACAAGAGTTGAGCTCCATCTAAATCAATACAAATCAAACTCTCCTGACCAGCTTCTGGGGTGTTCAGGATTACTTAAAAACTACAGTCAGCTCAGACAGCAACATAGTGTCGACCCAGATCCGGCCCACATCTGGTACGTGTGGAATCCACGTGTAGCAGATGTGGGCCAGATCTGGGCCAACACTATGTTGCTGACTGGGAGGTGTGTTGGAGCAGGGTGGGAACTAAACTCTGCTGAAAGGTTGCTCTCCAGGATCAGGGCTGGATAACCTTGCTCTAAAGGACAGAGGTGTCCAAACCTGCTCATAGAGAGCCAATGTTCTTTAGAGTTTAGATTCTACCAGCCTCAACACACTTGACTGAAATGTTTCTAATAATCCTGAATACCTTGAATAGGTGATTCAGATGTATTTGGTTGGAGGGTTAGAGCTATTCTACAGGATGGTTGCTCTCCAGGAGCATTGGTTACCAAAGGTCTAAAGCAGGGATTATCAACTCTCCTCCTCAAGGTCCACTTTCCTGCAGGATTACTAGAAAGTTATAGGCAGGTGAGTTTGATAAAGGTTGGAGCTAAACTCTGCAGGAAAGTGGATCTCAAGGCCAGAGTTGAGAAGCCCAGCTATAAAGGTTACATACCAAAATGACAAATAGCAAACCCCAGGCAGATGTTTTTTTCATTATTATTATTTTGCGCAGATGATCTAAGTGGGCTACTCTTGACAAACATGTTGCACTGTGGATCCAACGCTTTGTCAAAATTCAAAGTACAATCCTTAGGCTAGATACTAGACATTGCAAATATTAACTTTTGGTCTGTAATACAAAGGGTTGTTTGGGTTCATTTTCTGCAGAACATCACCACAGTGAGGGTCAGTATCACAGATGTCAATGACAACGCTCCAGTTTTCAGCTCCGACACCTACAGCAAAAGCATTCTGGTTAAAGACGCCAAGGTTGGAGATGTGCTGCTGACGCTCTCGGCCACAGATAAAGATGCTGGAAGCAACGCAGTTATTAGTTACAGGTAAGCTTAAGACTAAACTTCCATTTCTTTAGCATCCATAATATAAGGCAAACCATGGACACCCTTACCTACATCACTCCTTTAAGACAGATGCATGAATGTTGTCTTTCTGTAGTTTCTCTGAAGACTCCTCAATGGTCGTATTGGATGCTGAAACAGGAGACATCACTTTGACCTCTGACCTTAGCGAGGTCTCAGAAGACACGCTGCTAAACCTCACTGCTATAGCTACAGATCATGGAACACCACCAGAATCTGATGAAGGTTTGGGCTTGGTTTGCGTAATTCCTTTAGTGAATCTGATGTTAAAACAATGCAGATAATTTGAGCAAATAAACAAATCTTATTGGGAGCAGTTAATTCCCCCTTCAATATTCAAACCTAATCTGATAAACATGTCAAGATTAACATCTTTCTTCTCTCTGTAGCCAAAGTCTTGATCTACTTCAAAATTGCCTCTCTCACTGAGAGTGTGAGTTTTGAAAGCTCTTTCTACAAATTCACAATAAAGGAGAATGAACCTGAGGCCTCAACAGTGGGCAAGGTCAAGGCATTAACAGGAAGTCCAGTTGCTACAGTCAGCTATAACATGAAATCACATGAGGATGTCTTCTCTGTGGATGGTGAGGGAACCATAAAAGCTCTCAGACCGCTGGACAAGGAGAAAGAGGAGTGGTACATCCTCACAGTAGAAGCCATAGACTCCAGAACTCCTGCAAACACTGCAGAGACAACGGTACTATTCTTACTTTAAACTAAGGCCAGAAACAAACTCTACACAAGTACACAATTTATGTTCGTGCATAATGTACTTTGTTTTAAGTATAAACTGTGTTAATGCTTTCTTTATCCCCCATTAAAGCAACACTGGCAATGCAATTTGCATCGCATTTGCATTCTGACACATTTCAAAATGCAATGACACAAGCTTGCGCTGCTAGAGGGGTTTGTGTTCACATACTTACATAGAGTATGTTTCTGGCCTATAAGTCTTAATCTTCAAGCATGTCAAAGGCAAAGTTTCTCTTCTTAAAGAAAGCTGGCATGGAGAATTTGACATTCTTTTCTCAAATCTTCAGGTCAACGTTCAGGTTGAGAATGTGAATGAGGCTCCTGTGTTTAACGCTGAAATATATAAAGCCGAAGTTTTCAGTATCTCTCCATACAAATTCCCTATAGTGAAGGTCCAGGTGAGTGTGGCATAGACATCAGATATAAATGCAGTGGATGTACTCATATCTATTTTGTAATTAGTGGTGTTCACTAAGGCAAACATCACTGTTACTCTTGTTATTGCTCATGCTTAAAGGGCTAGTGATTTGTTAAGACCCTTGACCATAAGTAATACATTTCGACATGTAACTCATCCCATGCCATCTGTGCTATGGACATGAATAATCCCTCAAATCACATGTCTTATTGAGGAGATGTGTGCTGTTATTTTTCAAACTGATCAGACCATGATTTTTTGTAGATGTGGATGTGTAAATGTGGTTGAAGTGTGGTCATGTGTCCCTCAGGCATCGGACCCTGATGTGGGCGAGAGCTCAGAACTGCAGTATTCCCTGCTGGAGTCCACAACTCTTCTGGATGTGGAGGCAAGCACTGGTCAGATCTATGTACTGGATGCATCCAGTTTTAGAGACAATCCATCCACCTTTCATGCTAAAGCCACTGATAAACATGGACTGTTCACGACTACAACAGTACAGGTGAGCAGAAACAGAGGGAGACAAAAGAGAACGCTTTTGAAAGACTATTTCAAATGACCAATTGCATTTTGATTGAGAGAGCAGTGAAACAGAGCAGTCAATCCAAAGATTATGTTCTTATGTTTGCAACCTGCAGATCGAAGTGAAAGAAAGTGCACAACGTGACAGCGTAATCTCCCTAAACCAGCCTGTATACATAGTGGAGAAAAAGATACCAGAGATGGAAGAGTGAGTAATCTCTGTTCGTTATTGAAACGTGTACGTGTTAAGACAGAATAAGAGCATTTCCATTTGTGAAGTGTTAATGTGTTATGAGATAAGACGAGTGTAAGTGGAAACATGTTTAAGGATTAATTAACCCAAAATAAATATAAACTGATTATTTTACTCCATTCCTAACCTGTGTGCTATGTTTTCATTGAAACACACAGAATTTTTTTTATTTCTCAATAAGACCAAAAAAGCATAATAAAAAAGTAGTGCATATGACTTGTGTGCTGTATTTCCAAGTCTTCCGCATGATTTACTTTGTGTATAGAACAGACTGAAATATACCCCATTATTCACAGAAAAGCTTCTTCTCTACTGAGCAGTTACATCAGGGTATTTTGTGTTCTATACACCACTGTGTTTTTTTGTTTTGTTTTTTTTCTAAGATCCATGAAGAAAGTTTTAGGTTGGACTGTGAAAATCCTCAGTGTGAGAGCTGAGGATGGGAATGAGATGCGCACCATTCTTAGAGAATCTACAGACAAGACTTACGTCAGTTTCATCGCCATGGACTCCAGTGGTGCGGTCATCCAAGCCACAGCGGTCAAAGAGTAAGTTGAACTAATATCAGTTTATTCAGACTAATCTAATGTGGAAGCTGATGTGGAAATGTGCAAGTAACATGTTTACAACAAATGCAGTTATAATGATTGTAGCCTTGTGGACAGTGCTCTGACTTTAAATTGGTTATAATTTTAATCAGTTATAAAATTCATCTGGGATCTGAAAACATTCATTTTTATTTGAACTCTGGCGGCCCAAAAGGCTGTAAGCCCGCGTTCAATCAGCGGGCTTACAGCGGGCTGAGCTCAATCGGCCCAATGGAGGCAACCGGTCAGCGGGGAAGGTCTATGCGCGTTACTGTCACACTCTGTATAGAAAGAACGAGAGTAGAATTCAATTGCGAGAAAACAGCAATGTTTATTATAAACAGGAAAAGCAGTGAAGCTGGTCAGCGTTGATCGAACAGAGTAGATGAGGCACTGGCAACGCAGGGACGCAATGGGCAGATAATTCCAGGCAGAATCCAGACAGGAAGCGGTAGATCCGGGAAGGCGATCCACTCGAGGAAAACCAGTGGAAACAGGAGTGACGGGTGCTCAGTGCTCTAGGGAAGCCTCACAACGACTACAAAGACAGGTCGAAATCACAGACAATAAATAGGGTGCTCGATGAGGATCAGCTGGCGCTGATCAGCCGGGATAACGAGACACGCCCACAACGCTAATACACACAACACTGACAGACAGCGAGGGCGAGACAGTGAACCCATGAACCGTGACAGTTACTGTCTTTTCTCGAGGCAAAGTATTTTTGATTAAATGCAATACATTCTCTCATATGTATTTTCTCGTTATTTCATCTGACTCCATAAATGAAAAGGTTTTAATGATATCTGTGCATCATTAAATGTGAGCAAATGTTTGACTATTCCTTTTAACTCCTTACTGCAAATAATGAGTCCGTTAGAATAAAATCAATGTTCACAATTTATTATGTCAGGTAAATACATCATGCCAATTTCGTAATCAGTTCAGAGATAATCAGTACAAAGCATCAAATGCTCTGGAATAAAGAGAAGAGATGCAAACCCGACATTAGGAAATACATGATGCTGAAGTCTTTGAGATCCTTCAACATCATGGGCTGATCTGAGGTACAGAATCGCGCCGATCCTCTAGTTGCATTTCATTATATAGACAGAAACTTCTTTCACATGGACACATCTGATAACAATGGGAATTTACATTCAGAGTTGACACCATTTGGGGGTATGAGACCATTTAGAGACCACCTTCCTTTGTGTGCCAGTTATCTCTAAACTCTTAAAAACCTTATTACCTTTTGTTTTACTTATTTGGGAATGAGACCTTTGTGCCAGTGGCACTGAGACATTTCAAACGATACCAAACATGTATTATATTCAATGATTCACATTAAACCATATGGATTTTTGGGTGATTTTCATGTCATCTCAGCATGAGAATGGGGGAGTGGGGGAAGAGGGAAAGAGATGTATTCTGAGGTGAGACTTTGCGTCTCAAATGGTGATGCTTCACAAGAGAGAGTTCAAATGTTAATTTCCAGAAAAGTCCTTTGTCTTCTCGAGGAGTGGTCGTTCCTCAACCAGTTTTAGAATTTAGTTTCTCACTTACAAGGCTATTGGTTTGCCAACTATGTTCGTGTAAGAATACCAGTAAGGGATCTGAATTATGTGACAATTGCATGATTGCACAAACTTGTAACATCACAATACGCAGATATGTATCCACCTTGAAAAGTATTCCTCCTCAGAATTATATACAGTAATAAGGATGAGAGTGTTATGGGCAGCATCTGAAATATCTTCACTCCCACAGGAAACTCCACAGTGAGAACAAAGTTTTAACATCTGAGCTGGAGAAGGTTTTTGGTCCTGGTTTGGAAATCAAAGTGGAGGACAGTTCAGGAGACTCTGGAGAATCCAGTCAAGACGTCACAATCGCTCTCATCGCTGTCAGTGTTGTGCTGGCTGTAATCAGTGTGACTTTAGTGTCAACGATTATCCATCTTGTCAAGTAAGTTATTACTGGCAATGTAACTGGTTCTATCTATCTATCTATCTATCTATCTATCTATCTATCTATCTATCTATCTATCTATCTATCTATCTATCTATCTATCTATCTATCTTGAAAAGAATTACTAGTTGAAAAATAAGCTTAAAGTCAACATAAAATCAGGATTGATTAAATTGTCTGTTTTGTTTTACCTGTTCTATACAGCTTTCCTAAAATGCTGTAATGGGATGCTAGCTGTCTTTATAGTGATACAATTATATTTCATGTTGAAAATTGCTCATGTTTTAGGAGTATTTTTTATACAGTGAAGAAAATGTATATGTTTGGTCAATTAGTTATAATACATATTTTTGCTGCCTCAGGAAAAAGGGCACCGATTCTGAGAGACAGAGTTCAAATACAGACATTGATTTAACTGAAAAGAGAAGCAGTATTGACACTTACTAACTTTATCACGTAAGTGTCAAAATATTGTTAAAGATCTGATACAAATAGTTTGAAAAGATTGTTCTCAAATACAAAATATGCATCAGTTACCATGTTTTTATCTGCATTGATTTGTTCTGAGATGTTTGACTAAACATGTTTCGTCTTTTGTTAACAGAAACCCAGAACCCAGAGAGGTAAAGCCCCTTACTGTAACAACAAACCCAGAGAGTATAATTCATTAAGTATCATTTTGTCATAAATGTTTTTTTGCTTTTTTTTGTAAAATAATTGTTATTTTGTCCCATGTGTTTTGTGTGTTTCCCAGGAAGAGGTTAATGAGAAATTTTGACAGAGAATCTGGGAATGGAAGTGATATCAGTGGAAACAGCATCTCTGCCCTCTGAAAAAGCTTACATCAAAGCTCCTCACTTCTTCTCAATGGTGTACAAGACTTAGTGAGATGACTTTGTAAGCAGCATTTTAAAGGTTGAGATGCCCTACATGGAGGAAACAACACAAGTATCAAGTCTTCTTAAGACAGAAATCAGGCTCTGGGCTTCAGCATTACAGGATTAACATCTTTGATCATGTGTCCTCAGATCCAGGATCAGCTGTCATGTGACTCTCACAATGACAAACTCAGTTCACAATAGACACAACACAGGGCGAATTCCCTTCAAAGAGACAAGCATCACTCTGCTCCACTCATTATATATTACTGTCTCATAGTGGCTGTCTGGATCACCCATCATGAAGCCAGACGTCACTGCCACATTTTTATGAATTGAAATGTTATTTAAAAACAGAATTCATACTGAAAAATACAGCTGTTAAGACAGATGTAGCAGTCCTGTAGAGCAAACAGGAGAGATAGTGCTGGATACGCCACTGTCATTGTATTTGTAAGAATTGAGAAATTAGGAGATGCCGGACAGTCGTTGAAGAGCGACCAGACCCTGAGAGAACAAAGGACCTCTCTGGAAATTAACATTTGAACTAGCCCTCGTGCACTATCGAGACGAAAGTCTCACGACCCTGGATGAGTGTGACACACAGAGAGGGTAGCGTTTATGTACGGGGGTGGGCACTGGGCAGTGGGCACCTATCCTACATTCAAAACACCTTCGGCCTGAGCCGGTATATGACCAGACATAATGCTCTTTTTGAGACTTATGTGGGTCGCCGTAAAAACGCCATTTGTGTGCAGGCGAGCGAGTTGAAGAACTGGCTCGTTGGCTGCTAAGTACACTCTTTGAGTCGCCTCTGTTGAGGGATCTAAGAGAGCAGTTCGCTCTGATTTTGGTGGCGGGACTTGACCATCGGCACTTTCCTAGGGGGGCTAGGAAGATTTAGGAGGCTCGAAACTGGGCACGAGCCTGGGTCTGGGTCCTCGGGCAGGCGGCGGTCTGCAGCGGCTCGAAGAGCGTGAGCGCTGGCGTGTATCTCGGGCCTGGCGCTGTTGCAGGGCGGGTGGCGGAGGCGGTGGGGGCGCTGTTCTTCGAGCGGGCGGCTGCTTCTTAGCACAGCCTGCTGCAGAACTGGATCGCCGCGGCAAAAAGTGTCTCATAGCCTGAGACGTTTTCTGCACCTCCGAGATAACCGAGGGACCGAAGAGACCAGCCGGAGAAACGGGAGCGTCCAGAAAGGTGGCACGGTCGGACTCTGACATGTCGGACAGCGTCAGCCACAAGTGACGCTCTGTGATGGTGAGGGAAGCCATGTTGCGGTCGATGGCCTGGTCAGCGGCTTTAGTAGCTCTGAGCACCAAGTCCGTCGCACTCCTCAAGTCCGTCACACTCTCCTTCGTTGGTCCAGCCTCATCCAGAGAATGGAGGAGGTTGGCCTGGTGAACTGCAGAACAGCCATGGAGTGCAATGCAGATGCTGCCTGACCGGCGGCAGCGTAGGGCCGATCAGGGCTGAAGTGGTCCGGCAGGCTTTATGTGTAGAGTTGACTTGGCCCGCCATCCAGCAGAGGGCGGACACAAGTGCGTAGCTACTGCTTTCTCTACCGGAGGAACAGAGAGATATCCTCTGTCTTTCGCGCTGTCGACCGCAGAGAGCGTCGAAGAGACAGAGGACCTCCACCTGGCCGAGTACGGGGCTCCCCACGACCTGGAGAGCTCATCGTGCAACTCGGAGAGGAAGGGAGCGGCCTAGAAACAGGTGCAGAGCGGCGTCCTGTCAGGAAGCAGCCGTCCAACCTGTTGGGCGCAGGCTCCTGGGGCGTGGTCCACTCAAGGCAGAGATCCTCGACGGCCTTCGTGAGAAGGCGGACACGCTGAGCGTGGA
>FLSR01000566.1:95099-126867 GCA_900092035.1 Leuciscus waleckii
CACAGAAACTGTAATGTCTTTACGACAACCTGTCAAAATAAAAGTTCGGTATAACTTGAAGAAATTATAACAGAAATATATTACTATTGCACAGTAGAGTATACTTCAAGTAGGCCTAATAATAATAATAATAATAATAGTTTATTAAAACACACAGAAACTCAAATGTGTACAACCCACCAAAATAAAAGTTCGGTCCAACTCAAAGAAATTAGAAAGAAATTGCACAGTAAAATGTATTTTAAAATAATAATACTAATAATACAATCTATTAAAACGTTATTTTAAGGGAATATCACACAAAGTTTTTCAACAGTAAACTTGCCAAAACAATAACACTTTTTTTTTCTTCAAAAACACCATTTCTAAAAGTAAATTTGTATTTGTGCCTATAATGTTTAAAAAAATTAGAGTATACTCACTACAAAAAACTAGACTACACCACTGCCTATAACCCATGTTGAACTTGCAAAACCTACAATAAAATTTGAGATTTCTCAACGGCAATCGGGTGAAAGAGACACATTTAGCCGTCTAGCCCCATAGACTCCCATTCAGTCTGCACTCGCCCGCGATCACCTCCAGTGGAATTCTAATGGAATTGCAACCAAGATCGATACAATGGGGCTAATAGGAAGTGCCAAGGCTCTCCGTAGACGGGCTCTGCTATAGCATACTTTTTAACGGTCGCGAAGTAAGTCCAAATTCAAATGTAGTTCATCTACAGTAATGTGATTTCTCCTTCACTTTTCCCTACATCACTTCACTAATATAGTACACTTGAATGAGTGAATGAAAACGAGCAAGTCAATTTGGACACTGAGTGCGCCGAAGGGCTGCTGCTTTGCATACCCAGATATCAACATTTGCCCAGATCCGGCCCACATCTGGACCATGTGGAATATTAAATTATATTATATACTGTATATATATATATTAAATTCAATAAGCACAAACTGATTAGACGTAACCAATTTTAGCAACAGGGAAATGCTAAGAATCTGCTTTTACAATCAGTATTTCCTGAGGGGCAAGTTGGGATCACATTCAGTCGAGAGCAGGACAGCTGTTTAGTGTTCAAGGCCACAAGATCACCACAAATCTGACTTTGTCAACTGAGAGATAACGTTCATTTAAATGTCTTTTTTTTCACTTTGTTCTGTATGTAGTTTACCATGCAGAGTGCAGTAGCAATACCAGGCAGCAACGAATAATGTGATTGTGAAAGAACGATATATCCTACACGATTGCAGGTATGATTTTTTTATTATTATTATAATTTTATTGTTTATTTTATAACACATGAACCTTGATTAATTTTACATTTGTACAAATATACTAAATGTCTTTGATTGCTTTTCCTTTAAATGAATTGTAATGAAACAACCCGAAACAATCAAATGATTTGAACATATGATTATGCCTGAGAGAACTCAAAAAAGACAACTTTAGTAACATAATAAGTGAACCTCAGGGGAAAATAATAACATAAGATTCCTTTAGCATTCATAATTAAGTATTTGATGAATCTATTTTCCTGCAGGTAATGAGGTCTGAGATTAAGGTTGGTCTGGAGTTGGAGATTGGGCTGTAAGTGGAGTAATAAATAGTCTTTTGTGGGATTTGTAAGCCTGACACACTGAACACCAGCAGAACCAGAGCCACATCTTCACTTGTTATAATTAATTATAAATATTTAGATCAGTTAATAGAATCAACTTGGCTCAGTTGCATTGATATTACAATCAATTAATCTGTTTGTCCAGCAAACCCTCAGTATTGATCATTTGTCAAATATCTTGTCAAAAGGACATTTTTCCTGGCCACAGAAAAATAACAAAAAAATAGCTAAGTAATTAGCATGTAGCTGCATCCCACCATAAAAGGTACAATCAGTGAATAAACAGAATCATTACGCATGTGAAATGTGCACAAACGTTTAAACTAAATCACAAACACAAAATCATGCATAAATCATGCATACATGGCAATGGAAAAGAGAAAGTAAATGAGACTGGAAACAGAACAAGGGAATGAAGCGAAAAGAGTAGGGGAGCGCGGGGCACAACCTAACGCGGGGCTAGTTGTAACACGCTTGTTTTAAATACTTCCGCACATGCTTGGATGACGAAACTTTGTGTATTTACTAGTTGCCATATCAACACTATATAGAAAAAAAAATTCCGCCAAAATTATTATTGTCATGTATCTTTACAGAAGCCATATTTGAGTTTAGGGCTAGTCTTTGAGATAATTTTTTTTTAAATATGCATTAAAAATACAAGTCTAAAATGCAACACTCCATGTTAGCTAAACAACATGTTGTTTAGGATTCCTTGCTCAGTCTTGGCCAGAAAGGGTCCATGGCCTGAAAAAGGGTGAAGACTCC
This sequence comes from Leuciscus waleckii, assembly GCA_900092035.1. Classification (NCBI taxonomy): domain Eukaryota; kingdom Metazoa; phylum Chordata; class Actinopteri; order Cypriniformes; family Leuciscidae; genus Leuciscus; species Leuciscus waleckii. The sequence goes on from FLSR01000566.1 coordinate 97,489, forward strand.
TGATATTAGTAAGGTATAAACTAAGAAAAAAGTAATATATATTTAAAACTGCAGTTAATTGTTTTGAAATACAGTAATTGTTGGTTACACTCTGATTTGGGATGTTAGCTTTCACTGTTGTATTGGTCTATGTAAACTATTGCATGAGAAGGTGTGGTTGTACAAACTCAAAACAAGATCAGTAACAAAATCTGAGTTCAAGACATCTCAAATATCCTTAAATAAACTTGTAACATCAACTTCTTTCCAGAAAATCCCTCCCACATCACTCCTTATTATTGGCCTCAATGAAGCACCTTTGATACTTGCTTACACCAGAGAATAACTGTTTATGGTACACAATAAAGAGCAGTTCAAAGGGAGATTTTACAAAAGGAATATTCATTCTCTTTCCTCAAAGGTTTCATAATTCAGCCGCACTGACAGTGAATTATGGAAAAGATGGATTTACTCTCTATTTTATTGATTTTAGCTTGTCTTCATGTCCACAGTGTAAGGAGTAATATTGGTAAGTCAAATTTATTCATAACCAGCGGAAGTTTAAATGTTTTAAAGGGAGGCAGAACTTTGCTGATATATCTACCTAGGCCTACCTGTTGTTTAAAAACATGTTTTACAGGACAAAGGTCTTCTAATGAAGTAAAATGCTCATCAGGATTTAGTGATTATTTGTTTATTTTCATTTCCTAACCCTCTGCTCTTTGTGCTCTTTAAAAATATACGTTTTTTTTTATTTTTTTTTATTTTTTTACTTCATCGGAATTGTAGGAAACTTGGTAAAGGTTTTGCCACTTGCTATGTGAACATACCAAAAAATCATGGACATGATTCGAAAAGGTTAAATTATCCTGTAAAAAATAGTCACACTTGTGCTCCTGGTGGTCAATAATGAGCGCATTGGAAATGAATGGGAGACGAATTTCTAGTGAAAATCTAGTGAAATCTTTTGGTACTGCGGTCAAACAAAATCTCACCAAAAGCTCATTTTTTAAGATATCAAGCTCAAATTTGGAACACAACTTGTTTAGATTTATGGTTTTGATTTTCTTGCAGTTTTAGAGTAAAACATTTTTTTTTTTGAAATATAGATTTCTTACAAAAATTGAAAATAGTATTTTTGTTTATTTTTCATAACAATAAACGTAAAATTCTGTAACTTTTTTTAAGTCCACTTTTTAAAACTTTTTTCACTTCAGCAATAATTTGCCAAGTGTCTTTAAAAAGAGACCAAACTTAAGTCTGTGTTAAGTCTTAATACATTATTAAACTAAAGTATAGTACATTCCTTTCATTGAAATACTTTTTTTTACGCCATGTGAAGAGCACCAGAGGGTTAAGTGTACACACCGTTCTGCTCACTCTCATTCTACATTCTCTAAATTGCTGCAGTGTTGACAAATAATTGATGTAAAGAGAAGATTTTAGGATGGCAGTTGAGAGTCACTAAAGCATTTCAGCAAAAAATTCAGCTTTTCAGAACATTTTTAAACTGAATGCTTAATTTGTCTTGTTATGTTGTCTTTTATCTGTTTATTAAGTCCTGAAACCAATGACTTGTTGTTGTAGGTATCTCACAGATAAACTGTACAACTGGAACTAATAGCTTTGTAGGGAGTGTCCTGGAGGAATATAAAGGTGAGAAATGTCCACTTAACAAACCAAGTACAACTCTATAGTCCACAATATATATAGATTCAAAATTATAAGTATTTTTTATTTATTAATATATTAATTGTTTTTATTATAATATTAATCTACAATTGTTAATATTTTGATTGAGGACCTCTGTGGTTTCTTAAAACACCATTCCTTCTGGGAACATCATTACAAGAGCAGTAGCCTAATGCAAGATCAAAATGACATTATATTTATTTTTTAGATGTGTATTAAGAGTATTTAAATATGTATACAATCTGGTTTACAGGAGATGTAGAGATTATCACTAATATCGGACCTGATGATCGTCTGGTGCTGGAGGGATATTTCAATCCCATTGGTGTGACATTTCTGGAGCTGCATTACTTTACTGGAGCCTCAACCGCTACTGTACGAACCAGAAAACCACTGGACGCTGATCAACTTAAGGAGGTTTGTTTCACTATTATATTTGTTAGATAAAGTAAATAAATATAAAATGAAGATAATCATACTTAATATACATAATATATACTATCATAAAGAAAGAAAGTGCCACATACTGTATGTCTCTTTGTGTGTTTTATTTCTTCCAGTCAGGAGGGAGTTTGTATTATTCAGTGACCTGCTCAAACACAGGGGTATGTTTATTTACACAATTGCATAATCCAATCATACAATAAGACATAAAGCATTATAAAAAAATAAAATTAAGCAAATAAACCTTCATTATAAAGTCTTTGTGCATTTCAGATAAAAAATACCCGGACATTAGAAGTTCGGGATGTCAATGACAATCCTCCGATCTTCCAGAATAAAACATACACGTCACCGTGTCAGAGGTGTGTGTAATGTCACATCTTTATACAGCAGAAGTGTGTTTGGTCACTCAGAGACTCACATCTCTTTGTAAACTGTGTCTTTTGTTCCAGGCGACAGCTGTGGGTTCAGATGTGCTCAGGGTTATAGCTGAAGATGCAGATGTTTCTCCAGAAAACAACAAAATTATATATTCTATACTGGTGAGTCTCAACTGAGTCTAATGTATTTGATATATAACTAACACAATAGGCTTTCACAAAACTGAATTACTGGTGACTGTGATATAGTAGACATGTTCTGGAACTACATTTCTCTGAAAACCTTTTTTTTTTTGCTACTTGCTATTGCTTATCAGGAGCAAAATTCAAGAGAGCATTTGACTGGACAAAATGAGTGAGTGCACAATTAATCAATATTTTTGGTCCTATTCTCACAAAAGAGAAAGACCAAAATTAAGACATTTCAATTTAGTCAGGTATGGACTACAAGACAGATGCAGCTGCAGATATGGCAGCTTTATTAAATGTACCACAAGCCAAACAGTCCAAAATCCAACAGGCAGAATTCAGAACAGGCAGAGTTCAGGCGATCAGCGAACAATATAACTCAGTAGAGGCAAAGAACAATAATCCAGAGAACCAGTCCAAAGTCAAAAATGCAGAACACAGATAAAATAAAATAAATCACAACAACAGGGAATGAGCGTACACTTCACAAAGAGTGTGGCGATGGGAGTCGTTTTATATAGGGTGTCTGAGTATGTGTGTGAATTGATATCAAGTGTGTCCCTGCGTCTCAATGTCCATACTATCCATCCTAAACAGTATGTGAGATTAAAATAAGTGTATCCCAAAGCATAGTAAGTTGAAAAGAGTATGCCAGAAGACCCCAGATGGTCAACCGTTTACGGTGGATTTTCGAAGTGTGGATCCGTGCTCACTATAACGGCTACAATAGCCTACAACCCACTGCGCTTTGGAGGAGGAACTACAAACACAAGTAAAAAGTGTTGAAAAGTACAAAACATGCGGATATGCGCGACCAATGGTGAAAGGTTTAGATAAAGGTTTGAGTGACTAATCAAAGGTTAACCTGATATTATGAAATGTGGAGGATTTTATCTTTGACAAGATGATTGACAGGTCAGTATATATATATTTAATGTTATCCGTGTTATACAGTATTTCATCTGCAATAACAATGTGGACTTTTATAAAGATCCGTTTGGCCATTAACTTTTAAATGCATCATTATGCATTAATATGAGGAGAGTTCTGCAGATCAAGGTGCTACTGCATTTCTCTCTAATACAGTAGGAAATGTTATCTTTGACAAGATGATTGACAGGCCAGTTTACTGGACAGGATGTGATAGAGAGCAACCGTTAAAGACGCAATTGTATGACGTGATAGTATGTCCCAAAGCTTGTCTACTCTTCTGCTGCACACTCAAAAGTATGTACTTTTAGGGCGTAGTATAAGTAGGCGAACTGAGATGCTGTATGTGTGATCTGAAGACTGGTGATTTAGAGCACTGCCATGTGTGAGTATTCTGGGATATGGAGTCCGGGGCGGCCATGTTTGAAGTATGGGGTGTGAATTGAAGTCCACTGACCTAACAAATTTTAAATGCTTATGTCTGCTAAACGTTTACTTTTGTTTAGAACACTACCATACCTCAAAGTTAAATGTAAAGTTTTCAACATTACATTTCTAAAACGGCTGTTAATAAATAAATAAAATTGTCAGTCAATTAAAATATATTTAATTTTGAATAAGCACATATAGTTCCTATTTAACACATTAATGCATTTAGTTCTTTAGGGGGGAAAAACTATTTGAGTGTAATAATGTGTGAGCTCGGTTTGTGTTTTCTCATTTGAATCCCATGCCCTGACAGCCTCCAGCACCAGATGAACTTGAAGTGAGAAGTGACGGATACATCAGGTTGACAAAACCTCTGAACTACGACAGTGCTCAACAGTACATCTTCACCGTGCAAGCTAAAGTAAAGACAAACTCTATGACATCCTACTAACCTCCATTTGAATAAATATTGTTCTAAACTTTAAGGAATAATTTGCCCAAGATAAAAATTCTGTCGTAATTTACTCACCCACATGTTGTTCCAAACCTGTACACTCTCAGAAAAAAAGCAGGGCAGTACCCTTTCAAAATATACACCTTTGTACCTTCTTTACCCCTAAAGGGTGCATATTATTACCTTGAAGATACATAATACCTGTTGAAAGGGTGCCACTCCAATGCCCTTTTTTCTGAGAGTGTATGACTTTCTTTCTTCTGTGGAACACTAAAGCAGATGTTTAGTATGATTGTCCAAAATGCTTTTTCTCATACAACGAAATATACATTTTTGGATGACTATAATTTTAAAGATAGTAATACAACACTACATTTCTTTTCAGGATATAGGAGATCTCAGTGACACCACAACAGTTACAATAACAGTTGACGATTTTGACAATCTAAACCCTTATTTTGATCACAGTCTCTACAAAGCATCCATTGAGGAAAATCAGGTAAATAACATCATGATCAATATTTAAACGCATGTCTGATCAAACAAATGAAACCCTCCATGTCTTTTCTGTCCATGCACAGGTAGGACAGTTTTCAAACGTCACTCCTGAGGCCATAAAAGCTCAAGATGGCGACACGGGCATCAACGAGCCTGTACTTTACAGCATAACAGCAGGTGCTGTTAACAGAAGATTTCTACAACTAGTTTTTTGATAGGCATGGTAGAGCTAGACATGAAATACGGATTTTATAAAATCTGACAAAATGGAGGGATGCAAGAGGGTCACTTGCCAACAGTGAAAAGTTAAAGCTGTTTGCAGTGCAATAAATTGATCCGAAGGAAGTTACAACATGTTAGATTAGGCATTCTGCACACTTTAAATCAGACATGAAAATAAAGAAGTGTGGTAAGATTACATTTATTTGAATGAATTAGAGAGAGAGAGATGTGCGTGTGATTTACCTGCATCAGTGCAGCATCTCTCTACTATCAATGAAGCTGTGAGTTTAATTACATTAAAAACAGCGATGTTACCACCTCCTTGCTGAGTAATGTAATGTAGCGATTCAGAGCGAAGCCATTCTATTAATAAAAGTCGCGGGCAGCGTTGACAACAAGTTTCTGTGCTCCTGAATGTTTCTGTGTGTGCACAGCATGATCTCTGTGTGCAAGTGATGTGTGTGATTCTGATTTAAGTTTCTGATTATAACACATCATATATCCACATTTCTGTTCCAGTCTTTCCAAATGAATATCAGAGCAACTTTGAAATGAATCAAAACAGTGGAGTCTTTTCTGTGACAACGGCACTAGACAGAGAGAAAATCAACCAGATAACTGTTCACATACAGGTGACAGACTTTCTGAAGACATTCATGAATCTGAAGAGATTTCAGTATTTTGATGGTTCACATTTTTTAATCAGTGTTTCCTTTTAAAAACAGGCAACTCAGCAGAATGATGCCAGTAAAACGGCTAACGCTGTGGTGTCCGTCACCATTGAGGATGTGAATGACAACCCTCCGAAATTTGACCAGGATGAGTACATCGTATCTATTCTGGAAAATTCACCACCGGATCAGTTGGTTCTTCAGATTAGAGTCACTGATCTAGACCTGGTACTGTTGTTCCTATAATGGTGACTAAAATGGTGAAACTCATGAAAACTGTCAAGAAATGGCTGGTTATATTTGACATTTTAATAAAATGTAAAGTATTGAAATGAAGGCCAGAACACTTAAATCTCTTTTCTAACTGGCCAAGTCTTCAACCTTACAACTGTTATAAACTTAAAGTTTTTGTCAAGCCAACATACCTAGTCTGTTCTGATGTACTAACCTTTTCTAGTTTTCTCTCTGATCAGGGTGGGTTCTCCAAAGGTCACTTTATCATGGATAACGGTACCTTCGTTATCAACAGTCAAGGAGTAATATCACTCCGGAGCGACGCTACCTTGGATAGAGAAACTGTAGACAATTACATCATACAGGTACAAAGCATTCATATTCATTTCTCAAATCCAACTAGTTACAAAATGTCCAGGATGACTATTCATTCTGAATGGGATACTTACATTGTCTTTCTCAGGTTGTGCTGTAGACCAGCCTGTCAATGGTTTAAGCTCCACAGCTCGGGTCATCATCACTGTTCTGGACGTCAACGACAACAACCCACAATTCCTTCCTCTCCCAGAGCCCATTGAGATTCAGGAAGGTGCGTACACACCCTCATCACCTGGAGAGGTGTGCAAAATCTCAGCCACAGACGCTGACATTGGAGACAACGGACGTGTCACCATCACCACTTCCTCACACAGTGAAATATTCAGATTCAGAGAGGTGAGGGGACTTAAGAGAAAGGCAGCTGTCACTGTGCCTACAGAAATGATATCATAAATGTATAAATATGAAATTGTAAAAAAAAAACAAAAAAAAACGCTTATTTCATTCCTTAAGGATGGGACTCTCCTAGCCATTGAGGAACTGGATCGGGAGACACAGGATGTGTATGATGTGGTCATTGTTGCCATGGACCATGCAATCCCACAGAGATATGTACAGTAACAATATCTATTTATTTGTATTATTGCATAATGTAAATATGTGTAGTTCAATTCAATTTGCGATTGGAACATTCTGTGGCATTTCCTCATTTGGAAGGTTGTAAAGGGTTTTATCTGTCTGCCAGCATAAAGTTTGTAAAAGTGATTCCAAGGATGAACTAGTTGACTGATTGGCCGTAGCTTCATGGAATATAAACTTTGAAAGATTTTCCCAATTTAGTTTGAGGCGTTGTTTAAGTAGCATTACAACTTTGATCACACCTGCACATTCATTTTGTCCTAAAGGTTATATCTCAGTTTTATTTTTATTTATCTATCCCTAAATGACACACAAACATGAAAAAAGAAGCTGCAGTATGTTCTAGATTTTACAGATATTCAAAAATCTGGCTACCTGATACTAGTTCGATCCTTACAAGTTAATTACTGTTAATTCCAGACATTAAGTTAGATATTAGACATTGCAAATATTAACTTTTGGTCTGTAATACGAAAGGTTTGCTTGGTTTCATTTTCTGCAGAATATCACCACAGTGAGGGTCAGTATCACAGTGTCAATGACAACGCTCCAGTTTTCAGCTCCGACACCTACAGGAAAAGCATTCTGGTTAAAGACGCCAAAGTTGGAGATGTGCTGCTGACGCTCTCGGCCACAGATAAAGATGCTGGAAACAACGCGCTAATTAGTTATAGGTAAGCTTAAGCTAACTAAACTTTCATTTCTTTAAGATCAATAATATGAAAGCTAAACCATGAACTCACTTACTTATGTTGTCTTTCTGTAGTTTCTCTGAAAACTCTTCAATGGTTGTATTGGATGCTGAAACAGGAGACATCACTTGACCTCTGACCTTAGCGAGGTCACAGAAGACACGCTGCTAATCCTCACTGCTATAGCGACAGATCATGGAACACCACCAGAATCTGATGAAGGTTTGGGCTTCATAACAACTTTGTTGTTCTTCCTTAGAGCTCTATCTATCTCTCTAGTGATCCCACCTAAATACTGTAAATATGTCCACAAAGAGGCAGAAAAATGCTAGATCTAATGTAGTACTACTAGTGTTAATGCAGTTTATGCCAGCACAAAACGTTTATAGAGTTAAAACTGGGGGGCCATTTCACATGATTGGAAATAACATATAGAGCTACAATAGTCCCAAAATGAATGTATAACAAAATATGATTCACAAATGCGTAAGCAAATATAGTATATATTTACAAACTCATAATTCTTATTCACAAAACATGATATGTAAATGCACAACCAAATTTACATTCACTAAATAAGAAAAAACGCAATTCATAAATACAAGTAACTTATGTTCCTCTTTGGTCGGTCAGTCGACGCCACGTCGAGACGACGAATAGGAATCTCGCTAGAGGCCAATCTACTTCGAGTGAAACTAAAACAAGCCAATGTACATTGGCGTGCAATCATTTGCATCAGCTGTGCAGCCTCGCAGCGCGGGTATATAATGAGCAGCTGGTGTGATTGCACTTCAGCTTTTTGCTTCGGAGCCAAGCACTTCGATGCTTCTACACAGAGAGTGTGACTTCAAACAAGCCTTTCTGACCTCTCCTTCCCGGTGCGGGTGTCACAGCACAGCAGTGTGAACAGTCTTTTTTTCTCTTCTCTCTTCTCTGTCTTTTTTGTTTTGGTTTTTGAGCAAACAAAAAAGCTGTTATAACACCGGCATGCCGCCAGACCTTCAGCCCGTGGTCAGATCCCTCATTCCTGCGGGAAGGAGTCCCCTTGGAACAGGTGTCCAGGCATGCTGTGGTATTCACAGATGCTTCTGCCACCGGCTGGGGTGCCACATACAACGGGCTTGAAGTGTCAGGGATGTGGACGGGACACACTGCATTGGCACATCAACTGCCTCGAATTGCTAGCAGTACGTCTCGCTCTGAACCACTTAAAGAGGCCGCTACAGGGCAGAGACGTGCTGGTCCGTACGGACAACACTGCGACCGTTGCGTACATCAACCATCAAGGTGGTCTACGCCCCGTCGCATGTCGCAACTCGCCCGCCATCTCCTCCTCTGGAGTCAGAAGCATCTGAGGTTGCTTCGAGCCATGTATGTCCCTGGTGTGATCAACCGTGTGGCCGACGAGCTGTCACATTTCCCCCAGTGAGCCTACTTGCACAGACCCTGTGCAAAGTCAGGGAGGACGAGGAGCAGGTCCTTCTGGTGGCTCCCTATTGGCACACCCGGACTTGGTTCCCAGAACTCATGCTCCTCGTGACAGTCCCTCCCTGGCCCATTCCTCTGAGGAAGGATCTTCTGACTCAGAGACGGGGCACCCTATGGCACCCGCGTCCGGACCTCTGGAAACTCCATGTCTGGTCCCTGGATGGGATGCGGAGGTTCTAGGTGACTTACCCACAGAGGTACTTAACACCATCACTTCTGCGCGAGTGCCGTCTACGAGACGTGCGTACACCTTGAAGTGGAACCTGTTCGTCGAGTGGTGTTCTTCTCGTAGAGAGGACCCCCAAAGATGTTCGATAGGGTCAGTGCTTTCCTTCTTGCAGCAAGGGTTGGAGTGAAGGCTGTCTCCCTCCACCTTCAAAGTACATGCTGCCACTATTCAGCTTATCACGACCACATAGATGGCAAATCAGTTGGAAAGCATGACCTGGTCATCAGGTTCCTTAGGGGGGCGAGACGGTTAAACCCTCCTCAACCCCCCTCCATACCCTCTTGGGACCTTTCCCTGGTGCTTCGAGCACTTCGAGCACACATTTAATATTCAACAATATTATTGATCTGCCTTACTTAGGGTGGATGATGATGCAATTTTCTTCTAGAGACAAACTTTGTTGTATTATTTTCATGTTATCAATGTGAAGCTGCTTTGATACAATCTGTATTGTAAAAAGCGCTATAAAAATAAAGGTGACTTGACTTGACTTCAGGATGCTCACTTTGAGCCTTTGCAGTCAGCGGACTTAAAGCTTCTTTCTTTGAAGACTTTGCTGCTGATTGCACTGGCCTCTATCAAGAGGGTAGGGGACCTGCAAGCATTTTCGGTCGACGAATCGTGCCTAGAGTTCGGGCCGGGTGACAACCATGTTGTACTGAGACCCCGGCCTGGCTATGTGCCCAAGGTTACTACCACTCCCATTAGAGATCAGGTAGTGAACCTGCAAGCGCTGCCCCTGCAGGAGGCAGACCCATCCTGGGAGCTGACACGTGGCTCCTCGCTAACAGATATCTGTAGAGCTGCGGGCTGGGCGACACCTAACACGTTCGCTAGATACTATAGCCTACGTGTAGAGCCGGTCTCCTCCCGTGTTCTCACCCTAAACGGGTAGAAGCACTGAGAGGCCCGGCTCTGTTGGCTTGCTGCACCCTACTGTGCTCCATATTCTCAGAGAGAAAAACCTGTAAGTCCTCCAAAACCCTCGGCCCGGACATGGCGGAGCGTCCGGTGCCAGGCCTTTATCCATTGAATCCTTGAGAACCGGGTTTAGGCTGGGTCCCATATGTGTGACTCTACGGGGATCCCATATGTGTATTCTCCACGGCTGCTCCTAATCGAAGCCCGTGTCTTTCCCTTGGGCTAAGTCACCCAATATTCATATGCAGTACAATCAGCTAGTCCATGGGTGCTTCTCATTTCTTATTTGTGCATCCTCGTTTCCTTTCCTCGCGTCTAGCTCCACCCCCTGTAGGATGCGAGGGAAGGCTGCAAGGAAAAGACGTGAGGACGGAGGAATCGAATGTAACTTTTTTTATACATTGGAATAGTTGATCACTCGAGCGTCACTTCACCGCGTCATCAGCAGCGCTCAAAGGATCTGCCCTTATGTTGTTGAAGTTTGTTTATTTAAGAAATTCATAATAAATAATAATAAAGCAAGATACCCTGTTGAAATATGTGAGATGTGCAAGGCTGCACAGCTGATGCAAATGATTGCACGCCAATGTACATTGGCTTGTTTTAGTTTCTCTCGAAGTTGATTGGCCTCTCTAGCAAGATTCCTATTCATCGGTCTCGACGTGGCGTCTCAGTTCCCTCCCTCAGGGAACGAGGGTTACCATATGTAACCGAGATGTTTTCATGTGTACAAATTGATTGTTGAATCTGCATTTGCAAATCGTGTGTATGTGTGGATCACTGTGGATTCGTATGTGAATTTTGTGCGTCAATTATCTTTTTTACATCATATTTTACAAATTAATACATTTTGAGACTATTTCAGCTCCATGTCAAACGGCTGTGGCACTTGAATTTATTCACTTTAGGGCTTTTGATCTATTTTGTTTAGATTACAGCACAAATTGTTCTGTAATCTGCTAAAACACTGCCTGCACAGTCATTCAAATCTAAAGTGAGCCCTGCATCTTGTGCACATTATGGTACATTTGCGAACATATTTTTTAATTGAATTTACAACACATTTAACAAAAGAACAAACATAATCTTCTTAAATACAAACATAACTTACTCAAATCCCTCCTCCTCCACAATAACCCTGGAAATCGGTAAAAAATAATAATAATTTTTTTTTTTTATCTTTAAAGTGCTTAATACAGTGCTTTATATCACACACTCCTGTTAAGCATTAAGCATATACTACAACTTCAAACAAATCTCAAGAACATCTCCCAAATTTCTTAAAATTAAGAAGACTTCCCCTTGATCACATATGTAAGCTTCTCAAGGGCCAAACTGATATATCAAGTTTTTCAGCCAAAGTCCAAGGGAAGGACAACTTGTATTCTTCCAGCAAAGGGCAATTGAACGCCTGGCTTGTAGTAGGCACAAATCCATCAGTTTTTTCTCTTTGACGGGCAGAGAGCAATTGTCCACATAGACACCCAATACACATATTACCAGGTTTAAAGAAATAGGAGTAGTAGTAAATTGAGATACATACTGAGTCATTTTCCTCCAAAACTTTTGCACCTCACCACATTCCCACACACAATGAAAAAATGTACCTTGGAAATTATAAGTCAGGAATACTAGGGTTCAATTTATTTAATCTCACCGGAGTGATATAAGTTCTCATTAACCAATTATATTCTAAGAGTCCCAAACGAATATTTATAGTTTGAGTTTGTGTTTTTAAACATATTGTACCCCACTTATCAAAGGAAATGTCCTGTATCCATGCTCGTCTTTTATTTTCAGAGTTTTCTTTATGATTCTGTACCAGTATATTATATAATTGGGTAATTCGCCCTTTACTTTGTTTCTTGTGTGGAAAAGGTTTCCAGTGTGGAAAAGGTTTCCAGTGTGGATAAGGAAGGGAGTTGCACAGAATTCTTTAGTTTTGAAAAAATAAAACTTCTAAGCTCCAGGTATTTAAAAAAAATGTTTCCGGGGTATATGAAACTTTGATACCAGATTGTCAAATGACATTAAAATATTGTCTTCATATAAGTCCATCAATCTAACTATTCCCTTTTCAACCATAGTTTAAACCCCATATAATTTTTAGCTGGAGTGAAATATTAAGTCCCCCAAATCGGGGAGAAGCAAGACAAAAATGGGGCCTCTCCGAGAAATGTATGAACTTCATACCAGATCATAATGGTATTCTTCACAAATGGGTTATGGTACATTTGTGTCCCAAACGTGTGCCCTTGGTTTGCATGTAAGAATCAACCTGACCTCAATAGAACTAACATATCGAAACAAACATCTTTCTTCTCTCTGTAGCCGAAGTCTTGATCTACTTCCAAATTGCCCTTTCACCGAGAGTGTGATTTTTGAAAGCTCCTCCTACAAATTCACAATAAAGGAGAATGAACCTGAGGCCTCAATAGTGGGCAAGGTCAAGGCATTAACAGGAAGTCCAGTGGTTACGGTCAGCTATAACATGAAGTCACATGAGAATGTCTTCTCTGTGGATGATGAGGGAACCATAAAAGCTCTCAGACCGCTGGATAAGGAGAAAGAGGAGTGGTACATCCTCACAGTAGAAGCCATAGACTCCAGAACTCCTGCAAACACTGCAGAGACAACGGTACTATTCTCACTTTAAACTAAGGCCAGAAACAAACTCTACACAAGTGCACAATTTATGTTAATGCATAGTGTTCTTTGTTAAAATTTATGTTAATGCCCGCTGTATCCCCCATTAAAGCATCATTGCATTTGCATTCTGACACATTTCAGAATGCAATGACACAAGTTGTGCAGTTATAAGTGTTTACGTTCTCATACTTACCTTGAGTATGTTTCTGGCCTTAGTCTTACTCTTCAAGCACGTCAAAGTTTCTCTTCTTAAAAGAAAGCTGTTACAGGGCTCATTTATATTTCTAATCCTAATATATATTTCTTAGACTTTCTTTCTCTCACAATCTTCAGGTCAGCATTGAGGTTGAGAACGTGAATGAGGCTCCTGTGTTTGATGCTGAAATATATAAAGCAGAGATTTTCAGTATCTCTCCATACAAATTCCCTATAGTGAAGGTCCAGGTGAGGTGGCATTGACACAGATATAAATGCAGTGGATGTACTCAGATCTATTTTGTAATAAGTGGTTTTTGCTAAGGCAGACATCACTGTTTCTGTTGTTATTGCTCATACTAAAGGGCTAGTGATTTGTTCAAACCCTTAACCCTAAGTAATACATTTCGACATGCAAGTCATCCCATGCCGTCTGAGGAGATATGTGCTGGTATTTTTCAAAGTGATCAGACTTACTTTTTTTCTCCTGGCATATAAAATGCTGTTGTCTGAAATCTTTACCCCAAAGCAGCTGACCACTCTTCAAAAAAAGTTCTATACAGAACCCTTGACTCAGTTTTAAAGAACCCTTTATGCTAAAAAAGTTTTATATATTTTAAATATCTCAAATGATTGAATAATACTTTCATGTAATATAGAAGAGTGCTATCCGTAAAAATAATACTAAACAGTAAACTTACTAAATGAAAGTACATAACCAAGCTCAGAACTGTATATTTCATAGTCGTTAATAAACAAAAACATTTTAATCACAATTGATTATTTATTTTTTTGTATTCACGTAACTGGTTGAAATGTGGTGTTGTGTCCCTCAGGCATCGGACCCTGATGTGGGCGAGAGCTCAGAACTGCAGTATTCCCTGCTGGAGTCCACAACTCTGCTGAATGTGGAGGCAAGCACTGGTCAGGTCTATGTACTGGATGCATCCAGTTTTAGAGACAATTTGTTCACCTTTCATGTTAAAGCCACTGATAAACATGGGCTGTTCACGACTACAACAGTACAGGTGAGCAGAAACAGAAGGAGAAAAAAGAGAACGCTTTTGTAAGACGGTTTCAAATGACCAATGACATTTTGATTGAGAAGAGAACACCTTTACAAAGACGGGCTTCTTGTGTTTGCCACCTGCAGATCGAAGTAAAACAAAGTGTACATCATGACAGCGTCTCAGTAATCTCCTTAAACCGGCCCGTATACATAGTGGAGAAGAACATACCAGAGATGGAAGAGTGAGTAATCTATTTGATATTGAAAATGTTATTGAGACAGAATAAGAGCATTTCTATTTGTAAAGTGCTAATGTGTTTTGAGCTAAGAGGAAACATGTTTAAGGATTAATTAACCCAAAACTAAATTTAAAAATGAATTATTTTACTCACCCTCATGGGATTCCTAACCTGTGTGTCCTGCTATGTTTTCAAAGAAAATGTTCATTGTTCTTTCCCACAAAAAAATAGTCCATATGACATTTCCAAGTCTAAGTCACCTTGTCTGTAGAACAGACTGAAATTTACACCATTATTTACTGAAGCTTCGTTCTAGTGAGTTAAGTCAGGGTGTCAAATTATAGAAACTGATCGATCATGAGCAAAACGTTATTTTAAGCCAGTTCTTATCAATGAATTGTTTTTTCTGTTTTACAAATTAGACTGAATTGGTGCTTCATGTACCTCCTGTTATTGTTTTGTGTTCTATACACCATCTGATTGTGTGTTTTTTTCCTCAGATCCATGGGGAAAGTTTTAGGCTGGACTGTGAAAATCCTCAGTGTGAGAGCGGAGGATGGGAATGAGATGCGCACCATTCTTAGAGAATCTACAGACAAGACTTACGTCAGTTTCATCGCCATGGACTCCAGTGGTGCGGTCATCCAAACCACAGAGGTCAAAGAGTAAGTTGAACTAATATCAGTTTATTCAGACTAATCTAATGTGAAAGCTGATGTGCAAATGTGCAAGTAACATGTTTTACAAAGTTATCATGGTTGTAGCCTTGTGGTCAGTGCTCTGACTTTAAATCGGTTATAATTTTAATCATTTATAAAATTCCTCTGAGATTTGAATATATTCATTTTTATTTTAACTCTTACTGTCCACAAGGCTATTGGTTTGCCAACTATGTTCGTGTAAGAATACCAGTAAGGGATTTGAATTATGTGACAAGTGTGAGCTACAATTGCATGATGGCACAAACTTTTAAAGTGCCCCTATTATGCTATTTTAAAGTTTCCTAATGTGTTTGTGGAGTCTCCTACAACAGGATTACATGCATCAAAGTCAAAAACAGTTTAATTTCCTCATAATATTCATTTGCACATCACCACATTTTCAATGATTCTTAAACGACTCGTCAAATGAATCAATCTCTCTAAATGTGCTCTGATTGGCCAGACAGCTCAGTCTGTTGTGATTGGTTTAACGTGTACAGCGCGCCTGTCGAAAACCAAAACGCCCATTGCCATAACAACGTCAGCTGTCCCGTAAACTAAAGACAGTAATGAACAATGACGTCGATTTTACCATATCAATGCGAGCGCAAGTCCAATGATGAAACACTGAAGAACTAGTTATTCAACCCGAACCTCCATCGCAAGGACGCCTCGAGCAGGACGTTTCTCAGTGATACACTACTCAGTTTGAGGTACATTGAGATGTAGCAACTAATTCCTCACCATCAGCATTAACAAGTGCATGTTCATCAACAAACCGATTATTTTACTTGTACTCATTTATTTACTGAGTATTTTTGTAATATATTGCGGTGAACACGTGGAAACTGTATCAATAACTCTGCATGAATGACTGATGTGAATGACTGGTGTAACATAAACGTTGGCAAAACAAATCTTGCTCCATGCTTACTCTTTCCTCAAAGTAGTGAGAATGATAGACAATCTGCATTAATAGACACAGTTATAGGTAATAGTGGCCCACAGCTGATTAGCAGAAGTGTTTCAGTAAGACAGTGATAACGTGAGTTAGCCAGTTAGCAGGAGACCAACACAATATAAAACTCAAAAATAAGTATTTTGAACACCATCTTTCAAGAGCAAGCGGTTTGCAAATCATGCATTGAATTCCGAGATTTGAAAAGGAGTCGTCAGTAAAATAAAGGGAACACAGCAAAAGTTTAGCATTATACTGCTGTGTTATCGTGGTAAAGATGAACTTTAACCACTGATTCTTTTCATTAATTGTCATTGGGCAGTGGAAAAAAAACTGGCTTTACCTTCACATTGTAGAGGACAGCATCTTCTCGACATGATGCTATCCAGTGTCCACAGGAATCAGCTGCCGGTTGAGGTTCAAGTTTCCCCTGGTGTCTGCACGCAATAAGTGGGCGGGCAATATGCTAATGTTTCATATTGACGTCACAACGAAACGGCTTATGACTCGTTTGAAAAACAATTAATTTCATTGACTCAGAATTGACTCTTACTTTTGAAAGACAATAACTTTATATACGGTGCGTTTTCAGATTTAAAACTTTGCAGGATGTTTTTATTCATTTAGAGCTGTGTTACACACTACATGAAAGGTCATTTTCAAAAATCCATAAAAGGGGCACTTTAACATCAAATACGCAGATATGTATCCACCTTGAAAAGTGTTCCTCCTCAGAATTATGATTTATAAAAGTTTACAAATCATAAATATACATATTTATGAATACTTTATGTAAGTGCTAACAAAAATATGAGCTATTTATTTGAAAAAATTAATTAGCATTAGCAAAAATATATACTCTTCACAATTCCCTCTGGCCTGCTTGCCTGAATTACATCTATTCTGTATAATTAGGATGAGAGTGTAATGGGCAGCATCTGAAAGCTGAGGATGGGAATGAGATGCGCACCATTCTTAGAGAATCTACAGACAAGACTTACGTCAGTTTCATCGCCATGGACTTCAGTGGTGCGGTCATCCAAGCCACAGAGGTCAAAGAGTAAGTTGAACTAATATCAGTTTATTCAGACTAATCTAATGTGGAAGCTGATGTGGAAATGTGCAAGTAACATGTTTTACAATAAATAGAGTTATCATGGTTGTAGCCTTGTGGACAGTGCTCTGACCTTAAATCGGTTATAATTTTAATCAGTTATAAAATTCATCAGAGATCTGAATACATACATTAATTTTTATTTTAACTCTGACTGTCTACAAGGCTATTGGTTTGCCAACTATGTTTGTGTAAGAATACCAGTCAGGGATTTGAATTATGTGACAAGTGCGATACAATTGCATGATTGCATAAACTTTTAAAGTGCCCCATATGCTATTTTAAAGTTTCCCTAATATTGTTTTGGAGTCTCCTACAACAGGTTTACATGCATCAAAGGTCAAAAAACTGTTTCATTTCCCCATAATATACATTTGTACATCACCACATTTAAAATAATTCTCAAACGACTCGTCAAATGAATCAATCTCTCTAAATCTGCTCTGATTGGCCAGACAGCTCAGTCTTTGGTTTACAAAAGACTATTGGTTTACCGCGTACAGCGCGCGTCGAAAACAAAAACGGCCATTGCCATAACAACGTCAGCTGTCCCGTAAACTAAAGACAGTAATGAACAATGCCGTCAATTTTACCATATCAATGCGAGCGCAAGTCCGATGATGAAACACTGGAAGAACTAGTTATTCAACCCGAACCTCCATCGCAAGGACGAGTCGAGCAGGACGTTTCTCAGTGATGCACAAGTCAGTTTGAGGTACATTATGGGATGTTGCAACTAATTCCTCACCATCAGCATTAACAAGTGCATGTCCATCAACAAACCGATTATTTTACTTGTACTCATTTATTTACCGAGTATTTTTGTAATATATTGCGGTGAACACGTGGAAACTGTATCAATAACTCTGCATGAATGACTGATGTGAATGACTGGTGTAACTAAACGTTGGTAAAACAAATCTTGCTCTATGCTTAATCTTTCCTCAAAGTAGTGAGAATGACAGACAATCTGCATTAATAGACACAGTTATAGGTAATAGTGGTCTACATCTGATTAGCAGAAGAGTTTCAGTAAGACAGTGATAGCGTGAGTTAGCCAGTTAGCAGGAAACCAACACAATATAAAACTCAAAACTAAGTATTTTGAACACCATCTTTCAAGAGCAAGCGGTTTGCGAATCCTACATTGAACTCCGAGATTTGAGAAGAAGTCGTCAGTAAAATAAAGGGAACACAGCAAAAGTTTAGGATTATACTGCTGTGATATCATGGTAAAGATTAATTTTAACCACTGATTCTTCACATGCTCGTCCTTGGAAAAACAATTAATTTCATTGACTCAGAGTCGACTCTTACTTTTGAAAGACAATAACTTTATATACGGTGCACTTTCAGATTTAAAACTTTGCAGGATGTTTTCATTCACTTAGAGCTGTGTTACTCACTACATGAAAGGTCATTTTTAAAAATCCATAATAGGGGCCCTTTAAGACTCTGCTGACGGTAGTTGGTGGCGTTGTGGCGGAGTTCGCTCTCAGGTCCGTGTGGTCTCCATATTAAATCTCTTGATCGCTTGCGGTGGTGGTATTTTATTGTGTATTGCTCTCAGTAATAACAACAATAGCAGGTGTGTGAATACTGGCGGGTAGACTGAGCCATGGCACCTGTTTGTGAGTAACCATACAGCTTTACATCTGGTGTTTGTTAAACCCAAATCATAAGTAAGCCTCACCCTCATATTTATGAATACTTTATGTAAGTGCTAACAAAAATATAAGGTATTTATATGAAAAAATGTATGTATGAGCATTAACAAAAATATATACTCTTCACAATTCCCTCTGTCCTGCTTGCCTGAATTACATCTATTCTATATGATTAGGATGAGAATGTAATGGGCAGCATCTGAAATAATATCTTCACTCTCACAGAAAGCTGAACAGTGAGAACAAAGATTTAACATCTGAGCTGGAGAAGGTTTTTGGTCCTGGTTTGGAAATCAAAGTGGAGGACAGTTCAGGAGACTCTGGAGAATCCAGTCAAGCCGTCACAATCGCTCTAGGTGTATCAGTAGTAATCAGTGTGACTTTAGTGTCGACGATTATCTATTTTGTCAAGTAAGTTATTACTGGCCATGTAACTGCAGTCTCTCTCTCTCTCTCTGTGTGTGTGTGTGTGTGTGTGTGTGTGTGTCACAGAATAAACTTAGTTATGGTCAACTAACCTGTCTACTAATCCTAATTGAAAAATAAACTTGAAGTCATCATGAAATTTAGAATTGTTTTTTTCATTTGATTGATTTAAATGGTCTGTTCTGTTTCACCTGGACTGCCAGTAATAAGTACTACAGCTTTCCTAAAATGCCGTAATGTGATGCCAGTTGTTTTATAGTGATAAAATGATGTTTAATGTTGAACATTGCTCATGTTTTAGGATGTAATTTTATCACAGTGAAGAATATTAATATGTTTGGTCAATTAGTTATAATACATATTTTTGCTGCCTCAGGAAAAAGACCACCGGTTCTTACAGACTGAGTTCAGATACTGCCATTGATTTAACTGAAAAGAGAAGCAGTCTTGAACCCCCTACTAACTTTAAAACGTAAGTGTCAAAATATTGTTAAAGATCTGATACAAATAGTTTGAAAAGATTGTTCTCAAATACAAAATATGCATCAGTTACCATGTTTTTATCTGCATTGATTTGTTCTGAGATGTTTAAGTAAACATGTTTCTTCTTTTGTTAACAGAAACCCAGAACCCAGAGGTAAAGCCCTTACTGTAACGACAAACGATACTCATAGAGTATAATTCATGAAGTATCATTTTAGACATGAAATCTAAATTCTTATTTATAATTTTGTCCCATGTGCTTTGTGTGTTTCCCAGGATGAAGTTAGAGAGACATTTTGACAGGGAATCAGAGAATGGAAGTGATATCAGTGGAAACAGCATCTCTGCCCTCTGAAAACACCCTGATGGATCAAAGCTCATCACTTCTTTTCAGTGGTGTACAACACATAGTGAGATGACTTTGTAAGCAGCATTTTAAAGGTTTAGTTCCCAACATGGAGGAAACAACACTAGTATCAGGGCTTCTTTAGACAGAAATCAGGCTCTGGGCTTCAGCATTACAGGGTTAACATCTTTGATCATGTGTCCTCAGTTCCAGGATCAGCTGTCATGTGACTCTCACAATGACAAACTCAGGTCACAACAGACACAACACAGGGCGAATTCCCTTCAAAGAGACAAGCATCACTCTGCTCCACTCATTATATAGCCTATTACTGTCTCATAGTGGCTGTCTGGATCACCCAGCATGAAGCCAGACGTCACTGCCACTTTATTATGAATTGGAGCGCCATCATACTGAAAAATGCATGGTGCTTGATACACCACTTCATTTGATTGATTCCCAAGGAATAGAAGAACTGCCAAATGTGTATATGTAATTAAATGTAGATTTTTTTAAATATTTTTTTTATATAGCTTCTGTGTCTTTAATTCACATTTTACATTTGGTAAATACTAACAAATATTATTATGTTAGGGATATTTAAATTAGTTACATTTTTAGGTAACTTATCAAATAAATTCTAAAATGACTTCCTTGAAGTGACCATCACATTTACCTTTCAATAATGGTCTCATAAAAATGCCCTTAATGAAGGACCAATCACTTACTTTGGTTTGGAATGACCCACATTTGGTTCGTCATTTTACATCACATAACATATATTCAACAGATTGTCTAATTGTTACTTTTGCTGATGTATTCAATGTATGTGTATTCTGAAGATGTTGGAAGAAAAGTTTGCAACATTTGTTTTTATGAAGATGTATGTTACACAGTTCCTTAGGGAAGATTTCTTACTTGTCTCATTAAAGCTACACTGTGTAGGATTTTCTCCCATCTAGCGGTCAAATTGTTTATGACTACCAACTGAATATTACTTTCTAGCCCCTCCCATTCCGAGGGCGTTTTAACTTCTACGGTGGCCGTATTATTTCAAATCTGCCGGCAGTCGCGAGTAATCTCCCCCTCGCATTCTTCACGGTGCCACTGAGTGTCAAAACGCGAAAGGCGAAGCTTGAATTTCCAGGTATGTCCCTCTTTGGCGGCACATGTATTTTCAAGATGGAGGCGCAACATGGCTGCCACCATTCGAGCGGCTCGCTCGTATGTATTCTAAATGGCAGATTCTACGCTTACGATAATACTTGATTAGTTGGTAGAAGTAATTACACATTAATGAGCACATATCATTTTGAAAGAACAAAGTGTTTTTTGCTAAGAATCAACTTACAAAATTACACAGTGTAGCTTTAAATAAACTGAGTTGAGTCTGTCTATACAAGATACATAATGATAAGATGACAATAAAATAACTATATGCATTTCTACGCAGACCACATACTGTATTGGTCTAGATGAATTCTGCGGTAGCTTTGCATTCAGCTTCAGAATTAATAGAGCCTGGAAGCTTTTAATGAAAGCAGTGAGTTTAAACACAAACACTTGAGAAGACCACAACAATAGATGTTGTTGATTAGGCTTGGGTAGGAGATGCCCACATCTCTATGTCTATGTAGAACTAAAGGTTGTTGGTTTTTTAAGTAGTTTACACAGTACAAACTAAGACATTTTTACAGAGCATAAGTCTGGAGGGAAACAGCACATGCACTAGCAACATCTGCAGGTCAGGCGGAGTAAATTCAAAATTCAAAGACATTTATCTTTGCGTTGGAGCATCTCGATATAGAAAAACATATAAAAAGCAGTGCAAGAAAATGCAAAACGTGCTCTGTGTAAACCGCCCTAAGAAGGCAGTTCCCTATAGACCTTATGCGCCAGAGAAAAAAGGGCACAGCCATCTTTAGAATATTGTCTTTTAACTTCCGTTTTTGCGGTCGCTCTGTATATGTCTATGGCATTGCTGTCCAGGAGTAATTAGCTTTTGAAGTGGATTAACTTAAGGTAAAGTTAACGAAAGTTATCATGAGGATAGTAATGTTTAAAGCAGATGTCTTAACAAATGTCAGTAGACCGGGAAGATTTTAAAACGAGACGTTCATTCATAAATACAAGATCACTATGAAAATACAGACCGGAAGTCAAAAGACAACGAGCGCAGCGCTGCAAAGGGGCGGGGCTACATAAGGGCGCAACAAGTGCAACCTAATCTGAGTGTATGTGATCGCTAACTCCAAAGACTTAAAAATATATACTCTTTTTATATAAGACCCTTTTTCCATTCGAAAACGATCGGACACATATAATACGGATTTCTAAGATTTTAAATAAATACGTATATGTGTGTGTATGTTAGGGATGGGACAGTATGAAAATTTAACATCAAAATTATCTTGAAAATCAATATTATCACGGTTTTGTTAAAACGAGATGAAAGTGTTCAAAAAGAACTGATGCTCACACTGTAACAGTTTTATATTTGAAAATCAACAAACAACAAATAAAACAAGCAGCTCTATGCACTTTTTTAAGCAAGATTATATTCTGTGGCATTTCCTTCCTTATAATGACCGTCGTCAATTCACCTTATTCTTCGCCATGTTCTTCGCCCGTTCTATTTCCCATGATTCATAGCGGGTTCAACTGACTAAACGGTTTTCTACTTCCGGTTGAAATGTTTGTTTACATAGAATGGTAGTACTAGCGTAAAGGCTACGGTGATCGTTTGTAGTTATTAAAGTAGTAGACAATTGTTCGGATCAAGATGGGAAGTAGTCGGTGGCTACAGACCGCCGAAGAAATCTCAAAAGATCCTGAAGGTGACCGTATCAGAGTGCCAAATCCCTCAAAATTGACAGGTTGGGTGATGACATGAAGCTATGGCCAGGAGTTAGCCATATTGAAATCATTAATTATTTTATCTTTTCGGAGGGTGTAGATGAGGAGATGCACAATAACAAAAGCACCGAGGCCTTCAATTACTTCTTTAGTAATAAAGTCGGG
The DNA here is from genome assembly GCA_900092035.1 of Leuciscus waleckii. Taxonomy (NCBI): domain Eukaryota; kingdom Metazoa; phylum Chordata; class Actinopteri; order Cypriniformes; family Leuciscidae; genus Leuciscus; species Leuciscus waleckii. The sequence goes on from FLSR01000566.1 coordinate 120,706, forward strand.
CGCATTTCTTTACTGAAGCACGGAGACTGTCTTTATAAAAGCAGAGGTAGACAGGAGTCAAAGTGCTAACCAGCCTAAACGTATTGCTTGCGTTATGCTGCAGCAGTCGGGGGTGATAGAGACTGTCGGATATTCATGTATTGCTGGATAAGGGAGATCGTGCAGTCATGCAGCAGCTATCCTTTGGAAGGTCTGAAGAAAAGAAAAAAAATTGGTTTTTATCTGTGATTAATAGAAATAACGTGATCAGATCATTTTTGATTAATGTTTTTTTGTTTGTTTTTGTTTTTAGCAATGTTGGGTTGACACAATATGAAACACATGGCAAATGGATATAGATCAGACTCTGGTAACGTATTAGGTGAATGTGCTCATGACAGGTTGAGAATGCAGTTACTCCCGAGAAGACAGGGCTTGCATGTACAGATGAGCAGAGGAGGTGAAATGCAGGGACAGTCAGGAACATTGAGCCAAAACGACTGAGGGACTAAACTTCAGCCACCACAGGGAAGGGGATGAATTTAGCATTAGGGTGTCAGATGCTCAGCCACTACCAAACACCCCACAATATATATCACATGCAGAATTTATAAATAATGAAGACAAAGACAAAGACCCAAAAAAGCCACTTTTCCTGTTTAACTGTCTATTGGGCTAGAGTTACAGTGTAAAACCAGTAATGCAACCCTGTAGCCTTGCAAATAATGCAGTAGATGCAAGATTTTTTAAGAAGTACGCAACCAGAGTCGTCGTCAAGGCAGCGCGCATTGTTTAGAGCAGAATAAGGTGAATAGCAACGCATTATAACACAGCGCACATCTATGTAACACAACGGACGCGCGTGCTCTCTCGTTATTATTATCCCTTATTACATGGCTTGGTTGAATCTAATGTAGAATGCGGTCTGTTATTACTTGATAACAGACCGCTGTTAAGGATAACACACCGTTGCCATGAAAAACAGAGTGTTGCTATGGACGCAGGATTCTAACAGTAGAGACGAAACGGACTATTTTCTTTAGCGGAAGCAATACAATCGTTTTTTAAATCAATAAACTCCTTTTTAAATCAATATTTTGTGACAAATTATTGATTTATTTTGTAGGTAGCCTCCGCTTCGTGTCGGGGTCCTGATCAGCCTGTCGGGGTTGTATTTGCTATAACAACCGCCTCAGTCAACATTATCCCTTACTTAAATGTCTTGTTCGTTCGTCTTTGGCTCAAAGCCACTTGCTGTGAACTTTTCTTCACGGAAGCTTCACGTTTATTTCAAGAGAGTGAGATCAAATATTTCAACTCAAAACAACATTTTGTGCCCAATTATTTCCCAGACGTAGTCACACAAGACGACTCGGCAGATTTGAAGTGTTCCCCCACTATTGTAGTCACCATCCTCGATTAAGCCTACAGGACGTTGCATCACATCAACAGTCTAATCAAACTGAGTTGGGTAGACGATGTTAATATGGTATAATCAGACTGAGAACAGCCTGGCCTGTAAGGTGGGCATTCTAGGTTATAAAACCTTATAAATGTAGACAGCGAGGCCCAGCCTGCTGCCATACAAATATCATGAAGTGAAACCCCACTTGTCCATGCCCACGACGAGGCCATGCCTCTAGTCGAGTGGACCCTAAGCCCCAAGGGGCAATCCAGGCCCTTGGAAGCATAAGCTGACGTGATAGCGTCCACTATCCACCTGGACAGGGTCTGTTTCGAGATGGCTAGCCCTTTGACGCGGCCACCGAATGAAACGAAAACCTGCTCTGTTTGCCTAAAAGCAGCAGAGCGCTGCACATAAATCCTTAAAACCCTTACTGGGCAAAGGAGGTTAACCCCAGCCTCACTGTCGGACGCAGGGAGGGCCGAGAGGGAATAACTTGCGCTCTGAACGGAGTCGCAAGCACCTTCGGGACGTAACCATGCCTTGGTTTGAGGATGACCTTGGAGTCATTAGGCCCAAATTCCAGGCACGTAGCACTCACTGAGAAAGCGTGCAGGTCGCCCACCCGTTTTACTGAGGCTAGTGCCAGCAGAAAAGCGGTTTTGAAGGACAGGTACTTTAGCTCCACCGCATGTAATGGTTCGAATGGTCCACCTTTCATGGCCTCAAGGACCGTGGAAAGGTCCCACGCTGGAACCGAGGGTGGTCAAGGAGGGTTCAGCCTCCTAGCACCCCTGAGGAAACGGATTACTAGGTCATTCTTTCCCAGTGACTGGCCATTCGCGGTCTTCGTGAAAGCCGCTATAGCCGCCACATACACCTTGAGCGTTGGATGGGGTGCTCCCGCTGTCCAACAGCTCTTGCAGGAAAGAAAGCACCACCGTTACCTCGCCAATCTAGCGGGTTAGCGTCAGGGGCTGAACACCATTCAGCGAACACAGACCATTTAGACGCATAGAGACGTCTTGTAGACGGAGCTCTAGCCTAAATGATCGTGTTCAGCACTCCCTCTGGGAGGTGATCGCCCACACATGCAGGGCCCACAGCTCGGGTACGGGTGCCAAACTGCTCCATCAGTTCTGGGAACCATACTTGATTTTCCCATAGCGGGGCTATCAGGAGTATCGAGCATTTGGTTTCCCTGACTCGCTTGATTACCTGTGGTAACAAGGCGACCGGGGGAAACGCATAGCGAGGGCGCCTGGGCCAGTTTAGGGCCAGCGCGTCCCTTTCTTTTGAAAAGAACATTGGGCAGTGAGCGTTGGTTTGTGACGCGAACAGGTCTACCTCTGCTCTGCCGAAAATGTCCCAGATATCATGGGATGCAGAGACCACTCTCCTGGGGAGAGCTTGGCCCTGGATAGCATATCTGGGCCCACGTTCAGGACACCCGGCACATGAGCCGCTCTCAGCGAGCGCAAGTTGCGCTGGCCCCATATGAGGAGGCGTCTTCTATTGCAAGAAGGTTCCGGGATTTGAGGCCGCCCTGGCGATTTATATAGAACACCACTGACGTGTTGTCTGTTCTGACCAGAACGTGGTGGTTCTTTTAACACAGGGAGAAAGAACTGAAGGGCGTTTTCGACCGCTTTCATCTCTAGACAGTTTATGTGTCGACGCTTTTCTGCATCTGACCACAGATCCATGGAAGGTCTCCCTTCGTAAAGGGCGCCCCAACCCGTGTTGGAAGCGTCTGTCGAGACTACTTTGATTTGTGAGGCAGCGCCCAAGTTCACACCGGTCTGGTACTAGCCGGTTCTCATCCACGGTTTCAGAGCTGTAACGCATGTCTGATTCGCCGTGAGACGAAGCGAACCTGTCTTCCATGCTCTCGCTGGTACGTGCCGTTTCAGCCACAGCTGAAAGGGGCGCATGCGTAGCAGACCCAGTTGCAGCACCGTCGAGGCTGAGGCCATGAGACCCATCATCCTCTGAAACATTCTGAGGGGAAGATTCTTCCCTACAGTGAATGTTGCTGCAAAGCGCTGGATTGCCGCCGCGCGTTCTCGCTTCAGGCGCGCCACCATAGACCTGGAGTCCAACTCTAGCCCCAGAAAGGATATTTCCTGGCTGGGGGATAGAATGCTCTTTGCCCAGTTGACTCTGAGACCCATCTATTCCAGATGGGCCAGCAGTAATGCCTTGTGTGACACAAGTTCTTCCTTTGACTGGGCTAAAATTAGCCAGTCGTCCAGATAGTTCAGGACTCTCACGCCCCGTCGTCTGAGAGGCGCGAGCGCTGCGTCCATGCACTTCGTAAATGTATGAGGTGCTAAAGACAGGCCGAAGGGAAGGACGGTAGCAGACCCAGTTGCAGCACCGTCGAGGCTGAGGCCATGAGACCCATCATCCTCTGAAACATTCTGAGGGGAAGATTCTTCCCTACAGTGAATGTTGCTGCAAAGCGCTGGATTGCCGCCGTGCGTTCTCGAGTCAGGCGTGCCACCATAGACCTGGAGTCCAACTCCATCCCCAGAAAGGATATTTCCTGGCTGGGGGATAGAATGCTCTTTGCCCAGTTGACTCTGAGACCCACCTATTCCAGATGGGCCAGCAGTTATGCCTTGTGTGACACAAGTTCTTCCTTTGACTGGGCTAAAATTAGCCAGTCGTCCAGATAGTTCAGGACTCTCACGCCCCGTCGTCTGAGGGGCGCGAGTGCCGCGTCCATGCACTTCGTAAATGTATGAGGTGCTAAAGACAGGCCGAAGGGAAGGACGGTGTACTGATAAGCCCGGCCCTCGAAGGCGAATCTCAAGAATGGCCTGTGACGGGCTGCTATTTGGATCTGAAAATAGGCGTCTTTCAAATCCACTGATATAAACCAGTCCCCCGGTCGAATTCGAGCGAGGATTTGTCTGGTTGTGATCATTTTGAACGAGCGTATCATCAGCGCTTTGTTCAAATGTCTGAGATCTAATATAGGGCGGAGCCCGCCGTTCTTCTTTGGAACTAAGAAGTAACGGCTGTAAAACCCTGACTCGCTCTCGGCCAAGGGAACGTGTTCCACCGCCCCTTTTCTTAGCAAATTCGCTATCTTGGTACAAAGTAGGTGTGCTACTTCCTGATTCACCGAAGTTTCGACCCGGGCTGTGAAGCGCGGCGGTCTGCGAGCGAACTGTAGCGAGTAGCCCTGTTTCTCTGTCTTTAACACCCAATTTGATTTGACTGATATGGCCCCTGTGGTGGTGTGAGACACTGCAGGGGTAGTGCTTTGTGTAGGGGCGAACACTGGGCAGTGGGCACTTTCCCTACACTTAGTGGTCGAGCAGCCTGAGCCAGCTTTATTGCATTTGACCCTGGTCGAGCGGCCTGAGCCGCTTTATTGTATTTGACCCTGGATGAGTGTGACACACAGAGAGGGTCGTTTTTATGTACGGGGGTTGGCACTAGGCAGTGGGCACCTTTCCTACATTCAAAACACCTTCGGCCTGAGCCGGTATATGGCCAGACATAATGCTCTATTTGAGATTTATGTGGGTCGCCGTAAAAACGGCGTTTGTGTGCAGGCGAGCGAGTTGAAGAAGTGGCTCGTTGGCTGCTAAGTACACTCTTTGAGTCGCCTCTGTTGAGGGATCTAAGAGAGCGGTTCGCGCTGATTTTGATGGTGGTCTGGTCGCAGCGGGACTTGACCATCGGCGCTTTCCTAGGAGGGCTAGCAAGATTTAGGAGGCTCGAAACTGGGCGTGAGCCTGGGTCTGGGTCCTCAGGCAGGCGGCGGTCTGCGGCGGCTAGAAGAGCGCGAGCGCTGGCGTGTATCTCGGGCCTGGGGCTGTTGCGGGGCGGGTGGCGGAGGCAGTGGGGGCGCTGTTCTTCGAGCGGCCAGCTGCTTCTTAGCACGGCCTGCTGCAGAACTGGATCGCCGCGGCAAAAAGTGTCTCATAGCCTGAGACGTTTTCTGCACCTCCAAGAATCGCTCCGCGAAGCCTTTAACCGAGGGTCCGAAGAGATCAGCCGGAGAAACAGGAGCGTCCAGAAAGGTGGCACGGTCAGACTCTGACATGTCGGACAGCGTCAGCCACAAGTGACGCTCTGTGGCGGTGAGGGAAGCCATGTTGCGGCCGATGGCCTGGGTGGCGGCTTTAGTAGCTCTGAGCACCAAGTCCGTCACACTCCTCAAGTCCGTCACACACTCCTTCGATGGTCCAGCCTCGTCCAGAGAACGGAGGAGGTTGGCCTGGTGAATCTGCAGAACAGCCATGGAGTGCAATGCAGATGCGGCCTGACGGGCGGCAGCGTAGGCGCGACCGATCAAGGCTGAAGTGGTTCGGCAGGCTTTAGTGGGCAGAGTTGACTTGGCCCGCCATCCAGCAGAGGGCGGACACAAGTGCGCTGCTACTGCTTCCTCTACCGGAGGAACAGAGAGATATCCTCTGTCTTTCGCGCCGTCGACCGCAGAGAGCGGTGAAGAGACAGAGGACCTCAACCTGGCCGAGTACGGGGCTCCCCATGACCTGGAGAGCTCATCGTGCAACTCGGGGAGGAAGGGAGCGGGCCTAGAAACAGGTGCAGAGCGGCGTCCTGTCAGGAAGCAGCCATCCAACCGGTTGGGCGCAGGCTCCTGGGGCGTGGTCCACTCAAGGCCGAGGTCCTCGACGGCCTTCGTGAGAAGGCGGAGAAGCTCAGCGTCGACCGAGGCCCTCACGCTGGACTCCTGTGTCGACGGGGCGGGGTCAGGGATAGAGCCCGACCATTCCTCACTCCCGGACGCCAGGAGA
>FLSR01000566.1:129289-148615 GCA_900092035.1 Leuciscus waleckii
GGGAGAACCCAGGCTCAGTCGGGGGCCAGTTCTCCTCTGGCGTTTATAAACTAGAGGTCGGATTTAACTAGCTGGTATACTAGATGGCATTTATAAACTAGATGGTCTGTTCGCAGGCTTTAACCTCACGCACGAGCAGATCCGTTTGCGCTCTGGAGACGCATTCAGTCTTTCCGTTTGCAAATTCCATCATGTAAATAACTAATCCGCCATGGCGCAAGCGTTACTGGCTTTTAAAGGGAATGGGAGATGAGACTCTGGTTGGTTTATTTCACGTTACGCCTAAAACACACCCATTATTCATTAAGAGTAAAGGGGCAACCCTTTTAGACCATACGCTGCACGCACCGACCATTTTTCCCGTTGTTAAAATAGCAAAAGTGGATTCGGACACACTCTAAGTGCACTTGCGCCCTGTGCTTTAGACCATGCGCTTAGATCGTTAAAATAGGCGAGATAGGCAGAGAAGACGAGATATATGGGCTCCAACAGAAGTCACATTCAGATCCAGACTCAAAACACACCTGTTTAGCTGTGCATTTGCTGAATGAGCACTGTGCTACTATACATCTAAAAAACACACTGTGCTCATATTTTCCTCCTAAACTAAAGACCCCGGTGGTCTTATATTCGTCTCCTCCAAAGTTTCAGACAAGATCACACACTAGGCTCAGATTTTCTCCTTAGCTACATTTGTCTTTTTAAAAGTTTAGAAGTGACCTCAACAACTTTACATATTGTGCACCAAGTCAAGTACTTGAAAGGCACTAAAGTAAAAAACAATCCATAAATTCAGAGTTTAAGCCTATATTAAGAATGAAGTTATGCAGAAATAAGGTTAATCTTACTCTGTTTTTGACACACAATAAGAGAATAGAGCTGTACAGTTTATGTGCATAGGGCACATCATTTGTTCTTGGAAAGTAGTACATCAAACTCCTCCAAGAAACTGCCAAGCTGACCTGGGGGATGATAAACAACTAAAAATGGATTTTAATAGGACTGTGATAGTAATTGAAAGTGAGTTGTCTGAATTAGCATAAGACTTGGCATAAGATGACTTGTGTACGGCCGTCTGCCGGTAGCTAGTTATCTTAGTCGAAAAAGTTTTAAATATGAATATTTTTCTTACACGAACGCATCGCTTCACTTCAGAAGAACTTTATTTATTACCAGCAGTCAGATCTGACCATTATCACTCAGTTTATCTGGCCTTTTTCTTTGCAGAAACATGATCATGATAATGGTCCATGTCTTTGTAAACTAAAACAATTTTTCCTTGATGGCACAAAACCGCAGGTGAAAGCCATCTGTAACAACTATCTTGTGTGGTGGCAAACAAAAGTATATCACTGAATAAAAGACAAACATTTCCAATTGTCTTTGATGAGGTTTATTTTCTTGCAAGGAAAGGCCAGCAGTCATACAGTCACAGAGAGTGGCTGTAGAGTGTGACCGTGAGGGGAGGGCATCCTTTCTCCTTTATAGTCTTGACTCCCAGAATGTTATTTTTCTTGGCCAATTATGGTATTTCAACCATATGTGGAACATTCTTAGACTTGTTCATCATATGTTATCCTTGAGTGGAGGCCCTCCTGTCACGTACCAACACTCTTTATCATTCCAATACAATTCCATATTAGAATAAGGTTTGTGTGTACTCTTTTACTGTCACATGATGGTCACAAACATCTTAAAGATAAACAAATTATTGCAATTTGTGTAAAGGTTCAAGATTAAACTGTTTTTCTCCCTGTCCATTTTCCTTTCAGGGTGATGGCTGCCATTTTTCATAATCAGGGTCCACAAGGGTCTGGGCCCGCCTGCATCAGCCAGGACACACACATCTTGAAATGTAGGAGATGGGTGTGGAGATAATTCAAGGGACAATTCACACCTCATAACACTCATACTGCAGCTCCATGGCCTCCCAGTGTAGCTCCGGAACTAAATTATACACCACAGATTATGGTAGTATAGACACCACCCATCTCCTATACACAAAGATACCGAACACACCCTCACTACTACAAACTCACAACATCTCTACCTGGCATAGATCATAGGACTATCCAGGCCAAAAGCATTCATAATTTCTTTTCAATTGTGTCAAACAATTTTACAGTGTTACAATTTTGTCAACTTCCTGTATGCAAACACTGTAATGTGCATTGGACATGTGCATGGCTATAGTCACACATCAAATTATTTAATTTCTAATCATTCAAATTCCACATTCAAATGCAGTGCAACTGCCTACTGTATATTACATTTATTTTCTTTCGCATGTGTATTTATTGTATGTATAGATGTCTATATTGTGTATTGTACATTATTTATTGTATATTGTATAGTGTATATGGTGCTGTGAGTTATCGTGCGCACATTAGAGGTGTAATCTGTAAGTGTAAATTGTTTCGTCCATTGTGTCATGACTGCTATGTTGCTTGGAACTGCACCTAAGAATTTCACCACTGTTGCACTTGTGTATATGATTGTGTGACAATAAAAGTGATTTGATTTGATTTTGATTTGATGCACTTTTTGTTTACATAAATATTAAAATAATAACATTAAAAATGATGGCCAGATTTTAGGAGTGTCTTGCAACATGTTATCTACTAACGTGTACTGTACAAGTTCAAATAAAGTTTTGACAAAGTTTTTATAAAAAGATAAACCTCGCAGATTTCAGCCTTTAAATCATTTTTATAAAAATAAGAGTCAAAAAAGATAAATTCCTGACATTTACAATGCACATTAGTTTATCTTTTATTATTAATAGTAAAATTCGGTCCGATTTTCCGTGGCGTCTGTCATTGCTATGCAACCATGCACTGCGCTCTCCACAACGACAAAGAAGTTTTAATAGCTAATAGATTTCCACCACCGAAAAACGCTTGTTGTTGCTCTGCTACAAGATTTATTTACGGAGAAGAAAAAAACACCCGTAGTGTTTGGGTGCACCCCCGTCATTCATGTTGACTCGCTGCCCCTGGAAAAAATTAGCTTGTCGCTTCAATTATTTGAAATAACGAACTTGAGCGCGCTAAAGACGCGATATGTGAACGGCCCTTGGCGAGCTACCTCCAATCAGGCCGCGAGCTACCAGTAGCGACGTGTTGGAGACCCCTGATCTAGACAAAGTCTAAATTCCACTACCATATCGCAATGGAAGTGAAGACTATGGTGATCAAATGAGCTCACTTAATATATGACTCTGAAAAGAGCCGCTTGCACTTTTGACAACAGTTCATCATGTTATTTTATGTCTTGTGTTTATCTAACAACTCCCTTCTCATCTTACAATAACACCAAATTCATCAGTGCACTTATTGCATCATCATTCAGAAGTTGCCCAGGTGTTTCGTACGCAATGGAGCGTCATCAGTGAAATGATTCCTTAACCTGTGGAGATCTGACCTGCCCGGCAAACCAAACCTTCTGCTTAGAGGTGACCGACGACTTCTCAGAGGGTCAGTTAAGCCTACTGAGGAGGACACAGACCAACACAACAGACTTGGTGCAACAAGTCATTCTACAGACTGAATGCCTCCACAACCAAGTGCAGGTAGAAGCAAACCCGATCAACAGGATCGCAGACATCCTGTCCAGATGCTACCGCATCCACTCAGCGCAGTACACCACACCTAAAGGTGTCACAGAGGTGCATTTTGCAGTGCTTTCATCTTAAGGCTCAACCTGTCTAAATGCTGTTGTTTCAGGTGACTACTTGACTCCTGAAGTCATCGACTCATGAAATGTCAAAAATGAAATGTCCAAAACATGACATGTCCAAAACAAAACATGAAATGTCCAAAAGTGGCCAGTCAGAATTTGCCCCAAAGGGCCAGGGGAGACCTGTAAAACTTGGTTTTCCTGCTAAGGCAAAAGTTGAGATAAAAACGTATCTCCTTGCTTATCTATCCATCCCCTTCTCTACCAACTCTCTCTCCTTTCCCCTTATTCAAGTCACTGAAAGTTCACTAAAAATGCCTATATACCACATATGATGTATCTTGTGAATCTATTGTTTTTTCCCTTTCATGTTTGGTATCATTTTACATAGGAGTGTGCCTGTGCCACTGAGCTTCAAAAAAGATGTAAAATCACCAAGAAAAAATAAAACTAGCCCAGTGGTGTATATTCAGGCTTTCCGAAGCCTTGGTACAACTTTCTGTGAGGAATCGATAAAAATTGACGATGTACTACTAGTCATATACATCTGGTTTAATTGTCCCGGTAGAGTTTATGAAATAAGTTGTAATGATGTCCAGTTCGTGAATGAATCATTTGAGTCGGTCCATTTAAATGATTAGGAGAAATCCGTTGATAAAACCAGTCTGAATGATTCATTCATGAATAGAACTTATTTGGTTCTCGAGTTCAAATTACCGATTCAATGATCCTGCCGCTGTTTTAGATAATTTCCAAATTTCTTTCTGGAGCTGCTGGTGTGTTAAACTTATTGGTAACACTTTACAATACGGGTGCACTAATAACCATTAATTCATGCTTAACTAATGCACAGATAATCATGTGTTAATGTATGACTCATGAAGAACTAAACCATTAATTAATGATTACTGCATCATGAAGATTCTAAATGATTAATATAAAGTAATATATGAATTGTTATTAATTAAATGTGTCATAATGTATTCATTCATTAATAACTTATTTTATTAACTAAAAGTCTAAATCAATGCGTTAATTACCACAATTGGTCAAGGCAATGTACTTCAACTTCCAGTTGTCTGCTTTAATTAATCATTAACTAATGATTTGCAAATGTATCATTATGTTATGACTTTACTTGTTGAGGGACATGACTATTAACTAATTGTTAAGTAATATGCCATTTTGGTTTTGACATCCACACTAAGCCATGGATTTCAATTTCCAACCATGTACAACCAAGATTTCACTGAGTCCGATGAACTTTGTTGTTCATGGCACAGGACTATGTCAGGTTAACATACACTGAGAACATGCGGTCGAGCGCTGCTAGTTCATAACACTGTGTCTAGACTGGACAAAGACAACAGAACGTCCATTATAGTCAGTGATACTACACTGGATGCGTCGCGACACTACACGACAAAACCCAGTCAGTAAACCGATGCCACACTCTATTACTGACGTACTCAGAGCTCTTGTGCTAGTTCTGTTACGAAGGACTAATGGACTTGCGATGGTCTGTCATGTCCAGGTGTAGACAGCTGGTCTCGTCCAGTTTAAACACAGTGTAACAGCTTCAGGAGTTCAGATTCTGGTGTGCTGATATTTGTGTGCAGCCCAACTCACCCCATCCTTCAAACACGTTCACCGACATTACATTCACTGCATGTGCAAACTGTCAAAACCCATAAATGGCATATTACTTAACAATTAGTTAATGGTCATGTGCCTCAACAAGTAAAGTCATAACATAATGATGCATTTGCAAATCATTAGTTAATGATTAATTAAAGCAGACAACTGGAAGTTGAAGTACATTGCTTTGACCAACTGTGGTAATTAACGCATTCATTTACACTTTTAGTTAATAAAATAAGTTATTAATTAATTAATACATTGACACATTTAATTAATAACAATTCATATATTACTTAATCTATTAATCATTTAGAATCTTTATTAGTTGCTGATGCAGTAATCATTAATTAATGGTTTAGTTCTTCATGAGTCATACATTAACACATGATTATCTGTGCATTAGTTAAATATGAATTAATGCAGATTAGTGCACCCGTATTGTAAAGTGTTACCTAATATTTTTTCAAAATGCTGTGTAAATATGTACACGATTAAGGTGAATTAAAATGCAGCCTTATTAATGAGCAAAACGTTCGGATGTTAAACGCACTATTTACGCGTGGCTGGGAGCAGGTGTAGATCTCTTTCATACCAACTAACGTTTGGAAAATACGAACATTTTAATGAATCCGAAAATTTACGTCAGAACCACTTTACACACGATTTACACAAAAATTCGTTCTGCTCGTGTTTCATGAATAAGACCCATTGTCTCAACGTTTGGAAAATACGAACATTTTAATGAATCCGAAAATTTACGTCAGAACCACTTTACACACGATTTACACAAAAATTCGTTCTGCTCGTGTTTCATGAATAAGACCCATTGTCTCAACGTTTGGAAAATACGAACATTTTAATGAATCCGAAAATTTACGTCAGAACCACTTTACACACGATTTACACAAAAATTCGTTCTGCTCGTGTTTCATGAATAAGACCCATTGTCTCAACGTTTGGAAAATACGAACATTTTAATGAATCCGAAAATTTACGTCAGAACCACTTTACACACGATTTACACAAAAATTCGTTCTGCTCGTGTTTCATGAATAAGACCCATTGTCTCAACGTTTGGAAAATACGAACATTTTAATGAATCCGAAAATTTACGTCAGAACCACTTTACACACGATTTACACAAAAATTCGTTCTGCTCGTGTTTCATGAATAAGACCCATTGTCTCAACGTTTGGAAAATACGAACATTTTAATGAATCCGAAAATTTACGTCAGAACCACTTTACACACGATTTACACAAAAATTCGTTCTGCTCGTGTTTCATGAATAAGACCCATTGTCTCAACGTTTGGAAAATACGAACATTTTAATGAATCCGAAAATTTACGTCAGAACCACTTTACACACGATTTACACAAAAATTCGTTCTGCTCGTGTTTCATGAATAAGACCCATTGTCTCAACGTTTGGAAAATACGAACATTTTAATGAATCCGAAAATTTACGTCAGAACCACTTTACACACGATTTACACAAAAATTCGTTCTGCTCGTGTTTCATGAATAAGACCCATTGTCTCAACGTTTGGAAAATACGAACATTTTAATGAATCCGAAAATTTACGTCAGAACCACTTTACACACGATTTACACAAAAATTCGTTCTGCTCGTGTTTCATGAATAAGACCCATTGTCTCAACGTTTGGAAAATACGAACATTTTAATGAATCCGAAAATTTACGTCAGAACCACTTTACACACGATTTACACAAAAATTCGTTCTGCTCGTGTTTCATGAATAAGACCCATTGTCTCAACGTTTGGAAAATACGAACATTTTAATGAATCCGAAAATTTACGTCAGAACCACTTTACACACGATTTACACAAAAATTCGTTCTGCTCGTGTTTCATGAATAAGACCCATTGTCTCAACGTTTGGAAAATACGAACATTTTAATGAATCCGAAAATTTACGTCAGAACCACTTTACACACGATTTACACAAAAATTCGTTCTGCTCGTGTTTCATGAATAAGACCCATTGTCTCAACGTTTGGAAAATACGAACATTTTAATGAATCCGAAAATTTACGTCAGAACCACTTTACACACGATTTACACAAAAATTCGTTCTGCTCGTGTTTCATGAATAAGACCCATTGTCTCAACGTTTGGAAAATACGAACATTTTAATGAATCCGAAAATTTACGTCAGAACCACTTTACACACGATTTACACAAGCTGTCAAACTGTCAATCAAAAGTCAAAAGGGGCGGGACACCTGTCACCGGAAGGGGCGGGACACCGGAAGGGGCGGGACATGTCACCGGAAGGGGCGTGGCACCTGTCAATCAATCATTTTTTGACAGGTGGTCCGTGGTATCAACTACTCTGGTAAATATACTAGTTATTGAAAATGTTATTGTTATTTTTCTACCTTTCCTTTAATTCATCCAGACAAAGTCTAAATTCCACTACCATATAACAGTGGAAGTGAAGACTATGGTGATCAAATGAGCTCACTAAATATATGACTCAGAAAAGACCTTATTTACCGCTCGCACTTTTGACATGAGTTCACCATGTGTTATTTTATGTTCTTGTGTTTATCTAACAATTCCCTTGTTTCGTACGCAATGCGTCATCAGTGAAATGATTCCTTAACCTGTGGAGATCTGACCTGCCCGGCAAACCAAACCTTCTGCTTAGAGGTGACCGAGGACTTCTCAGAGGGTCAGTTAAGCCTACTGAGGAGGACACAGACCAACACAACAGACTTGGTGCAACAAGTCATTCTACAGACTGAATACCACCACAACCATAGTTCGAATTACAGGGGGTGCTGGGGGGTACTATACCCACCAATGAAGACCCAGTACCCCCCAAAGGGACAGAAATATCTGTTTTGGGGGGGTCAGATAATTTTTCTGATATTGTGAAAAAATATAATTACAGTTACAATAGAAGTCAACTCCTATTTTAAGTGTAGGAACATTTTAATGTAAAGCGATTTCAGACACCCCTAATGTGGACCGTACCATTTTTAACCACCGTGGCTAGAAGCAACGGAGATAGAGAACGACTTCAACTTCTCAAGAAAGTGTCAACGTTGAATGACAAAAAGCTAGTTTCATAAAGTATCATTCTTTTCAACATTCCTTATTTGTATATATTCAAAAATATTTTAAATAATTAATTTAATACAGTTATAATTTTTCAATGTAAATTATTTCATTTTGAACAGCCTAATGTCTAATTATTTTAATTGAATATATTTATCAAATTTAAGAATTTGAAATGAAAGATGGAGCATACATTTAATAAATTAGGGGGAAATGCCCTTTATAAAGGTACAAAAAATTATTCTGAGTGTTTTCAAACAGTGATGCAATGAAACATTGACAATTTTAGTTTGAAGGGAGTAAAGCCTCTGTTTAGGCTATTAAGGAAATGTAATTTTGCCAAAGAAGAACTATTATTTTAAATAAATGTTCATTTTAAATCAGCCTACTTCAGTGTGATGTTACCATATTATCATGCTTAACACTGAGAATTTGAATAATTGTAATGTGATAATCAGATGCAGATATCTAAATCAAAGAATAGGCGGTTTGCGGGTGGATTATTTATTTTTAATAGTGGATTCGGGTGACTCAAAGTGCACCAGATTAATGAATTTATCTTTAAAATGTACAAAATTTTCTTCCGGGGGGGCATGCCCCCGGACCCCCTAGAGGTACCAAGCTCCACCAACAGAAAAAATGGTGGAAAACACATTAGGCTATATGATGATCTACAAAAAAATACACATTTAATTATCTTATTATTAAAATACATTATTATGATTTTACCATCTCCGCCTCCTTTTGAGCCTGGAAAAACCCTGAAATAGGCAATAGGCTTCTTGTAAAGGTATTACTAGTAATTAGAATGGTATTTCAGTGCACTTAACTTCTAACTTTTGGGAGTTGATCAAAACAGTTCTCTTTTGGATATATAATAACAATGAGATATTCTGTAGCCTACTGATTATCAGTTTGTCGCATGTTTAGACCTTGTATGTGTGTTGCACAACACATGTTGCACTTGGCGATCACGGTGGGGATTGATATGGTAGTGGACCATGATGGTCATAGAAGAAGTGAAGGAGCAGCCAGTACCCCCCAATTATGGTGGGGTAATTCACACTCTGCCTCAGAGAACATAACATCAACCAGTTTTATGATGTGTGGCACATCGAAAAAGGTTTTATTCAATAACATAGATTTATAAGTGGGTATAATATGAAAATTAAGAAATTGTGACAGTTTATAGGCATATCACAAATATTTAGTAGTGGCAAACTGTGAACATCACTGTTTTTATTCTCAGCAGTAAAATGCTTGTCTATATTATAGGGCTTGGAACCAGAAGGGCGTAAGTGGCATATGACAAACTTTACAGGAGAGCCAAAACAAAAGGTTACTGATTACTTTCAGCTGTCTGTCTTTAAGTTCCCGTTTATTTACTACCTGTCTCATTCAGTTAATTGTCGGTTCTCGTCTATGTGTGAGTAGTTTATGTTACCGGCTATATGCCTTCATCTGTGTAATCGCATTGTGTTAATTGAACACGTTTATATTTGATCTCATCATCTTCCTTCAGTGACAAAAACACAGTGGTGAGTGTGGGAATAGAGACAGAAGGAAACCTAAACAGGGAAATAATCATCTTGTCTCAGGCTCTGAGAGATTGATTCAGTCTTGTTATTTTATAGAAGTCTCAATGATATGAGAAACTGGGGCCTGTTTCAGAAAGGAGGTTCAACCAACTCTGAGTTAACTTGAACTCTGAGTTGACTTACCCTGAGATGGGGAAACTCTGAGTTTTCGGTTACAGAACAGCTGAAATGAGTTAGTTCAATCAACTCTGAGTTGACTGACCCTGAGTTAAGCGTGTGCACCACAACTATAAAAAGCCATTATCAATGGAGTGCAGATATTATGAGTCACCATGGCAACAGCGCCAGACAAAGAGGTCTGCATATTTCTCACCAACAGAACTGGATGTGCTTCTGCAAGCATATGGAGAGTATGAACACATTATTGTTATTTTTTAAATATCAGCTGCAGCAACGAAGGACAGAGAGTTAGCTAGGGAGAAAATAGTTGCTCGAGTCAATGCGTAAGTTTACATTTTAATTACTGTTATACAGTGTTGGGTGTAATAAATTACCAAGTAATCTAAATACTGTAATTTAAAGTAAAATCTGATGTAATTGCATCAGACTATAGAACAATTCTGTATATTTAACATGCATTTTTAAAAGGTATATTTTTAATGTAACATTCTCCCTCTACACACTTTAGTCAATTCAAGAATAATTCATGCAATTGTATATTGTTTATTTTAAAGCATTAAAAGTGCAGTTTCTTGTCTCTCCTTGTAGTGTTCAAGTGGTTAAGGTTGACATGGGATTTAGTAATTAGTAATAATAATTTCAGTCATTATTGCATTAATCTAATTACACTGTTGAAGATGCATTTGTAGTTAGTAATACAAGTAACTTACCCAACTGTAATAATATCAGAGGTGAAACTGGAAGAACAGTATGTTATTCACCTAATTTTAATTTTCATGTAGGTGCAATCCTGCAGGTATTAAAAGAAATGGCAGCAGCTGAAAATTAAATCTAAAAACATAATTCAATCAAGTAAGGCTTGAGCAGATCATGGGTGTAGGCTACCTGACTTTCCGTTTGACACATTAAATAACTAAATAGCATCCAGTGTCTGCAGTGCAGCAGCATTTTTAGCTGAGGGAATTCCTGGACGGACTTCAGAGCCAGTCACTCCTGAAGATCCAAGGGCCTCATATAATGTAAGACATTTACATGTGTTATTTTTTATATAGGCTATTTTTGATATTTCCATTTATTTTACTTTGGGTTGGGTTTTTTGTTGGTCCCAACAGATTCTGGTGGTAATATCTGTCTTTTGGAGCCTCCTGTCCCCGCAGGCAGTTGCAAGTAGCCTACTTAATACACCATTATGACAAATAGTGTTATAAAGTGTACTCAACCAAATGCTCATCTTCACAGGACGATGGGGATAAAGAGTTTCTGCTGCCACAGAGAGGCCTACAGTGTCTACACATCAAACAATCTACACATTCAGATTTTTTTTAACATTTTTATGTGGTAGCCTATAGAATCTAAGTTTAATCGGGTATTCTTATCTCTCCCCCTCCCGCCCCCAGAGTGTGGAAGAACAGCAGGAGGAGGGTCCATCAACTTCTGTTGCACAGATGAACACAGTTCAGTGATTCTCCGTAAATGCCACAGTTTAACTCTGTAGAATTTGTTTAGAACTAATAATGTAACTCTAATCTACTACTGTATTCTCAGTTGCCAATTAAGGAGTTATATAGACTTCATCTTATTAAATTTTCTTTTTTAAAACGGCAGTAAAAATGGCAATTTTTTTTTATTAATAAAAGATTAATTTTATTAATAATGTACTGAAAGAATGAATGAGGTGTTTAAACACCGCTTTCTCTATAAAAAAGGAGGAGACCGAAAGAAACTCTGGATTTACCGAAGAAAACCTGCTCCCGACCAGGTTAGGTTCACAGAGTGATAACTGACTCTTAGTATAAGTTACCTCTCTTTCAGAAACAGGCTTGACCAGTCTGCGTTCCAGTCCACTTTTAGACACGCACTTGCGAACTTCCTTAAGCACTTCCCCTCGGGGGAATCCCTGCCGCCATTTTTAAGTGCGTTCCACTTCGTGAAGTGGACGAGGGAAGTTTAGATGGAGAGACCCTCGTTCCCTCGATTTTGACCGAGGGAGCGAGTCTGCTTCAAATGTACACTACAGGCACCTATATGTCCCACAATGCAACACGATTGTGACGTTACCGTATATCTCGTCTAATCACCACCACACAGTCAACTCTATGATATATTAATTCTATTTTATTTTAATGTAAAACAACCCAAACACACCTATAAACATTTGGTGGACCTGCTGAGGAAACCATTGACTAGATTGCTGTTGAACTGGCTTTTGGACCTGCTGAGGAAACCATTGACTAGATTGCTGTTGAACTGGCTTTTGGACCTGCTGAGGAAACCATTGACTAGATTGCTGTTGAACTGGCTTTTGGACCTGCTGAGGAAACCATTGACTAGATTGCTGTTGAACTGGCTTTTGGACCTGCTGAGGAAACCATTGACTAGATTGCTGTTGAACTGGCTTTTGAAACCGCTGGTCAGTTTGCTGGAACATCAGAGCTTGAGGATTCTGGGGCAGATCACTCCACTTCGGAACAGCATGACTGACCGCACAGAACCAAACACAAAGTGCCAGAGACTGAACAGCACACCAACTTCTTGCCATTGTTCAACAGCTAGTCACACTGTTGAGGTGCTGCCCTTTGGTCTTTTTGTACTCTACAGACTTTGGCTAATTAATGATAATCCCTCCCTCTTCATTAACAGTCATGATTCTCCAGACTTGCACGAGTGGGAGTTTATACAACTGGTGCTGCGTTCCAGTCCACTTTTAGACATGCACTTGCGAACTTCCCTAAGCACTTCCCCTCGGGGGAATCCCTGCCGCCATTTTGAAGTGCGTTCCACTTCGTGAAGTGGACGAGGGAAGTTTAGATGGACAGACCCTCGTTCCCTCGATTTTGACCGAGGGTGTTCGTCTACTTCATATGTACACTTCAGGCACCTATATGTCCCACAATGCAGTACGATTGTGACGTCACCACAGATCTCGTCTAATCACCACCACAACAAACAACTCTATGATATATTAATTCAAATTTTTTTAATTGAATACAACCCAAAAACCATATATACATTTGGATGCTGCATTAAACAAATTCTTAAAGGGAAAACAAATGTAAATAATAAATCAACTACATAGCTGATTCCAAGTGATCAAGGGCTTAGGACGTTCCAATTCAGCCCATTGCAGTTTCCGCCAGTAGTGAGCACTCGCAATGACGTACATCCGAGTGAACGAGACGGAGGGAAGTTAGCAAGTGAAGGGCATAACAATTTTGGACTGGAAAGCAGCCTAGCTCAAGTCTGCATTCGATGCATCCTCGGTATCAAGAACACATCTGGGTTCTTTCATGCGCCTCTGTACTTGCGTTCTTGAGAATTAGGTCTGAACTTCGACGGTTAATGATGACGTAAATCGAGAACACAAGGACGCAAGATCGCTGAAGAACGCATATTGAGAAACACCCAATGTTTCTGCCACACCCGGAACCGGAGTGGGATGTGTCGCACACAAATCGTTCCCTCGGGAAACTCGTGACTCGTCGAGAGGGTTCCGCTCGCTGAGCGTTTTTGTCACCCGTGACAAAATGCCTAAACATATCCTCTATCTGTATTGTGCATAAAAAATGAGTTAACGTTTTTCAGTAAAGTCTGACGAGGTGAGATCTTTATACAAGGTGCACTGACCCCGTATCATAAAGCGGTTGTGAGGAATCTGGGTGTATTATTTGACAAAGCTTTTAAATTCTTAAATTTTAAAGTTTTCTTTCATTAATGATCTTGAGAAAGTCAGTCAGCCTTCACTTTTCACGGCTTGACTATTGTAACTCTCTTCATATAGGAGTTAGCCAGACAGCACTCCTGCGGTTGCAGGCCGTCCAGAATGCGGCCGCTAGACTGTTGACTAGTTCTCGCAAGCATGAGCACACTAAACCAATTTTATCTTCACTTCAGAATTGAATATCAACTTTTATTATTTGTTTTTAAATGATTAAATGGCTTGGCGCCACCATACCTTGCTGTCTAACTAAAACGGCACACATCTGCTAGATCTCTTAGATCCTCTGGTAAACTGATCTTGACTACTCCTAGATCCAGACTGAAACTTAGACCCAGGGGTGATCTGGCTCTTTCAGGCGCTGCACCGAAACTGTGGAACATATTACCACTGCATAGCAAAATGGCTCCAACAATATCCATTTTTAAAACTCTGTTAAAATCTAATTTGTTATCCTGGGCTTTTAATCTTGATTAGGTGCATGTTTAACCTTGAATCTGTGTTTATTTTTTTGTATGCTATTGTTGTATTATTTGTTCTATGTATCATTAGTCTTATATTTAAGTTCTTTGTACAGCACTTTGGGCAATTGTTGTTGATTAAATTATGCTTTATAAATAAAGAAAAAAGAAGAAAGCTTGCTGGTCGAGTGAGGTTTATGGCCTCTCGTTTCCCCGGTACACTGCGCGAACACTGCAGGACAAACAACGCACGACACAGCAGAAATACAAAAAAAAAAGATTTTTTCAGAATTCGGCTCAACATCTGACGAAAATCACACAGTGTATGCCCACCTTAGGTGAAATCAACTGAAGATAAAAGACTTTTAAATCTCTCAAGATCTCAGCAGAGGAGAACTGAGAGACTGAGTCTGGTTTCTCTCCAAGGGTTTTCCTTCATTCTGTCACCGTCGTCTCTGGCTTCATTAGTTAGAGTCACTTAATATTCAACAATATGTTTGATCTGTCTCTATGGTGGCAAATCAATGACAAAATTAACGAAGCGACATAGGTGGAAATCGCGGTGGGGGGTTGGGGGGGTATCGGAGGGTCAGAGGAGATGTCATGCTGTGTTGTGAGGGTCTGACTAAAGTGACCAAAATATTCTTCATTTGTGTGTGAAATTGACAACAAATGATCTATAATAATAATAATAATAATAACTTTATTCTTATATAGCGCCTTTAAAGCAGCTTCTCAAGGCGCTTTACATACTAGAACAAGCAAATTTAAAATACAGCACTACAATAAAATACAATACAACAAGATGCAAAAAAAAAAAAAAAAAAAAAAAAAAAGAAATCAACTCGAAACCTGACCGGGAGCCAGTGCAAAGACTTTAAAATCGGGGTAATATGCTCATTTCTCCTGATTCCAGTCAAAATCCTAGCAGCAGAATTTTGTACACATTGTAATTTGTTAAGTGTGGTTTTAGGAACCCCAGCAAGAAGTGCATTGCAATAGTCAATGCGTGAAAAAACAAAGGTATTAATAAGCCTTTCAGTCACCGAGAGGGATAACATAGAGCGAAGTCTAGCAATGTTTCTGAGATGAAAAAAAGAGTTCTTAACAATGTACCGCACATGAGAGTCAAAGGACAGACTAGAATCAAATATAACTCCCAAGTTTTTTTTATTTAGTCTGTGCCTACAAATCAGAGCCATCTATGTTTAAAATTAGTGAACCAGCCTTACGAAGCTGATGAGGGGTGCCAATAAGCAAGACCTCAGTCTTATCACTATTGAGACACAAGAAATTTTGGGACATCCATGTTTTTATCTCAGAAATATAATGTGTTAAAAAGGAACATCCAGATTTTGACCAGGTTTAGAGTGAATATAAATCTGGGTGTCATCTGCATAAAAGTGATAATTAAGCCCAAGTGATCTTAGTAGCCGTCCAAGTGGAAATATGTACATGCTAAAAAGTAACGGGCCTAGAATTGAACCTTGAGGAACACCCGTACGGACAGAGCCGATCTCAGACCGAAAACCACTCATACAGACAAACTGTTAACGATCAGAGAGGTAAGATCTAAACCAGGTTAAAACAATCTCAGAAACACCAAAGACAGTTTCCAGACGGTTGAGTAAAAGATTGTGATTGACAGTATCAAAAGCGGCACTAAGATCAAGGAGGATAAGAATAGAAAGAGAACCAGAATCTGAGGCTATTAACAGATCATTGGTGACCTTGACCAAGGCTGTCTCAGTACTATGAAATTTCCGAAAACCAGACTAAAGGGGCTCAAAAAGATTATTTACTGTGAGATGACTGTGTAGCTGCAAAGCCACAACACGTTCCAAAATTTTTGCCAGAAATGGAAGATTTGATATAGGGCGATAATTATTTAAATTATCCAAATCTGCGTCTGCTTCTTCGGAACAGGCGTTACAGCAGCAGTTTTCAGTGCTGCTGGGACAACACCAGAACACAAAGATTCATTGACAATGCCAAGAACAGCTGGGCACAGTGAGTCAAAACAAAATTTCAACAAGCTTGTAGGGAGGGGATCAAGTAAGCAAGTGGTAACTTTCATTCATGATACCACGCTAGTGAGCAGCTCAGAGTCAACTTCAGAAAAGGTAGCAAAGGATGTGCCAGAGAAACTAGGCAAGCAAAGTACAGAAGAAGAACCAGGTATAGCATGAATGATTTTATAAACATTGTCAATTTTAGAGCTAAAAAAATGAAGAAAGTCATTACACACCTGATTAGAGACAGGCAGAGAGGTACCAACATTACATGTGAGAAGTCTGTTTATAGTATGAAAGAGATGCCTTGGATTTCTTTGATTATTATCTATTATCTGAGAAAAATAAAAGATCTGGCAGACTCAATTGCAGATCTATATTCCCCCAGGTGATCTTTCCAGGCTTGATAAAATACATTCAGGCCTGAGTCACGCCACTTGCGCTCCAATTTACGGCAAGCTGCTTTCCTAAAGCGCAGGTCATCATTATACCAAGGGGCAGAACGAGTATAGTTTCTATATTTCAGATCTCTATATATTCAGGGATTTTATCGATAACGATAATTAGACGAAAAGAGTGTGTTATTGTGTATATCTGGTAGTGCTGGGTGGTGTACCGGTTCATACCGAATACCGGTGTTTATTTTTGTTATGATATGAATTTTTAAAATACCGCAATACCGGTGTATGTCGCTTTAATAACGATCGGAACGCGACACTGTTTGAGAGGGTCCTTTCATCTGTTGCTTTGGGTGACGTGCCCTCCATTAAATCTGCATATAGCGCGGGAATTGAAGATCGGATTTAAAGCCGTTTTGCAAAAACACATTTATGTGACCAGGTGTAAATGGAATCGTTTTGATAAATCAGATAGCTCTCCGATCTGAGAAAACGCATGAAGTGGCCAGATGTGAGCTGCATTTATTGATCATCAGCTAAAATTTCAAAATCAAAGACTGCAATAAGAGAGAGCGGCAACAGCCCTGGTAAGATCATTTCGTTTCTTTACTTTTAATGATGATGATTGTGTGTTAAGCGTCTGCCACTTACTTTCACTTTGATTTGCGATAGTTTGCACGTTGGCATAATGAATATGCTCAGCTGCGGTGATGCGTGTTGCAGTAGCGTCGTCATATCTGGCTATAACATTACATAATAGCCTATAAACACGCTCTCACACGTTTATTTTATTTTTTGCATTTTTGGGAGGAGTACAATTTACATATGTGGTTTCAACAACCAGATGCATTTACACTTGTCCAGTTTCGTCTGGAATGCGGCCCAGACCACCTCCTGAAGTGGTTTGTATCTGAAGTGAACTGACGGTCTTTTAGAAAAGTTTCTTTGTTATTACGATTGAATCTTTCTTTATCTTTCCTGATAAAGCAGCGTTTATGAGCGTTGCTGCTTTGTGTACAGCCGTTACCGGGGAAACCGCTGTTTCTGCCGCTCTTAAAGCGCCTCTTACACCCAGTCATGCTTGGGGAAAAAAAACGTCTTAAACCGTGAAACCGGTGTAATTTAGAAAAATACCGTGATGTGGATTTTTGGTCATACCGCCCAGCACTAATATCTGGTAACTTGGCAGGTTTAGGACAGCCGATTCTTCATATTCTGTGTTCACAATTCACACAATTAAAAAATTAATTGTCTATTAAACACAAAATTGTGTATTGTGTACAAGATTAATAAGTATCAACAAAATCTTTGCAATGGAGAAGAAACACAGAAGCTGCATTTGAAATGGCATTTAGATACACAGACAGAAATAATGTTTTGTTTAAAACATAAAATGTTGAATATTGATATTTGAAATGATTTAAAACATGAAAAGATACTTTAAATGTGAAATTAAAACCGCCAGTAGGTGGCATTTACAATACACATATTTTAATTATATTTTTAGGAGGGGACATGACATCTCCTCTGAACGCAATACAAGCCCTTACGCACGCGCATGATCATTCCCCACGCTCTCGCGCTTGATCTCCTCTCGCCTGCTGCTTCTGCTCGCTCGAACACTTTTATTTTGGGCAGTCGAGGACTTACTGTTTTAATAACCTCAAATGTCACTGATACTTACATGTTCGTGTGGATGATTAATGTTTGAATAGCCTGCGCTGCACGTGGGTGTGGGCATTTACAGATAAAGAGCACAGACGGGACAGACTGAGATGGGAAACTTGCCGACCGCAGAGGGTTAAAAAATATAAACGTATTTAAATATAGAAATAAATTCCACAGTAAATCAGATGGCGATTTTGTATTTTCTCTTACAAAATGTCTTACATTTCAATTTCAGTTTAAAAGTACATTTTCAAAAAGTTTTACAAAAGTACATTTTCTTTTGTTCACAGATTTGAGGAGAAATAAAACAAATTAAATAAATAAACTCATCTGTCTATGTGCATTCAATGTGCTTTTGATTCCCATAGTTAAATTACCCACTACACGTTTATACTCACCTGGGGTCAGAGGTCACTGCTTCATTACTGAAATTAAGGAGAGGAGTCAAGGATCGATCACTCAATCGGTGGGGATCTGCAGATGGTTGGCTCCCTCCATTCCCCATAATTAGAAACTGTCTTTAGGCCTGCATATGGAAACAGTGGACAAATCATACATTAAACCAAAACACTTTCAGTAGACAAAAATATAACAGATTTTGAAAGGTATATATGATCTATGACCATTATACACTGTATGCCTTATAAAGACTGTGTGTCTGTCCCTCACAGCCTCGTTTTCATCCACGTACAATACAATATGGTGTGTCTGACCAGACAAAGGTCTACTGCAAACATCTGTCATTTAAAACACACAGCTGCAAATGTAGAGAAAACAGGTGCATTCCCGTTCACATTAACCACCCTCTGGCATGGATTTAAATCAATGGATAAAGTCAAGTCCCGACTTGATCAAGACCCCCTTGAAGAACTTGATTGGTTAAAGACTTGGACTCGACTGGGCTCAAACCCAACACTCTCTCTCTCTCTCTCTCTCTCTCTCTCTCT
>FLSR01000566.1:154585-166176 GCA_900092035.1 Leuciscus waleckii
ACATCATATATTTTTGTTATATTTCAGAATATATTTCAAAATGATAAATATAAGTGAACAACAATGCAAATATATTTCAATGTATTTGGAATATATGCACATATATTTTTTTTTCTGTATAGGGAATGGCCGTTTTAGTTTTCGACCCGTGCGCTGCACGCGGTAGACCAATCACAACAGACTGAGCTGTCAGAGCAGCTGTCAGGGCCAATCAGAGCAGAGTAGCTCGATGATAGAGGGAATTCGAGAGACTGATTAATTTGACGAGTCTTTGAAAAATGTGCTGATGTGCAAATATATTTTATGAGAAAATGAAACATTGGGAAACTTTAACATAGCATAATAGAGGCACTTTAATAATGTATTTGTTCTTAAGGAACCACATGGAACGTGATATCTAAATATTGTTATTGTTTCCCTGAAGTTTTTTAACAGGCCTAATTCAACCTCACACAGGTGTTACCACATATTTTATTATATTCAGGGCTGGATAGATTGGGTTTTGATTTTGGTTTTCACTAGATCGGTTCAAAGTGAAAAGAGCTTCAGGTTTTTGTACGACATGTTTCATGTTTTGTATCACTGGGCTGCAACTCTCAGAGCACAATAATAGAGAGCTGAATCTGACAGACGTACATCAGTAATAGTGAGTTCAGTGGATGTTCGTGATGCAGTCAACTGAAACCGAGGGTCAGAGGTGTGTTCATAAGCACTCGCTGACCGTGCATTTTTAAGTAATAAATATTGCGGTTCTTTGTTTGGATACTGTCTGTACCAGTAAAGCCGAACATAATCACTACTTGTACTATATGAGCAGCTCAGCTTGACAGTTTCTGTTTCTTTAGAGTTTTTTTCTGTCCCTTTATCTGGCTCAATGTTGTCTCCAGACACCAAACCTGTCAACAAAAAATATATATACATTTGATTTGTAAAAGCAAGGTTGACAAAATAATTTTTTTCAATCATGTTTTAAATCATGTTTTACAAGAATACAAACGACTAAATTAATATAAATTTAGCATTTGGGGATTGAGAATTAAAAACAAAGTAAATATGCATGTACAGGATTTATGCACAAAGTTTCATCAGTTACTCAGTAAATAATATACCTGTTCCCACAATGAGAATAAGTATGAGGCATCTGTCCATGTTGAATCAGATCAGCTCAGTTCTCTGTTGAGGCTCTCAGTTCTCTGAGCTGTAAGTCACTGAAGATCACACAGAAACACACACAGGAACTTCCTCCTCACTGAATTCCTGCTGCTGTTCATGATTTTATTTGAAATATTACAGAATTTTGTATATAACACACAACATGAGAAGAATGTAAATTAATCTTGATGGAGTTCCGCTGTTTGTTTGTGTGCAAACATGATAGTGATGACCATGATGGTGCAGAGAGTGCACGCATTGGGAGTATTTCTAGAAAAAAACATAAATGTTTAAAAAAAGTCCAACTATCGGCCAGTGAATATTGTAGAATGACCATATCTTCTCTTTTTATATAAGATTTGAAACAGAGTATCTTTATGTGAATGTGTGAGAAAACTGCCATCCTGTGGCATATGTACCTGCACTACAGTAGTGGCCAAAAGTGATGTCCAGCCTAGGAAAATTCATATCTTCACTCTCTATTCAAATATTATTAAAAAATGTTAAAGATTTTGTAAGCATATTGCATAGTTTTGCTTGGAGTGAGTGGTTTTTTTTGTGATAACGCAATGATATGTCAAATGTCAAATTGTGTGGACATAATTATTGGCCAGGCTGTCACACAAATAAATTATGAACACATGCAAAAACATGAGAAAACTAACAACATTTTAAATGACTGATTATGTTGTAGTCAATGTATGCTTTTTTCTGTGAGCTTTTTGTTTTTTGCATTTTTTAAATAATGTTTATTAAAAAAATGTTGCATAGTAAAAAAAAAACTGTAGCTGTTCTTCCTTCATCTTTAAAATATATAAAATATTTTCCTCATATTTTGATGGTTTAATCAAACTTGTAGGATCATTAAAAATAAATATCCCCTCCGGACATCACTTTTGGCCACTACTGTATTTCACATGAGAATCATTTGAGATATTTTATTGATTGCTGCATTTGACAGTTTTCTCAATAACAGATATTACAAGTTCATATGGATTTTATGTATAACTAATAATGTAAATCTTTCACATAGCCACACAAATTCAGGCCTTATAATTAAAAGAAAAATCTGTATGTTTCTGCTTTTTGATTTTGAACGTCTGAATCCTCGTCCTCAAAAATGACTTGTTTGATGACATTTCCAAGGACAACAACTGAAAATGAAAATGTTATCTGTACCAGTAAAGATAAATATATTCACCACTTGTACTATATGAGCAGCTCAGCTTGACAGTTTCTGTTTCTTTTGAGTTTTTTTCTGTCCCTTTATCTGGCTCAATGTTGTCTCCAGTCACCAAACCTGTCAACAATAAATAAATAAAAAAGGGTTTTGATTTCTGAAGCAAGGTTGACAAAATAATATTGCAAACACATTTCAAATCATGTTTCACAAGAATACAAATGACTAAATTTATTTAAATTTAGCCTTTGGGGATTGAGAATTAAAAACAAAGTAATTATTTATGTATAGAATTCAATTAATTATTTAATAATTAATGTACCTGTTCCCACAATGAGAATAAGTATGAGGCATCTGTCCATGTTGAATCAGATCAGCTCAGTTCTCTGTTGAGGCTCTCAGTTCTCTGAGCTGTAAGTCACTGAAGATCACACAGAAACACACACAGGAACTTCCTCCTCCCTGAACTTCCTGCTGCTGTTTATGATTTTATTTGAAATATTACAGAAGTTTGTATATAACACACAACATGAGAAGAATGTGAATTAAACTGTCTTGATGGAGTTCCGCTGTTTGACTGTGTGCAAACATGATAGTGATGACCATGATGGTGCATAGAGTGCATGCAATGGGAGTATTTCTACAAAAAAACATGAATGTTCAAAAAAGTTTACTCAATAAGTGCCACAATAAAGTTCAACTATCGGCCAGTAAAACACACTGTACACCGAAATACTATACCAATGTTCTTAGTTTAAGACTATATTGGTTTAA
This sequence comes from Leuciscus waleckii, assembly GCA_900092035.1. Taxonomy (NCBI): domain Eukaryota; kingdom Metazoa; phylum Chordata; class Actinopteri; order Cypriniformes; family Leuciscidae; genus Leuciscus; species Leuciscus waleckii. The sequence goes on from FLSR01000566.1 coordinate 157,692, forward strand.
ATACTTGATTCCTGTATTTTTCACTTTGTCTAGTTTCCTTATATTTATTAAAAGCATGCATAATATATTAACTAATTCTATATGTAATTTTCATATGTAATTTTACATAAAGAATATGTTATTTTTATTTATAGGGTTAGTTTTTTATTATACAAGTAGGCTATATTTTCAATACAGTTCATATAATATTGTAACGAAGAGGTAGCAGAGTTGGGATGTGCAGTTTTTATAACAGCAGTAGTGTGGTACAAACAGGCGGGGGTCAAACACCAGCAATAGAGATATCCAAGACAGTACAGAAACGTAGTCAAAAGGCAGGCAGCAAACAATGTAGATAATATCCAGGCAAACAAAGCAGAAGGGCATGCAGAAGAGGGTCGACACAATGAAAGCGGTCCAGGGTCAGAACGAGAAAACAGTAGAGGGAAAATACTCAGAAACGTCAGCATGGGCAAAACAAGACTTCACAGTGATAGAGTGGAGAGTGACTGAATAAATAGTCCAGATGATAAGCAGCAGGTGTGCAGGTAATCAGTGCCAGGCATGGGTCATGGGAAATGGAGTTTAAGGGATGAAGTCCATATTCAGGAGAGGGAGTCCTCTGGTGGCGAGTGGGAGGAACCACACAGGTTTGATTTGGAAATATAAATGCATAACATAATATTGTAGAATGACCATATCTTCTCTTATTATATAAGATTTTAAACAGCAGTATCTTCATGTGAATGTGTGAGAAAACTGCCATCCTGTGGCATATATGTACCTGTACTACAGTAGTGGCCAAAAGTGATGTCCAGCCTAGGAAAAGTCATATCTTCACTCTCTATTAAAATATTATATAAAAAAAAAATGTAAAAAGATTTTGTAAGCATATTGCATAGTTGTGCTTGGAGTGAGCTGTTTTATTTGTGATAACGCAATTAATTCTCAAATGCCAAATTGTGCAGACATAATTATTGGCCAGGTTGTCATACAAATAAATTATGAACACATGCAAACCAACAAAATATCAATGAAGGATTATGTTGTAGTCAGTGTATGCTTTTTCCTGTGAGCTTTTTGTTTTTTGCATAGTAAAATAAAACCTGTAGCTGTTCTTCCTTCATATATAAAATATTTTCCTCATATTTTAATGGTTTAATCAAACTTGTAGGATCATTAAAAATAAATATCCCCTCCGGACATCACTTTTGGCCACTACTGTATTTTTCACATGAGAATCATTTGAGATGTTTTATTATTTGCTGCATTTGACCGTTTTTGAATAACAGATTTTACAAGTTCATATGGATTTAATGTAATTGATTGTAATGTAAATCTTTCACATTGCCACACAAATTCAGGCCTTATAATTATAATTAATTTATCCTTATAATTAAAAGAAAATAAATCTGTTTATGCCTTTTGATTTTGGTAGCTACCTGCATTCATAGTTCTATTACCTTTCTGACATATATAATACTGTAATTGTCAGTTACATCTGTCTTCATCCCTGTCTCTATATATTTCTTTCTTCTCTCTCATTATAATAGGTTTTTGTTTAGAGCTGATGTGTTTCCTGTCACTGCGGACTCAAGGGCACAGTAATACACAGGAGATCTCCAGATACACATGGGTTTGTTCCTTTTTCCAGCTTCAACAGTGAATCTTGGATCTACAGCAGACAACTGAGAATCTTTTGAAGTACTTTCGGTGAGTACAATAAATCAGGTTTTGATTTTCCATACTGACGATACCAGTAGAGATAATCTGAAAATCCGGTGGAGGAAAAAATATTCTTCAACATGTGTACCATGACTGTGTCTATGTTGAAGACACCTTGAAGTAAAACAGTGAATATGAGAGTTTTGCTTTTGCTATTATAATGATGATCCAAGGAGGAGCTTGTGAATACCCCTGAAACTGCAAGTATTGCATAGCTGAAACAGTCATCTCATATAGAGGAATAAAGGACCTCATTGTATGGTTTTAATATTTATCTTTTATGCTGCCACACAAATTCACATTGTAATTGGCTGTTTGATTCAATTTAGAATTGTAATGTTTTAAACATTCTTGCATTAGATTCATTACATATTTTTTAGCTTTCTTTTCACCATCTCTGTGTTTCTCTCATTGTAACAGGTTTTTGTACATTCAGTATTCAGTCTGATACTGTAGCAGAGGAGATCTTCAGATCCACATGTTCCCTTCTTGTAATGTTAGCACTGAATCTTGGATCTACATTAGACACCTGAACTTTTTTTGCAGCCCTGTATGTGGGTACAAGAAATTCAGGTTTTATCTTCCATACTGACGATACCAGAAGAGATAATCTGAACCTCCAGAGGCAGAAAAACTACAATATAATGTAACACTTGAACCCTCCTCAGCAAACACTTCTGTTTTGTTTGGTTTGATGACATTTCCAAATACAGCAGCTGAAACAGAAAATATACATTTGTACGTTTTTGTGAGATGTTTTAAATTATACATTTGTACGTTTTTAGTGAGATGTTTTAAATAAAAAAATTTTTTTTTTACAAAAAATATAATAATTAACCAAATAACCTACCAGCTGAGGCACAGAATAGAATCTGCTGTACGGCCAAGGCGGATGAAAAAGAGAAAGGGCCGGCTGATTAACACCTGTATTTATAGGAGGTGATTGCAAGCGGGGCGTGGTTAATTTGATATATCGTCTCCTGACAGCTCATCCTTAGCGAGGCTGACCCATACTGTGGCGTGTTGACTGAGATGAAATAGAACTGAATGAAGATCCATTGTTCAAGTGTTCACTGTGAGAAGAGTCAGACTGAGTCGTTTCGTCCTCAGTCTCTTTCAGACACGATGAGATCATGTCAGATCTGTGAACTCTGAGTCCCTCCTCTCTGAGCAACATCATGTCTATATTTCACACATGGGGAACAGAAGAAAGAGCCAATCACACTCATCAGTGTTTTCTCTTGTTTTCTCTGTGCTATTAATGTGTTTATGTGTGATTTTGGAATATATTTTAAATAGGAAATATATTGTCCTGAAAATTAAAATTTTTTCCACTACATTTAAAGAATCCTATGTTTGAAAAGTTTGAGAAATATACATTTTTACTCTGGTTATTTACTGCAATTTTCCATTCCCAACATGATATTATATATATCGTGTTATTTTGCGTATTGAATCAAATTATGTCAAACAGCATTAGACAAAATTCAGAAAAAAACTATCAGGAAATAGTGGAATGACAATCCATACAATTAATGTTAAATATACACATATGGTGTCCTTATATTAATTAACTAAATGTACTAACAGTCTTTCAAAAAGGTTCAATGGGGTTCTTGACTCAATTTTAAAGAACCTTGATGCCAAAAACGTTCTATGTAAGGAGAAATGTCTTAAATTATGAGGCTTTTTTTTAAATAAAAAATGTAAAAATAAAATACAAGCTGTACATTATGTACTTTACAATCTTCATAAGCTGTTTAATTATTTAATTTAATTAAAAGTAAAAATGAATTAAAAAAATTGTAATTAAAACTAAATCAATTAAATTATTCCACGAGGGAACCCTAAAATGTTCTATATGATGTGCTTGACAGAACCCTTTAAAGTTCTATACAATATAGAACCTTTTCTTCTAAGAGTGTATAGGGTTAGGATTAGGGTTTGGCTTAAGGTTAGTTGTTTGTAATTATTCCTAATTTATAGTTATTACTAAAGTAAATACATAACATGGATGAGGCGCCGGCGCGCCACGGTCACTTGCCATTGCATGTGAACTGGAGCGCATCTCATCAAAATTAACCGAAACTCATATTATAAAGAAATATATCAAATATATCTAAAGAAAGCTTGAAATGTCTTTAAACGAAACAATTCAAAACGAAAAGAAATAGGCTTCTCTCTGATTATGTAATCCATGATGTGCATTTCCCAGCAAGCAATTTTGCGTTTAAAAGACGTCTAATAGCCGTCCAAACACAGCCCTGACGTCTAGGCTAAAACAAGGCTAATTTTGGGCTGTCAGTGAAAATTTAATAGACGTCTAAACGTAGCCCAAGAATAGACTAGACGTCAATTAGACCGCTATTGAACGACTACATATATACGTCTAACAGACAGTGAATATTAGTCTAGGCTAAAACAAACCTAAATTTGGGCTGTCAGTGAAAATTTAATAGACGTCTAAACGTAGCCCAAGAATAGACTAGTCATCAAATACTGCAAATTAATTACTACATATAATAGACAACAAAATACAACTTAAGGATTCTGCTTACTCAAATATAACACACATACATGACAATCCATCCCAAAAAATAAATATAAACTTTTAAACAACAAGTATAGCTAGGTATAACTTGCATAACTGTAAAGTTGGGTTATTCTCTTAACTCTCAACAGTGAATAAATGATTAATTGGTTTTATTTCTATACCCCCCCACCCCCTGCTCTCCCTGGTGCTTGTTTGAAATGCTCCCCAATTGCATTTCTCAAGTTGAACTCTTTTGCCGCCGGGAAGTTGGTCATCACGGCATCTGCCCAAAAAATCGGCCTCTCAGTCGATGCCATTCTCTTAAGTAGTTGAGAACCATAACTGTTGAATATGATAATTAAAAAATTACATCAAAATGTAATGTGCATCACTGTTACCGCATAAGACACGTTTGACTACTAACATCATTTGAAATTAAAATATACAGTAGATTTCTAATTAACATTATGGTAAAAACTACTTTTATTTTTATTTCACTTTAGTTTTTTTCCTAAATTTTAAGGCATTTATCACTCACCCATTTATGTCTAATGTAAGTATACTTAAACACATCACATGTGTTTAGCTATCGTGTTGCATTAGAGCAACGAGAAATGTAAGTGTTATGTTCTGTATATTTATTGTTGTGCTTAGTTGACTGTATGCTGGATAATTTGGAAGAAACAGTGTCTTTAAAACAAATAAAGTGGATCACATCTCTCCAGTTCTGAGGTCTTTTCGCTGGCTTTTTGTCTGTAAAAGAACTGATCTTGGTATACTCATGTTGGTTTAAGCACTGAATGGTTTAGGACCAAAGTACATTTCTGATATTCTGCTTGTTTGCTTTCTGTCCCACACTCCCTAGAGTCAAAACTAAACAGAGAAGCAGTGTTCGGTTTTTATGCACCATATATCTGTGACAAACTCCAAGAAAACTTATTTAAAGTTAAGGCTAACCTTTAGCTTATAGTTTTGTTTGCCACTACCTTTTATTAATTGGAAAAATGATTAATTTCTTACACTGCACTGTAACTTTTACTCTTCGGTTTTATCTTGTTTCTGTTTAAGTATTTTAAAGTGTTTTTAATTGTTTTCTTATATAGTATTTTTATATTGCCTCGCTGTTGATATTTGCTATACAAATAACTTGCCAAGTTAAAAAGGGTAACGCTTTAGATTACAGCCCGGAAAGTACTGCGTAATTAAAATGAAAGTACAGTATAACTTTCGGTAATTAAAGTGTACCTATAAAGTACTTACGTGTAAGTATAGGGGAACAATATGTTAAGTCTTGGGAATAAAGGTGTAACAACCAGGAAAATACTGCGTAATTAAAACGAAAGTACAGTGTAACTTTCGGTAATTACAGTGTACCTATAAAGTACTTACGTGTAAGTATAGGGGAACAATACGTAAAGTCTTAGGAATAAAGGTGTAACAACCAGGAAAATACTGCGTAATGAAAAACGAAATTACAGTGTAACTTTCGGTAATTACAGTGTACCTATAAAGTACGTACGTGTAAGTATAGGGGAATAATATGTAAAGTCTTGGGAATAAAGGTGTAACAACCAGGAAAATACTGCGTAATGAAAAACGAAATTACAGTGTAACTTTCGGTAATTACAATGTACCTATAAAGTACGTACGTGTAAGTATAGGGGAATAATATGTAAAGTCTTGGGAATAAAGGTGTAACAACCAGGAAAATACTGCGTAATTAAAACGAAATTACAGTGTAACTTTTGGTAATTACAGTGTACCTATAAAGTACGTACGTGTAAGTATAGGGGAATAATATGTAAAGTCTTGGGAATAAAGGTGTAACAACCAGGAAAATACTGCGTAATTAAAACGAAATTACAGTGTAACTTTTGGTAATTACAGTGTACCTATAAAGTACGTACGTGTAAGTATAGGGGAATAATATGTAAAGTCTTGGGAATAAAGGTGTAACAACCAGGAAAATACTGCGTAATTAAAACGAAAGTACAGTGTAACTTTCGGTAATTACAATGTACCTTTAAAGTACGTACGTGTAAGTATAGGGGAATAATATGTAAAGTCTTGGGAATAAAGGTGTAACAACCAGGAAAATACTGCGTAATTAAAACGAAAGTACAGTGTAACTTTCGGTAATTACAATGTACCTATAAAGTACGTATGTGTAAGTATAGGGGAATAATATGTAAAGTCTTGGGAATAAAGGTGTAACAACCAGGAAAATACTGCGTAATTAAAACGAAAGTACAGTGTAACTTTCGGTAATTACAATGTACCTATAAAGTACGTATGTGTAAGTATAGGGGAATAATATGTAAAGTCTTGGGAATAAAGGTGTAACAACCAGGAAAATACTGCGTAATTAAAACGAAAGTACAGTGTAACTTTCGGTAATTACAATGTACCTATAAAGTACGTATGTGTAAGTATAGGGGAATAATATGTAAAGTCTTGGGAATAAAGGTGTAACAACCAGGAAAATACTGCGTAATTAAAACGAAAGTACAGTGTAACTTTCGGTAATTACAATGTACCTATAAAGTACGTATGTGTAAGTATAGGGGAATAATATGTAAAGTCTTGGGAATAAAGGTGTAACAACCAGGAAAATACTGCGTAATTAAAACGAAAGTACAGTGTAACTTTCGGTAATTACAATGTACCTATAAAGTACGTATGTGTAAGTATAGGGGAATAATATGTAAAGTCTTGGGAATAAAGGTGTAACAACCAGGAAAATACTGCGTAATTAAAACGAAAGTACAGTGTAACTTTCGGTAATTACAATGTACCTATAAAGTACGTATGTGTAAGTATAGGGGAATAATATGTAAAGTCTTGGGAATAAAGGTGTAACAACCAGGAAAATACTGCGTAATTAAAACGAAAGTACAGTGTAACTTTCGGTAATTACAATGTACCTATAAAGTACGTATGTGTAAGTATAGGGGAATAATATGTAAAGTCTTGGGAATAAAGGTGTAACAACCAGGAAAATACTGCGTAATTAAAACGAAAGTACAGTGTAACTTTCGGTAATTACAATGTACCTATAAAGTACGTATGTGTAAGTATAGGGGAATAATATGTAAAGTCTTGGGAATAAAGGTGTAACAACCAGGAAAATACTGCGTAATTAAAACGAAAGTACAGTGTAACTTTCGGTAATTACAATGTACCTATAAAGTACGTATGTGTCCCGTAGCGTAAGCTAGCTTACGCAACGAGAGTACTCTCGTAAGAGAACCAAAGCTTTGCACCTTCATTAATAGTATGTTTCATAGTATTATGTATGAAGAAAAAAAAATACACAAAAAATTGTCAGTTCTTTTCAGGCTCTTTACTTACAATTTACTACAAATATAAATTTGTTCTGTTGTTCATTGCTGCAGAATGTCTGAGAACACTGACACCTTGTGGCACATTGTACTTGCACAATCTGTTACGTGATAATGAATTGAAACTACTTGTGTATGGATTTAATAATTAACAATGTGAGGATGCTTCATTCACTTTTGAATGTCATATTGATTTAAATAGTTCATCTTTCTGTCTGCTGTGATTCATAAGCTTTTTATCAGTTTGATTTTAATTCAGTAATCTACTTATTACTTACATCTGCAGTTTACAGATTCTCTTTTAGTCTTTGTCTCTTTGTATTGCTTGTTCTCATTGGATTACATAAGGAAAGGTTTTTGTACAGTGTTTCTGTGTTTCCTGTGACTGTGGGCCTCAGAGCACAGTAATACACAGCAGAGTCTGACACTGTAGCAGAGGAGATCTCCAGATCCACATGGATTTGTTCATTTTTTGTTATTTTTAAAGAGAGTCTTGAATCTACATTGGACACCTCAGGCTTTTTTACTGCACTGTGGGTTGATACAAGAAATTCAGGCTTTGATCTTCCATTCTGACGATACCAGAAGAGATAATCTGTACCCCCAGTGGAGGAATAACTACAGGACAACTTCACAGTTTGTCCCTCATCAGCACCAACATTTGTTTTGTCTGATTTGATGGTATTTCCAAAGACAGCAGCTGAAACAGAAGAGAAATTAGTTATTTTTATTGAAAGATTTATTTGTAAACAGTCAATCAATTAATCAATCAATTAAATAAACACATACCAGCTGAAGCACAGAACAGAATAACTGAATGAAGATCCATTGTACAAGTGTTCACTGTGAGAAGAGTCAGACTGAATCGTTTCGTCCTCAGTCTCTTTCAGACACGATGAGATCATGT
>FLSR01000567.1:4834-28736 GCA_900092035.1 Leuciscus waleckii
AGTGGAGTGCAGTGCAGTGCAGTGCAGTGCAGTGGAGTGGAGTGGAGTGGAGTGGAGTGCAGTGGAGTGCAGTGGAGTGGAGTGGAGTAGTGTGTTGTTTACCATGGTGCTGATGACTCGACTGACGTAGATGGGGTTACAGCGCGCTGAATGATCCTCCTGTGCGTCTTTCACACACTTTGGGTTCAAATCCAGCAGCTTCAGACAGATATCCACGATATCATCCTCAAACTAGAGAAACCAGAGACATCGAGATAACTGTTGTGTGGCGTTCATGTGTGTGTTTAACCCTATACAGCTACTGTCTTATATATTTTAAAATTATGTCGCACACAATCTACTACATGCCTATTGATTTAAATTAAAAGTGTTTTTTCCTCCATATTCTCACTATATCAGACTATATGAGCCAGAAAAGCCTGATGGATTGAATATGATACTCAACATAAACTCTTCTGTTTATGGTTTATTTGCCAGATTGAATGTCTGATGTGTGTGTGTGTGTGTGTTTACAGCCGCTGTCCTCACCTGACCGAAGTCCCAGCTCATGCTGGTGATGTTTCATCCACTCCCTTATACACGATTCCCTGCTCATTCATACGTATTCCTGCCTCTCCGCTTCGTTGGGCAGAAACACCCAGTCATCTGGAGAGAGAAGAACACGAGACACTGAGGAGCGCAGTGATGTTTCAGGCTTCAGTATTACACACACTTCGTCTATGTGAACTCTTAACCTTCATCCTTCCCTCGTGGGTCAAAATTACCCAAAGCACTAAAATTATACTTTTATTTTATTTTGTTTGTCCAGAAAGCTTATTTTATTTCATTTTGATCATATTCTCTGTACTTCAGATCACAAATTCAAAATAACTCACAATTTTATGCATAACCCTTTTAATTCAGCTCTAAATATCTTACATTGAGTGTCTTTGCCGACCTCTTGTGTTAAAATAATAATATAAGATGATATTTCATGACTCTAGATGTCCTTATATCTCTATATGGAGCAAATGAGCTGTTCCTCTGGGTCCTAAAGCCAGTTGCTCTTCAGTGTGTATTCAGATACACATGTAGACATTATAAAATAATTTTTTGGTAAAGTTTTAGTATTTTTTGTTAGAATTTTGGCCATTTTTAGGTTTTTCTATGTGAACTGAAGCATTCCTTTCATTCCTAAGAGGGTCAGATTGACCTGTGAGGGAAAGATTTATTACTTTTTTAGATTTCAACCACGAAACTGCTCGAATCCATTAAAAAAAATTGTGTATTCATGGTTCAAGTGCGACAGAAGTCCTGGGGTCTTGGACCCCTCTGATGAACACTTGATGAGTTTTGGGTCAGAATGACCCGAGGGAAGGATGAGTGTGAGTTGGTCTTGTTTCAGGACGGTGAGTGTGTGATGTGTGCGCACCTTCACACCAGGGGTTGAACAGCACCGTCACGGCTCTCTCGAAGGTCACGGCGCAGGAGCCGCTCCGCAGAGACAGCGAGTACAGGCCCACGCAAGCGTTCGAGGGGCACGTGATGGACAGGCCGGCGCTGGAGGAGGAGCTTCTCGACACCGACACACTCCAGGACCCAAACCAGGACCAGGACGAGGACCAGGACAGGAGGAGCTGAAGAGGAGCGAGTGCCCTTCTGTTCACACGCACCGGGACCTTCAGTCAACACAACACACAGAGTTACTGCGGATGCCGTTCGTATTGAGACTCTCAGCGTTGACTGTCAGACCGTGTGAGTGTGTGTGTGTGAGTGTGTGTGTGTGTGTGTGTGTGTGTGTGTGTGAGTGTGAGTGTGTGTGTGTGTGTGTGTGTGTGTGTGTGTGTGTGTGAGTGTGTGTTCACCTGTCTCCCCAGTGATCTGGATGTCGTTCGGATTGAGACTCTCAGCGCTGACTGTCAGACTGAAGGCTTTTCCTCTGCGGATGATCAGACGCTCCAGTGAGATTTCATTAGTGTGATGATCAGTGTTGTTCTTCACACACTGGAAATCCACTTTCATCATCACAGCTGCTGGAAACACACACACATAAACTCAGAATTACTAGAAATAAACTCAGAATTACTAGAAATAAACTCAGAATTACTAGAAATAAACTCAGAATTACTAGAAATAAACTCAGAATTACTAGAAATAAACTCAGAATTACTAGAAATAAACTCAGAATTACTAGAAATAAACTCAGAATTACTAGAAATAAACTCAGAATTACTAGAAATAAACTCATAATTGTTAGAAATAAACTCATCATTGTTAGAAATAAACTCAGAATTGTTAGATATAAACTCATAATTGTTAGAAATAAACTCATAATTACTAGAAATAAATGTGTAATTACCTGAAACATGGAATTCACAAACTGGGAGTTGCGAGATAAAAATAAGATGTAAAGTGTTCTGGATAAAGTTTGTGTTTAGTTGAGATGTTTCCACTGATGCACTATGATGACACACTACCAGTCTGCACTGATATTAGTTCCAGTATGGCAGATTTTTTAAGATACTGTATAACAGAAATATGACTAAACCAGTAAACACTGGTTATCTCACATCACGATAGTTAAGTACGTTTAACTAGTCTCATCCCTTACTCTTCACTGAAATCACAAACGGTAACACTTTATTTTGATGGTCCCTTTTGAACATTCTACTGACTATAAGGAACTTTGCAACTACATGTCAACTTATTCTAACCCTAACCCTACAAGTGCACATTTAATACTCTACTAACACTCTAATGAGAGTTTGTAGACATGTAGGTGCGACGCCACTTATAGTCAACAGAATGTGTTAAAGGGACCATCAAAATAAAGTGAAACCTCACAAACATCTACTAGTGTAAAGATCAGAATTAAACATCAGTTTCACTCACCCTGATCTCGGCTGACAGCGCTTCTGCTGCTCAGATTCTCACTCATGTTTCGTCAGATGAGTGTGTGTGTGTGTGTGTGTGTGTGTGTGGTGCTTTATACTGTGATGTGTGTGTGTGTGTGTGTGTGTGTGTAAGAGCCCTTCCCCGTCGCTCCCACGAGTCGAGAACACTGAATCCTCCCATCCATAATATTTGTGACTGATTACAAAACCCAGTGATGACGAAACTCCGTCTGACTGATGCCGTAATAATCTCAGTTATGAGGGAATGTTGATCTTAATGCTCAATACATTTATTACAGTAGTTATTAATCTGGTAATAAAAATACAACTGTTCATTATTAGTTCAGCTCCATTTAATAATATTAACAGAAACAACTTTTGATTTGAATGTTTTAGTAAATGTTGAAATGAACATGAAGATTAATAAACGCTAACAAATGGAACCGTATTGTGAACAAATCTGTATTTATGAATCATAATTTTCGATTTGTCATCATCATTACTGTAATTATGACAGTGACACATACAGACTGTGCGTGATGTTTATTAACACGTCCTTCACTGAACAACACATGATCCAGTTTCACATCTTTCTCCTTTGACACTGAAATGTGCAGGATCCAGAAAAAGGATCAATAAATATCCATTGATTTTAATATTCAGTCGAACACACACTCTGCAAAACATCATGTTCTTCCTCAGTGTTTCTGTCTCGTTTTCCAGCACAAATATCCAAACATTCTTAAATCAAGACACGTTTACTGGAGAAGAAGAAGAACAATGACTGACTATATTAAGCCTTGATTACTGAAACAAAGCATGAAAATGAAGTGAGTTTGAGCTTAAAACAAGATCCAATATCAGACATTGGAGTCTGAGAAATAAACGTAGTCCAAAAAGAAAACAAGATTATTTTTCCGACTCCGTTGTTTTTGTTTTAAGCTCAAACTCACTTCATTTTGATGATTTTTTCAGTAATCAAGGCTTAATATCTTCAGTCATTGTTCTTCTTCTCCAGTAAACGTGTCTTGATTTAAGAATGTTTGGATATTTGTGCTGGAAAACGAGAAGAACGTCATGATTTGTGTTTCCCGCTTCAGATGATTGTCACTTTAGGCACTTATTGGGAACAACAGAACTGAAATCATGTGTGAAATGAAGCATTCAGACTGAGAAACACGATGAAGTGGCGTCACACGCTGAGAAATGATAGACATCTTTCATTTTCTTATTGCTGAACACTGAGCTTTAACTGTCCTTCTCATTCATCAGGCGTCAGACACACTGAACATGATCTGTGATGAATCAGGCCTGGATGATGAAACTCTGCGTCTCGTGATCGGATCTCCTGATCTCGCTGATCTCTCCGTGTGTCCGTGATCTCTCCGTGATGATCGGCTCCGGACCGAAGCTTCTCGTGTGACGGATCAGAACCGGCCGCGGCGGCTCACGGTGAGCGGGAGTGAGACCGACGACAGCGACGACACTTCCCAGTACAGACTCCGGGACAAGAAGAGCCGGTACAGGACCACCACTGAGATCGACTGGCACAGGATCACGCCGATCGTGACCACCTGCGGACACGAGACGAGATGAGACAAGCCGAGACGTGAGGGACGAGAGAGACGAGACGTGAGAGACGAGACGTGAGAGACGAGATGAGACAGGCCGAGACGTGAGGGACGAGAGAGACGAGACGTGTGAGACGAGACGTGAGAGACGAGATGAGACAGGCCGAGACGTGATAAACCTACCCATCTCCACCCCCTGATCCCTAAACCTACCCCTAAACCTACCAATCTCCACCCCTTTATCTGGATCCAACTCCGCCCCCCAGATCTCGTGTTCTGCATTGAGGTGCTACTGGATAACTTTGAACGAACGTTCGATTAACGTCACTTGTTCTTGTTGCATAAAGAAAATGAAGCCTTTTTTAAGACCATTAAGGTTGTTTTGCATTATTGTCATGATTAAACACGTTTCCACACTCTAATGCAGAGATCTGAGATGTAAACCAGCTCACATTAAAAGGCAGAACGACGACGACGAACACATTTCATTCAGCATCAGACGCAGGGTTTATGTGTGTCTGAAATTAATGCAAAACATCTTAATCATGATCCTAAAAACAGGCTTCGCTTTATGCATTTCAATTTAAGTTTATTTGTACTGTGAGTTCATTATGAGGTTAGCAAAGGTCATGTTGATTATAGCTTGTGCTCACGATACACGATCACATCTGAAAGTTTTGTGTGTTTTCTTTGGGCTGACATTTCTGTTCGTCAGTCTGTGTTGAACTTCCTTTGATGTGGAAGTGATTCAGAGATGGACGTACATCTGATCGAGAGTGACGTACATCTATCGCTCAATCTCTCCGGCTTCTGTGATCGTGAAGGAAGCGAGCGAGAGCTCACACTCTTTCTGTCCGGCTTGTGTTTCCAAGAATGGAAAGAACTGAGTCTCATGAGTCCCTCACTGTAACACACACACACTCAGACCAAAGTATTCAGACACCAGATATCATTTGTGATATGTTTATTAGCCCCCCCATCGCTTTAGGGCGTCAATTTTGTAGGTGAGAAGAGAAAAATAAATAAACTGGTGCCAAATATAACCCAACACTCTTCTGCAGCGACTACCAGTAACATTTATACACATTTGGGACCAAAAATTACTTGTTTTGTCTTTAATTGCTAATGCTCTTTTTACACACAGACTGAACACAATGAAGCATTGCTTGGTGATTGGTTGAGCTAAACTGATATATCTAATTGTGTAGTTAAATTTAACAGCTGACAGATATTCAACATAATTCATGTGTGAGACAGTCTAACAGAAGGACCGACAAAACCAGTCAAATATCAGCTGATATTGTCATCTTTTATTACCATTTTCTAAACTATAGCAAATAAACTGTGATAATGTGAGGAATGTTGAAGATGTCTGAATAAACTTTGGTTTGACTGTAATTGTTCATAACTTCTGTGATCTGAAACACACAAACCTTCCATCCTTCAAAACAACAACTAATCAACAAACATTCATTCTTGAGGCCTTTTCTGCAAAATGTGCAAACGGTTGGAGATCCTCAGACTGAAGCAAAATATAAATAACTAAACCCTTCCCTCTCCGCCCACACGCCACACCGAATCCTGACGGGTTTCCGACTGAACCGGCTCGATCAACTTCACTTTCATTTCCAGAGAACATCCTCAGATCAGGCGTGACGAGTCTCTGTCTAGACAAACAAGCCAAGAAATACCAGGAACATTATATTTACCGGAAGAGATAACGGAGACGCCTGAAGTCCTACTTTGGAATTCTCAGCAAATCTTTTTCCCATAACAGTGACATTAGTCTTCCCAACACAAGCTCACATCACCTTCTTATTTGCTCAGCTTTTCTTTGACAAAAGATTATTTGGAAACTGCAGACAGATTTTGCAAGACGGTTAATCAAAGAGAATTGAGCGAGTGAATGAGTGTGTGTGTGTGTGTGTGTGTGTGTGTGTGTGTGTGTGTGTGTGTGTGTGTGTGCTGGACAACAGGGGGCCGACGTCTGAACAATGAGTTAGTCACTACAAATTAAGTATTAGTCGGGCGACTCCCAGCTGAGGATTGTGGGCAGACAGAACGTCACACCACATCCGTCTGATAAACACGGATCAGAACACATCATGACAGAGAGCTTATGAAAATCTGCACATCTTACATCATTTATCATGAGCATAGAGAAACTGTGCAGACTTTCCCCGTCAGTTACAGTATTACTTAACACACTATTTTAGAAATCATTATTTAAATTGACGGTAAAGATTTATTTGGTTATTTTGAATAAATGCTGTATTTTTTACTTTTTATTCCTGAAAAAAAGTATCACAGGTTCCACAAATATATATTAAGCAGCACAAGTGTTTCCAACACTGATCATAAATCATCATATTAGAGTGATTTGTGAAGGATCATGTGACACTGAAGACTGGAGTAATGATGCTGAAAATCAGCTTTGATCACAGGAATATATTATATTTTACTGTATAATTACATAGAAAACAGCGGTTTTACATTATAATAATATCTCACTGTATTTACTGTATTTTTGATCCAATAAATGGTGAGCAGAAGAGACTCTTACAGAAACATTTAAAATAGTAATGTTTTCCAAACTTCTGACCAGTACTGAATATAGATAGATAGAGAGAGAGACGACATAAACTAGTCCCCGTCAAAACTTTCAGAGGAGTTCATCTGACTCGTTATCTCACAAAAGATGAGTTGAAACACCCCAAGAAGAACACAAACACACCGCGGGCTTGTATGGATGCGAGATGATTCGATTCGA
This sequence comes from Leuciscus waleckii, assembly GCA_900092035.1. Lineage (NCBI taxonomy): Eukaryota > Metazoa > Chordata > Actinopteri > Cypriniformes > Leuciscidae > Leuciscus > Leuciscus waleckii. The sequence goes on from FLSR01000567.1 coordinate 12,049, forward strand.
GCGGAACTAGTTTGATTCGGATCCGTTCGCTCGGCGGGTTTCGTGAAGTAACGTTACGTCAGGGAAAACAGAGAGAAACTGATACTCACTGATCGCCATACTCTGGAATGAAGTGGATCTCTTGCAGTTACTGTACAGGAGACATTGGTGTGTGTGTCGGTGGTTCCGTTCATCAGACCCATGAAGCTGAACATTGGGAAAAAATTATCTCAAGGGGATCGACGTGGAAAAAACAGGGGATTCACCGCGCGCTGTCGAATAAAAACTTGACGCAGGGTTTTTCCCTTCCTTCTTCTACCCGGTAGATCTGAGGGCTTTTATCACGGCTTTCCTTCAGCCGGTTCCCCCCTCCCGGTCCCGGTGTCTGGTCTCTGTATTCCTCCAGTATTCCCGGTGTTATTCCCAGACGGTTTGTACTACTTTCTTTCCCAGCCGTCTGAGCTCCTCATTCAAGTCCAAGTTGGCTGGGAACCCGCGAGGGGGCGGGGCTAGCGCGCAGGGGGCGGGGCCTCGAGGCAGACAGCATGACGTCACTGCCAGACTTGGCCTTTGCCTGAGTGCATGAGCCAGTTCTGCGTTTAGATGCCATTGATCTTTCAGAGATAGCAGGAAATGCGACAACACACATAATCACCAGATTTTTCAAATGAAAAGAAAGTTAGGCTATACTTGGGTTGCTCTGTGACGGATGTAGATTGGAAAATATATATATTACATTTACATTTAATCATTTAGCACACGCTTTTATCCAAAGCAACTTACAAATGAGGGCAATAGAAGCAGTGAAACTATCAATAGTGTAAGTATGACCCTTCCCAGTGTAGTCTAACTCAGTATAAAACACTTTTTTTTTTTAAATAGATATAGAAGAGAAGAGAAAATGTTAGTATTAATGGATCAAGTGTTGCCGAAAAAGACGAGCAAGATATTATCCAGCAAGCTTAAGGGAATCCACTTTAAAATCCTGTTCATTCCTACATTTCTAAATATTATGACATTAGTAAGACATGCTCTTTTTATGGTCTTTTGAAATAAATGATAGTAAAAACATGTATTTATTGTCATTTATTCAGATCTACATTAGCAAACCACTCTTCTGTTCTCAGAGATGATATTTTATATCATGAAAACAGAACATTTATCTCCTGAATATTTGGCGACTTCATTATATTGTACACTTTTCGTGAAGAAAACATCTTCCACTATTACTTCTTGAATTGAACTCTCTAATTTCACCCCTTAGACAATAATAAAAGTACATCAATGCTTAATGACAAAGATGTGATTTATCTTTAATACTGTGCTAAATATTATGACGTTGATAAGATATGCTCTTTGTGTGGTCTTTTAAAATGAATGATAAAGTCAAAACATGTATTTTTGTATTGTCAGTTATGCAGATCTACATTACTTTGTTCTTAAAGGTATTATTTTATATGAAAACAGACAAAACAACTATCAAGCGATTACACAGACTTCATATAGTCTGTTTTTCCTGCAAACATGTACAGTATTGCAGATTTAAACATGTCTCATATGTTCAGTGATGTGTGTTCCAGCTGTTTCTGACCATTTCTCCCTGTTATTTCCTGTTATGTTAATGGTAAAGTTGGTGTACATAAACTTAAATATATGCAATAAAACGTAAACTATAAACATGTCATTATTCTGCATATGTCATGCAAACAGTCACAGTGTGTTTGCAGAAACCTAATTTATTATAATTTATACCTAATTTTTGCTTACAATTTTGGAAACTATGACTCCATTTATGTAAACTCTACACACAAAACCACAGAACACACACACACACACACACACACACACACACAACATGCAAAACATCACACACACATCTCTTGCAAAGGCAAACACTTCATTCAAAACTATTTAACTCTTCTGATAATAAGTGTTTCTGTATTGTAACTTTACACTATTCTATCTCTCTCTCACACACACACACACACACACACACACACACACACACACACACACACACACTGTTGAGTCTGAAGCTCTGATGAAGATTTCAGGCTCTTCTGTGTGTGTGTGTGTGTGTGTGCTCTTAAAGTAAAGACATGTCTTGCATGGAACATCATTCTGGAAGCCAGGCTTGTTCTTAAAGGGATAGTTCACCCAAAAATGACAATTCTGTCATAATTCAGGAGTGAGCGGGGCACTAAACTAACACAGGACTAGTTGTAACACACATGGTTAAAACTTTCCACACACACCAGCATGACGAAACTTAATGTATTTACTAGTTGCCATATCAACACTATATAGAGGAAAAATTGCACCAAAATTAAAAAATCTTCAGAAGATATCACTGAACATTTATTTAACCCAAAAGTACATTTCTTAAGTTTTCATTTCAGTTTTTTGTGTGTGTGTGTGTGTGTGTGTGTGTTGTGAATTGTGCTAAATAAGTTGTTGCCTTATTTTCTCTGAAAAGCGTCCCAGACATTCAGCTGACATAAAACAACACTTTAATTAAACGAAAAAAACTATCCAGTGATGAAATGTTTTCTGTGTTGACACAAATCTTGGATGTCTATGTCCTAACTGCTGGGATAATCACACAACGCGCATGACACGTCCAATTCGCGAACTAATTACTCCTTTGAACGATTCATTTTAATGAATGGACGACTGATCTTTCCAACAGTGAACTCAGGAGACGTTTGAATCAGTAACACTTTACAATAAAGTTCTATTTATTACATAAATTACATAAAAAGTACAGTTTGCTTACTCAAGCTTAAGCTTTAAAATAAATAAAACCCCTTGTTTTTTTTTGAAAAGCATATGACTACATTTTTCCACACAGTGCTATCAAGAATCGATAAGAGAATCGTTAAAGAATCGGATCGATAATCAGAATCGTCAGTGGCATTATTATTATTGATAAAATCTTATCATTTCCCATCCCTATGTGAAGACGGTAAAATTATAATCAAACATTAAAGAACATACATGTTTTTAAAAGTTTTTTTAAGAGTTAAAAGTTTAAAATATTTTGCTAACATGAAGGCTTGTCACTGTCAGTCTTTTTACATCAGTGCAAAACTAGGGAATGCAGATTAAGACCATCAGCATGCATTGATTGATCCCATGGCATGTAGCAAAAAATAAAAATAAAAATGTGCGACCAAATCATGGTGGTGCGACCAACTGAGAAAGTTGGTAGCACCAGTGCAAGTGGGTCTTGAGATTGATTATACTTGTCTAGGTGGGTCCTAAAACGAAAAAGTTTGGGAACCCCTGCATTAAGACATAAGTGTCCTATCCTGAGAGAAAGAACGTGTTATCTTGATGTTTTGAGACGACTCTCCTGTTTATAGTTAGAGCCTGGCCAAATCCAGCCTTGGAAAAGCTGTGTGTCGGTGTGTGTGTGTGTGTGTGTGTGTGTGTTAGTCTTCTTGCTTACAGGTTAAGGAACCACTGGCTTTGTTGGAGATTGACTGAGTTGTTGTTCGGGACATGCTGGCGCCCAGCGACCCAAATCTGCGACCTGGAAGGTCATGACGTGCCTAACTTCAGGGTCTGAGTGTCAGCCGCATAATCTATGGAGATATGCTTCAGTCTATCTGTATATGTGTGGGAAGTTACTATGTTTATCAATTTCTTAGCCAATCAGAATCATTCAACCTGTAAGCAATGACGTAGCTTAGACCTTGGTAATGGTATAACTGCTGTGATCTCTGTAACTGTAAGCGAGGCGGCCTACGAACTCCTGTGTGAGTCTTGAAGCTGAACTTCTGCTGATGAAACTGCAAACTATCTTAAGTAAAACTTTTCTTCAATTGTTTATAATTCTGACTCCGGGTCTTCTTTCAAACATCTGGTCCTTGGGTCCTAAACTGTTAACCTTACATAATCACGTTTAATCAATCAAAGCGGTTCAATCTTCTGTTTATTCAGATATAGAGAGTGTGATGCTCACAAGGGTTTCCTGGAATGATGTGTGTTATCATACTTCAGCGGTGGGGGGGTATGTAGTGTGTGTGTGTGTGTGTGTGTGTGTGAGACGCCCTCTGGTGTTCAGATGGAGCATTTACTACCGATCACAGAGCCGTACTTCACTGACACGCTGCACATAAAATAATCGCAGCCTTTGCCAAATCGCGTGCGGTTTCATTGCGATTAATTGTGCAACGCTAATTTATGGTTCCAGCAGAGTCTCACCGGCCTCCTCGGCGCTGAAGTGATCCAGTGGGTTTCCAGCGGCGTCCGGGTTTAGCATGGTGATCTGGAAGCGGACGTGTTCCTGCGCGCCGTCGATCGGCGTCTCCTGACAGGAGTAGCGGTCCGCGTACATCGCGTGCCACGTCTGAGGCGTGGACTGGTGCGGGATAGTCTGGTTCTGCTCTTCTTTGCTCAGATTAACTGAGAATGTGAAACGTCATATGAACAGTTAAAGGTGAACTAAGTAACTTTTTTTACCTTAACTGAACAGCTTCGGAGTCATTGGAATGGTTATATTACTTATTTCGGGTTGAATGGTGGTCGTTTCGCACCCTCCTGGTGCCCGTGAGCGGAAAATACGCACTTGCAACTTTGAGCCGGCGGGTCGCCGGCCGCTGCGTCAGGAAGTCTCGTGTGATATCAGGTCTCGCGATGTAAACAATTGCTTTACGGCCAAAAGAAATCTGCTAAAATGCTGTCATTATTGCGCTCCCTCACGCTGTCCGAACCCGAATGAAGAAGACGTTTTAAAGAATGTCCCATCTGCTTTGATGTCGTTGATCTACTAGCCTCTGGTGTCTGAGAATCACCAACGAGTTTTTACAACAGTGTTGTCAAATATCTATTCCGAAGCTGTGGGGGGAGCTCTAGAGAGAAACCTGCGAGCAAAAAGCGAGAATACAGCGAAGAACTCCCGAAGCTACTGAGTGCTGCTTTAATGACAAAAATCAACATGCTCTTTGTTCGGTTGCTTCAAAAACAGCTAAACTTTGTCCTGTTAGAATTCTTTTCCTTTAAGGCAAGATACCGCAGGCAAAAACATTTTTATTTTCATGCACTGCTCAGTTTTGATCTCTACTTTACATTTACTACCGGAAAGAAAACGTCCAAAATACACATTTAAGTGTTTTCTTTATTGCACTGTATCTATTTGCGTCTGTAGTCAATCCACATCTATAAAGGCGGTGAGTTTGAGTCAGAAATCTACAGTATATAGCTTTTACCTATAGTATAGTGTATAGTATAGTTAATACTAGTATATAAACCTTCAGTATATAGGTTGTATGGTACCTATAGTATATAATGTATAATATAGTTTATACTAGTATATAAACCTACAATATATGTTTGTACTTAAAGTATAGTGTGAAGTAGGAACTTTTGAACAGGATGAAGATGTCCAAATTTTTGCTGGAAAGGGGTTAAAATATGCAAAAGATGCTGGAAAACAGAAGGATTTTTCTGAGGAACATTGGGCAGTTTAACTGCTCAGGACTAGAGAACAATCATCACAAAACATAAAAACAGTCGTGGACACGGTATTAAGAATCAAGGGTGTGTAAACTTTTCAACCTTTTTATGAATTCAGCTATTGTTTTGTCTTGTTGACAATATGTAAACATTTTATGTAAAATATCTTATTCAGGACAGCACTAAATAAAAAATATGCATTTTGTATGATTCCTCTTATTTATATATTTAGATTGTAATTGAAATACTCTATACCGTAGATGGGCAAATGTATGATAATCATGATATACCGAATACCGTGATATACCGCTACAGCCCTAGATTGAGCGTCATATAAACATCGAGTGAGCAGCCGCGTGACTTGTCTGTGATGTGAAATTAGGGTTCAAAGTTCACGGGTTCACTGTAGAAATGTAAAACATATAATTCTCTGCTGAACCCGATTCAGATGCGAATGAATGAATCTTACTGGAGATCTGAGCTGACGTTACTCTCTCCAGACAGCTGAGATTGTCAAAGCCCTCGATGTCCTGAAACAGCAGGAGTCTGGCCTCCTTCTGCACGGCCATCTGAACATCATACACACGACACGACATCAGAGCATTCTCACCTGTCAGACACGATCATAGGATCATTCACAGCAATATTCCTGGATTCGCACAACTTCTCATTAAGCCTTTGACATGCATGCATGTGAAAAGAAAGCCGAGACAAAAAAAAATGCATGCAAATACATGGAAGAAAAATGCAAATGCATGATTTATTTTATTATTCAGACACCCACCATGATACATAAATCTTGTGATGTATTGCCCATAATTTTCTCTCGCCGCGTCACTCCTGAAAACCCCAGAAACCGTTTTTCCTGCTACAGGACATGAGCTGAACAAAAGAACAATGAGAATGATAAAGAACACAAACATTATTTGTTCAGAAGCTCTTATTCTCTTCATTCACTGCAATCAATGAGGTAATACAGTTCTTTTCCTCCCACCGGATGATTGACGTCTGCTACAACTAATCAGAATACGCCTTTTTAGTCTAGCGCAGTGAAGAAGCCAATGAGAGCGCAGCGGGGGCGGGGACAGAGTCTGGCTCATACGTGTCAGCGCTGCCGGAAACCGCTGCTGAACTGTCGTGAGCTCTGTGTTTACGAAGCCTCCTGAAATCATGGAAGTACTTATTGAAAAAATGTGGAGTAGTCAATGCAGTGAGTAACGCGACTGTTAGCGCCGTCACTCGCGCTTTATGTTCACTGTCATGATTCACTTTAACTTCATCTACAGGTTAAACTGAAGTGTGAAGATGAGCTGCAGTGAGTGTCGCACTGTACTGGTGACCGGAGGCGCGGGATTCATGTGAGTCCGGTGTTATTGACGTTAATGACAGTTAATATTCACCGATAATGACAGTTAATATTCACCGTTAATGACAGTTAATATTCACCGTTAATGGGCGTTATTATTGAACGTTATTAATATATTGTGTCACTGCATTAGACAAGAGAACATCATATCAGGAGTCATTTACTGTATAGAAAGAATCACAAACTCACTTTACATTTGCACTGGAACATGAGACAGAAACACTTTTGTGATCACAAGTTTCAGTAAAAGTTCTTTTCATATTCTAGAGATTCAAGCTACGTTTATTTAATTTTTTTGAACTAATAAGAAATGTATATGTAAGAAGTCGAATATTCAAACTCTAAAGTTTTGCTCATTGAACTCATTGTGTTTCTCCCTGGAACATATTGACGTTCTCTTCAGTTTATTCCTTAATTTCTTATTCCTTGTCTTAAAAAGGTCTTCAACAAGTCTTACATTTATCGTCATAAAACCTGCAGAAACCCTGTACATACTAAACTGAATTATTACAATAAAAGTCTTAAAAAGTCATTATTATGATTGTCATTTATATACATTTTTGTCATAATTTTTACTTTTTATGTCATAATTTCGACTTTTTATGTCATAATTCAGTTAAGTATATGCTCATTTCTGTTTAGCATATCATAATCTGATTTATGGGATCATTTTGATTTAATATGTCATAATTTCTACTTTTTGTCATCATTTCAATTTAGTACGTCATAATTTGAGTAATGTCATTATTTTGATTTAGAATGTCATCATTTCAACTTTTTTGTCATCATTTCGATTTAGTATGTAATACTTTTGATTTAGTATGTCATAATTTCTACTTTTTGTCATCATTTCAATTTAGTACGTCATAATTTGAGTAATGTCATTATTTTGATTTAGAATGTCATCATTTCAACTTTTTTGTCATCATTTCGATTTAGTATGTAATACTTTTGATTTAGTATGTCATAATTTCTACTTTTTGTCAATAACATTTTTTTGTCATTCTAAATCAAAATGATGTCATAATCTTGACTTTTATAGAACTTTAATGACACATTTGATAGTCAGTATGTTGCAGTTTAAAACAAGCGTCTCAATATGACAGTTTCATTGTTGAAGCAACTGCAATCATTTTACAGAATACACACACTCACCTCTGTTCTAACAGATTATACATAATATCCAAGTTATGTAACTTGTGCTGTAAAGTTTTCCTCAGATCTGGTGAGTTACTGAAGATGTGAGGCGTTAGTGGTCGAGGAGAGCTGAGTTTATACAGCCAACTATAAACAGAAAACTCTTCCGTTTCTTGTGCATCGACGTGTAAAACGTGTAAAAACACACCCTAAAAATCACCAAAACACCAGCTGACCGAAACACACTGAGAATGAGACAATTCTGAGAAATAAAAACACACTTGTAGCCAATCAGCAGTAAGGGGCGTGCCACCACGAGGGGGGAGGTGCCTGTGAATGTGGGGGCGGAGCTGTAAAGATATAGAGGGGTGGGATCTTTTGTGTGGGGGCGTGTTTGTTTTCTCAGGAATCGCTCACTGCACCTTTAACTGCGTTTCCTAAAACCATGGCAAGCGTACGCTGATCTAATAATGATGTTCTGCTTGTGTTTCAGTGGATCTCATCTGATCTCTGCTCTGGCCGAGAGATTCCCACACTGGCGCATCATCAACATCGATAATGTGAGTTTATTATAATTTTTTTCTTCATTGGAATGGTACGAAACTTCGTAAAGGTTTTGGCAGTTGCTGTGTGAACACAATAAAATCATGGACATGATTCTAACAGGTGAAATGGTCCTAACACTTGTGCTCCTCCTGATCGATGGGTCATTGGAAATGAATGGGAGAGGAGTTTCCTCTAGTGGAAGCGTTTGGAACTGCAGCCGAACAACATCTCACTGAAACCTCACATTTGGAACACAACTTGTTCAGATTTATGGCTTTGATTTTCTAACAGTTTTAGAGTAAAACATGTTTTTGAAAATATATTTAATGTAAAAAAATATATATATATTTTTGCACATTTTTCATAACAATAAACGTAAAATTCTGTAACTTTTTTTAAATTCACTTTTTAAAACTGTTTTCACTTCAGCAATAATCTGCCAAGTGGCGTCTTTGAAGAGATCAAACTTCAGTCTGTCGCTCTAAAACATTCAAGATTTACAACAGTTTACGCTGGAAATGTAATTTTCAGGTCTATGCTCAAAAAGTGAATAAAAGGATTAATATAATTTAGTACCATAAAATCCCCTAAAAATACAAAATATTAAATAAAAAATGTTATCGAACTAAAATATAGTTCATTAATTTCATTTAAATAAAAATACAATTCAGTCATTTTTGACCGACACGTGAAGAGCACCAGAGGGTTAAACGGAGTATCACACAAGTACTTCAGTAAAGCTTTTCTTTTCAGTAAGTATTCATCATGCTAGTGAATATAATGCGGTCTAATAATAAATGTCTGGTTTGATTTTCATGACTGTATTACAGTAATAAGAGTTCACAGTTTAAACATGAAATAATGTGACCATATGATAGTGAACTGAGAGTGAGATCTGTCAACGGTTCGCTCCTGTGTTTCAGCTTCAGCGCTCCTCGAGTCTGAAGAACCTGCGGTGTGTGGAGGGAAACAGCGTCTACACCTTCATCCCGGTATAAAGACCCGTCACACCTGCTCAAAACTCCCCGTCCTGTGTGTGAATGTCCTGATGGATTCTGTCCTTCTTTCAGGGCGATGTTTGCGATCCGCTCTTCATAAACCACGTGTTTTCATTGGAGAACATCGATGTGGTCTTCCACTGTGCTGCTGAGACACATGTGGGTGAGTCCATGCTTGACACGCACCAATGCTGCCTTTCTCTAAACGTCACAATCATTTGTTAACAAACAAGTATTCATTACTTCAGTGAGATCATTGTTTCTGCATTAAATTATTACATTGTTTAAATAAATGCATTTTTAGCTAACTGTGATTTTGAAGATGTACATTTCTGAAATACATAACTCAGACAGTGTCCTCTGATAACAGATCACTGTAAACTGTAATGTGGACTCATGCACTTTCTGTAAAGATGTGTGTTGTGAAAAGCACTGTATAAATAAACGTGGATTGAGTTCCTCAAGAAGGGATTTTCTACACATTAATGGCCCTTTATATCCCAGAGAGCTCGTTCCTGCGGCCATCGCGCTTCATGCGTGTGAATGTGGACGGCACCAGTGTTCTGATCCGAGCGGCGCTCCAGGCTCGAGTCCAGCGCTTCATCTACATCAGCACTGATGAGGTGTACGGACACAGTCTAGACCAGGTGCGCTCGACTGACCAGTGTTCCTCAGGTTTACCCGCCCAAATATCTGAGACGTCATGTTCAACACACACCACACAACATGAGGCTCTTCCTCAGTGTTCCTCAGGTTTACCCACCCAAACATCTGACATCTGAGAGGAACACACACCACACAACATGAGGCTCTTCCTCAGTGTTCCTCAGGTTTACCCACCCAAACATCTGACATCTGAGAGGAACACACACCACACAACATGAGGCTCTTCCTCAGTGTTCCTCAGGTTTACCCACCCAAACATCTGACATCTGAGAGGAACACACACCACACAACATGAGGCTCTTCCTCAGTGTTCCTCAGGTTTACCCACCCAAACATCTGACATCTGAGAGGAACACACACCACACAACATGAGGCTCTTCCTCAGTGTTCCTCAGGTTTACCCACCCAAACATCTGACATCTGAGAGGAACACACACCACACAACATGAGGCTCTTCCTCAGTGTTCCTCAGGTTTACCCACCCAAACATCTGACATCTGAGAGGAACACACACCACACAACATGAGGCTCTTCCTCAGTGTTCCTCAGGTTTACCCACCCAAACATCTGACATCTGAGAGGAACACACACCACACAACATGAGGCTCTTCCTCAGTGTTCCTCAGGTTTACCCACCCAAACATCTGACATCTGAGAGGAACACACACCACACAACATGAGGCTCTTCCTCAGTGTTCCTCAGGTTTACCCACCCAAACATCTGACATCTGAGAGGAACACACACCACACAACATGAGGCTCTTCCTCAGTGTTCCTCAGGTTTACCCACCCAAACATCTGACATCTGAGAGGAACACACACCACACAACATGAGGCTCTTCCTCAGTGTTCCTCAGGTTTACCCACCCAAACATCTGACATCTGAGAGGAACACACACCACACAACATGAGGCTCTTCCTCAGTGTTCCTCAGGTTTACCCACCCAAACATCTGACATCTGAGAGGAACACACACCACACAACATGAGGCTCTTCCTCAGTGTTCCTCAGGTTTACCCACCCAAACATCTGACATCTGAGAGGAACACACACCACACAACATGAGGCTCTTCCTCAGTGTTCCTCAGGTTTACCCACCCAAACATCTGACATCTGAGAGGAACACACACCACACAACATGAGGCTCTTCCTCAGTGTTCCTCAGGTTTACCCACCCAAACATCTGACATCTGAGAGGAACACACACCACACAACATGAGGCTCTTCCTCAGTGTTCCTCAGGTTTACCCACCCAAACATCTGACATCTGAGAGGAACACACACCACACAACATGAGGCTCTTCCTCAGTGTTCCTCAGGTTTACCCACCCAAACATCTGACATCTGAGAGGAACACACACCACACAACATGAGGCTCTTCCTCAGTGTTCCTCAGGTTTACCCACCCAAACATCTGACATCTGAGAGGAACACACACCACACAACATGAGGCTCTTCCTCAGTGTTCCTCAGGTTTACCCACCCAAACATCTGACATCTGAGAGGAACACACACCACACAACATGAGGCTCTTCCTCAGTGTTCCTCAGGTTTACCCACCCAAACATCTGACATCTGAGAGGAACACACACCACACAACATGAGGCTCTTCCTCAGTGTTCCTCAGGTTTACCCACCCAAACATCTGACATCTGAGAGGAACACACACCACACAACATGAGGCTCTTCCTCAGTGTTCCTCAGGTTTACCCACCCAAACATCTGACATCTGAGAGGAACACACACCACACAACATGAGGCTCTTCCTCAGTGTTCCTCAGGTTTACCCACCCAAACATCTGACATCTGAGAGGAACACACACCACACAACATGAGGCTCTTCCTCAGTGTTCCTCAGGTTTACCCACCCAAACATCTGACATCTGAGAGGAACACACACCACACAACATGAGGCTCTTCCTCAGTGTTCCTCAGGTTTACCCACCCAAACATCTGACATCTGAGAGGAACACACACCACACAACATGAGGCTCTTCCTCAGTGTTCCTCAGGTTTACCCACCCAAACATCTGACATCTGAGAGGAACACACACCACACAACATGAGGCTCTTCCTCAGTGTTCCTCAGGTTTACCCACCCAAACATCTGACATCTGAGAGGAACACACACCACACAACATGAGGCTCTTCCTCAGTGTTCCTCAGGTTTACCCACCCAAACATCTGACATCTGAGAGGAACACACACCACACAACATGAGGCTCTTCCTCAGTGTTCCTCAGGTTTACCCACCCAAACATCTGACATCTGAGAGGAACACACACCACACAACATGAGGCTCTTCCTCAGTGTTCCTCAGGTTTACCCACCCAAACATCTGACATCTGAGAGGAACACACACCACACAACATGAGGCTCTTCCTCAGTGTTCCTCAGGTTTACCCACCCAAACATCTGACATCTGAGAGGAACACACACCACACAACATGAGGCTCTTCCTCAGTGTTCCTCAGGTTTACCCACCCAAACATCTGACATCTGAGAGGAACACACACCACACAACATGAGGCTCTTCCTCAGTGTTCCTCAGGTTTACCCACCCAAACATCTGACATCTGAGAGGAACACACACCACACAACATGAGGCTCTTCCTCAGTGTTCCTCAGGTTTACCCACCCAAACATCTGACATCTGAGAGGAACACACACCACACAACATGAGGCTCTTCCTCAGTGTTCCTCAGGTTTACCCACCCAAACATCTGACATCTGAGAGGAACACACACCACACAACATGAGGCTCTTCCTCAGTGTTCCTCAGGTTTACCCACCCAAACATCTGACATCTGAGAGGAACACACACCACACAACATGAGGCTCTTCCTCAGTGTTCCTCAGGTTTACCCACCCAAACATCTGACATCTGAGAGGAACACACACCACACAACATGAGGCTCTTCCTCAGTGTTCCTCAGGTTTACCCACCCAAACATCTGACATCTGAGAGGAACACACACCACACAACATGAGGCTCTTCCTCAGTGTTCCTCAGGTTTACCCACCCAAACATCTGACATCTGAGAGGAACACACACCACACAACATGAGGCTCTTCCTCAGTGTTCCTCAGGTTTACCCACCCAAACATCTGACATCTGAGAGGAACACACACCACACAACATGAGGCTCTTCCTCAGTGTTCCTCAGGTTTACCCACCCAAACATCTGACATCTGAGAGGAACACACACCACACAACATGAGGCTCTTCCTCAGTGTTCCTCAGGTTTACCCACCCAAACATCTGACATCTGAGAGGAACACACACCACACAACATGAGGCTCTTCCTCAGTGTTCCTCAGGTTTACCCACCCAAACATCTGACATCTGAGAGGAACACACACCACACAACATGAGGCTCTTCCTCAGTGTTCCTCAGGTTTACCCACCCAAACATCTGACATCTGAGAGGAACACACACCACACAACATGAGGCTCTTCCTCAGTGTTCCTCAGGTTTACCCACCCAAACATCTGACATCTGAGAGGAACACACACCACACAACATGAGGCTCTTCCTCAGTGTTCCTCAGGTTTACCCACCCAAACATCTGACATCTGAGAGGAACACACACCACACAACATGAGGCTCTTCCTCAGTGTTCCTCAGGTTTACCCACCCAAACATCTGACATCTGAGAGGAACACACACCACACAACATGAGGCTCTTCCTCAGTGTTCCTCAGGTTTACCCACCCAAACATCTGACATCTGAGAGGAACACACACCACACAACATGAGGCTCTTCCTCAGTGTTCCTCAGGTTTACCCACCCAAACATCTGACATCTGAGAGGAACACACACCACACAACATGAGGCTCTTCCTCAGTGTTCCTCAGGTTTACCCACCCAAACATCTGACATCTGAGAGGAACACACACCACACAACATGAGGCTCTTCCTCAGTGTTCCTCAGGTTTACCCACCCAAACATCTGACATCTGAGAGGAACACACACCACACAACATGAGGCTCTTCCTCAGTGTTCCTCAGGTTTACCCACCCAAACATCTGACATCTGAGAGGAACACACACCACACAACATGAGGCTCTTCCTCAGTGTTCCTCAGGTTTACCCACCCAAACATCTGACATCTGAGAGGAACACACACCACACAACATGAGGCTCTTCCTCAGTGTTCCTCAGGTTTACCCACCCAAACATCTGACATCTGAGAGGAACACACACCACACAACATGAGGCTCTTCCTCAGTGTTCCTCAGGTTTACCCACCCAAACATCTGACATCTGAGAGGAACACACACCACACAACATGAGGCTCTTCCTCAGTGTTCCTCAGGTTTACCCACCCAAACATCTGACATCTGAGAGGAACACACACCACACAACATGAGGCTCTTCCTCAGTGTTCCTCAGGTTTACCCACCCAAACATCTGACATCTGAGAGGAACACACACCACACAACATGAGGCTCTTCCTCAGTGTTCCTCAGGTTTACCCACCCAAACATCTGACATCTGAGAGGAACACACACCACACAACATGAGGCTCTTCCTCAGTGTTCCTCAGGTTTACCCACCCAAACATCTGACATCTGAGAGGAACACACACCACACAACATGAGGCTCTTCCTCAGTGTTCCTCAGGTTTACCCACCCAAACATCTGACATCTGAGAGGAACACACACCACACAACATGAGGCTCTTCCTCAGTGTTCCTCAGGTTTACCCACCCAAACATCTGACATCTGAGAGGAACACACACCACACAACATGAGGCTCTTCCTCAGTGTTCCTCAGGTTTACCCACCCAAACATCTGACATCTGAGAGGAACACACACCACACAACATGAGGCTCTTCCTCAGTGTTCCTCAGGTTTACCCACCCAAACATCTGACATCTGAGAGGAACACACACCACACAACATGAGGCTCTTCCTCAGTGTTCCTCAGGTTTACCCACCCAAACATCTGACATCTGAGAGGAACACACACCACACAACATGAGGCTCTTCCTCAGTGTTCCTCAGGTTTACCCACCCAAACATCTGACATCTGAGGAGCGTTTGCTTTCTGACCAATCACAGCAGAGCAGCTCTCAGAGAGGCGGGGCTTAGAGAGACTGAATCCTTGAAGCGTTTCAGACACTGAGAGAAAAGAGCTGAAGCTGCAGTGGAGATTATGAGGAGATTAAAGTGTTATTGATCTTGGATGAATGTGAACCTGTTGTTAGGAATTAAAAAGCTTTAAAATAGCATCATAAGGGCCCTTCAAACAGAGAAACATCACATCATGACACTCAATAAATGTTTGTTTTAGATTTGAGCCAATCACTGCAGGGTGGAGATGCTTCATAATCATAAATCGGTTGTGTTCTGTGTTTGACGTGTTTCATTGGTCTGTTCACAGAAAGTGAAGAACATCTCCTGTGAAGCACTGGAGGATTGGATGGAGTTTGTTGAAGACCGGTGTGTGTCCCGTCAAAAGTTTGCAGGTCATATTAATGAATGATATTCCATTAAGTAACTAACTATCGTTCCCGCTCTTCACTCTAGTCCCGTGACGGAGCTCCGCTATCCCATGAGATCCGAGAAACTGCACAGACTCGGATGGAGACCAAAGGTCACGTGGAAGGAAGGAATCAGACGGACCAGTAAGAGATTCAACATTACAGATGTGCCTCCATATACTGTGATGATGATGATGAATAATGATGATGATGATGAAGAGTATGACGCGTCTCTGTTGTTTTCAGTAAAGTGGTATGAAGAGAATCCAAACTACTGGCCGTTAATCAGTGAAAATCAGGAGAGCTCTCCAGAATCATGTGACCAGACGCCTTCACATTCAGTGCCTTTTCAAGTCAGATAATAAAGTCCAATTATTAACAATGTACTCTAATATTTAAGTCTAATTGTTTATTGTAATATTTTGTATATTATCTATGCGAGTGTCAGTCGATGAAGAACATAAGAAACTGTTTTCCAATGAAAAGGCCACAGGATTAAAGAGACCAAAAGTTAAAGATTTTTTAACTATTTTTAAAGCTCATTTTGAAGGAGACTGTGTGTCACGATCTCAGTTTTTGACTGTTTTCATTATTTGTGCTCAGCTTGTTGATGATGAAACAAAAAGCTTCATTTATATGATTACATGTATGTAAATTGTTTTTAATCATATTTATGCTTTAATAAAAAAGGTGTTTGAAGAGGCTTGTAATGAGCTTCTGTTGAGAATGACCACCGTGAGCTTGTTTATAGGAGTCATTTCTGAAAGTAAACACACATTCATTAAGATTAAACTTCTGGGGCCCGTTCTTCGTACGTCGCTAACTCAGTTAGCTGGATTTGATTGTTGACGATTTGGCATGATCTTGGATTGTTTGGTTCTTCGAGGCTCATCCTGGACTTGCTGTCATAGCAACAGGTGCGCGATCTTAAACCTGCTCGGGAGCAGAGGCTTATTTCATGTTAACAGGATTAGATGGCAGCTTTATTAAGCGGAGCTGATACAGGAAGTCCAGCGCAGCGCGATAGTGCACTTTCTGAGAT
>FLSR01000567.1:36704-49648 GCA_900092035.1 Leuciscus waleckii
CAATTTCATGCATAACCCTTTTAATTCAGCTCTAAATATCTTACATTGAGTGTCTTTGACCTCTTGTGGAAAAATAATAATAAAACATGATATTTCATGACTCTAGATGGCCTTATATGGAGCAAATGAGCTGTTCCTCTGGGTCCTAAAGCCAGTTTCTCTTCAGTGTGCATTCAGATACACATGTAGACATTATAAAATAATTTTTGGGTAAAGTTTTAGCATTTTTAGTTAGAATTTTGAGCATTTTTAGGTTTGGATATGTGCACTGAAGTATTCCTTGCATTCCATTCATTCCTAAGGTCGTCAAATTGACCTGTGAGGGAAAGAATTGTTACTTTTTTTTAGATTTTAACCACAAAACTCCTCGAATCCATACATTTTTTTGTGTGTGTATTCGTGGTTCAATTGCGACAAAAGTCCCTCTGATGAACACACAATTTAAAAAAAAATTCACAAATATTTTCTGGGTCAGAATGACCCGAGGGAAGGATGAGGTGTGTTTTGAAACCACATTTGAACCTGCAGAAGCGCATATGAGACGTCCCGTTGTGATTATAGCACGATAACGACTGAGTTTCTGACATTAATCTTCTGAATGCCTGTGTTTGTTGCGCAGCTTCTGGCTCCTGACATCCGTCACGAGAGGAACGTCGTTCTGCAGTGCGTTCGCTACGTCGTCCGCAACGGGTCTTCGGTCTGGCCGGGAAAAACCGCCATGAAATCAAAGTGTGTGTGAGCGATACCCTCTGTGACGCGTCTGATGACGTCACTGGAGATGGAGGACTCCGCTCAGAAACCCTCGGATGTGTAGATGAGAGTCCGGTCAGAGCGAGTGTGTTCCAGCAACTGTTCGCTCAGGGTTTGGTGTGTGACGATCTAGAGCAGACGTGATGATCCAGACTCAACATCACACACGGGATCAGAACACGCCAAACTCACCAGGTCATGTGACGAACACGTGATCGATGGGGAAGGACACTGAAGTGCTTGAAGCGTGTGATGAATCTGCTCAGATTCAGTCAAAGACAGTCCGAAGCTGATCCCTATGGAAGCTTGTTTCCGCAACGGAATAAAAATAGCTCACAATTCTGAATTTTTTTTATTTTATTTTTTTTTAGGATCGAGTCGGAACTGAGAGAAAAATCTTCATTGTAAGATATAAACTCGCAATTCTGACCTTTTTTTAAAATTATGAGATACAATCTCAGAACTGCGAGTTATAAAGTCTAAATTGTGAGATAACTGATGATTGCAGTGAAAACATTACGAATTGACATAACTAAATTCTGAGTTTATATGTCAGAATTGCGAGACATAAACATTAAATTGCAAGATATAAACTTTTTATCTCACAATTCAGAATTTTTCTCGCAATGGGGGACTAGGACAGAAATCTCCAAACATCAGAATCAGGATCCTGTGTATTCTGGCTTAAACAACTACCAGATGCATGTACAGAAGATGTGAAAACCATTTCCAGCAGTAGCAGCTGTTTTCTGGAACAGTGAAAGTGTGTGTCTGAGAGACAAGAAAAGAGAAAGAAGTCTCCAGATGTTAGTTCTGGATCAGTGAGCATGTACCATCCAGTTCTGATGAACACACACTGCGACTGGAGATCCCTACTGAATAGCCAAGAACTTCCAAAAATTAGTTGAGTGGTGTATATCAGTCATGTCCGTTCAATAAAATTGGCAACTTTTAGGTTAATTGTGGAGATATCATAAAATAAATGGTTGTGTCGTTTTCCCCCACATATTTCTGGATGGATTGGAACAAGCTCTTCAGAGAGATGACACAAAGGGACTTCAATCCATTTGTGTGGTTTTCACACGAATTGTGCAATGAAGCTCACTGAGGAGGCCATGGCAGAGAGTTTCTTAGCTCTAGGTCATATGTGGAGGAGCGAAACCTTAAAAAATACTGCCCTCTAGAGATGCAAATGCATTTGACATATTTTCCAATGTGCAAGCATATGGTGAAAATTATGCGTGTCAGAGCAGAGATTCTCGATCTTTTTGACTCCAAGGTCCCTCTTTGTCCGAGACCTTTTTCAAAGGGCCCCCTATCTAAGCTGATATGTGGCACTTCTGTTGTACTAATGCAGTCATATCCATTTAGTGTCCAAATACTTCTTTGGGCTACTGTACAAAAGTTTAGAGCCAGTAAGATTTTTTTTTAAGGATATTAATACTTTAATTCAGCAAGGAAGCATTCAATTAATTAAATATTGTAATATCTACTCACAATATTAGTTGTTTCTATATTTTCAAGCAAATAAATGCAGCATTGGTGAGCATAAGAGACTTCAAAAACCTCTTTTTGAACATCAGTGTACATATGCATAACTAAATGTGAAGTGAAATGCAAAACTGTACAATAAAGGCCAACAAAATTTGCATTTTCTGTGAAATCACACAGCACATCAGCTTTAGACTGTTTATTAACAGTGCTGATTTACAGTCTCAAATACAGAAACATTCCAAAACCTCTCTCTCACACACACACACACACGCTTTGAGCAATAAAGTTGTAAACGCAGACATTCACACGTTAGAATCGTTCTGCTGTGGACAATTAAGCAGAACATTTTGAGAAGCACTTTAATTCTAGTGGATCAGTCAAGGGTCAGAGGTCAAAGTATAGTAATGTAAAGATAATAAGAAAACTACTTGGAAGACCAAGACACAATTCAAATATACATCCTAAAATCCACTGTAACATAAAAACACCTGAAGAGAACGTAATACACCAGTCCAAATGAATCGGATACTGTATGCCTATGCATTATTCAACAAACAATATTGAAGGAAACAGGGTGTGGAAGGTAAAATGAATGAAACTCATTTAAAGTAAAATATAAGAACACAAATCATGTCTATGGGGGACAACTAATAAAAGTGTCTTTCAGTGTCAAATAATAATCATAATCAATCACACACACACGTTAATTCAGGCATGTCCCAAAGCTTCAATAACACAAAAACCAAACACAAAAAAGTATGAATCTGATCTCTATATGGAAGAAAAAACATTTAAAACAGCAAACTGAACATTCCAACTTTATATAACAGGCATCCGAAAAGCTCAAATAATAAAATATTTACAAATTAAAGCACAAAACCTTTCATATTCCCAAAAGCCTAATTTCACAGTGAGGTTGTTGTTTGATCTTGGTTATTTGCTCAGTATTTGTAAGGGGAATATTGCAATTGTGTGTCGTGAAATTCGCTTATATTCCTCTAACACAGAGCTTCTCAAAGCTGTCCTGGGAATCATCCTCATCTGACACACCTGATTCAACTCGTCATCTCATTAGTAGAGACTGCAAGACTTAAATGGGGTGTTACTGATAAAAATGTGCAGTGGTGGGTGACCAGGACAGCTTTGAGAAGCACTGCTCTAACACACACACACGTGTTCTCCCCCTGTGGCACAGTGGCAGAACCTTAGACTTTCGCGCCAGAGACCCGTGTTCGAATCCGGGCTCTGACGGCAGATAAAAATTATGCTGCTCGCGGCCAGCTTTCTTACTTCAGAAAGTGAACCCGCCTCTAAAATGCCTCACTCACCGGCGAAAGGAGGAAGAGAGAGTGTTTTGAGTCTCGCTGAGGCTGGACCAACCTCCAATTCTCACACATTTCTCAGCCCCCTCTAGGTTCAGGTGGCTGGAAATACTAATATTGCAGTAAACGAGCCTGTTTTAATACACGCACGCCTGCAAACGAACGCCGACACAAAACGTGACGCTCTTGTATATGCTCGCGCTTACTGAATGCTTATGTGTCCTCCCCCTGTGGCACAGTGGCAGAACACTAGGCCTTCGCGCCGCAAAGAACGAGACGACGCGCAGCCATGCAATAGGAAGAAATGAGCTCATCATAGCTCTGGCATCAGTAAAACGCGTGGGGGATTTACACGCGCTGTCTGTCAGCCCCGCGTGTCTCGAGTTCGGACCTAATGACTCTAAAGTCATCCTCAAACCGAGACACGGTTACGTCCCAAAAGCGATTGGCACTCCCTTTAGGGCGCAGATCATCTGCCTGATAGTGATAACGTCCTATGCCCCGTCAGGGCACTGAGAGTGTACATCACACACTCCGCCGCCTTTAGGCGTTCCGAGCAGCTTTTCGTTTCATTTGGTGGGCGCACCAGGGGTCTCGCCACCTCGAAACAGAGACTGTCCAGATGGATAGTGGACTCTATCGCAGCTGCATATGCGTCCAAACACCTGCAGTGCCCTATGAGCATCAGAGCCCATTCCACCAGAGGCATGGCCTCTTCGTTGGCTTGGTCTAGTGGGATTTCTATTCACGACATATGTATGGCGGCAGGCTGGGCCTCCCCCTCCACATTCATGAGATTTTATAATCTGGAAGTCCCCGCCTTGCAGGCTAAACTGTTATCAGTCTAAGCGGGATGTATGTTCTGCCCATTATTATGCGCAGACTACTCCTGTGTATTACTAGCTTTTCTGGTAGCTGCACTAGGGATAAAAGTCTCTATATACAGACCGGCGGTTCCGCTCTGTATTTTTCCCCATCATGCGCTGATGTATTAGTGCGGGCCCGTTGCTGGCCGCCTATTCCTCACTGTGGCGCTAGGGCTTACACTTTCATACATGGACAGGCGAGGCCGCTCTACATATTTTCCCTGTGATGTGCTTGTGTACTGTGCTGGCCCGCGTTGCTGGCCGCACTCTCCTTGGGTTTATACACAGACCGGCAGTGCCGCTCTGTACCCTTATGAAGTGCTTATGACACGTGCTGGCCCGCGTGCTGGCCGCCTGTTTTCGCATGTTATTTTCCCCGGGTTTCCCTGGGACTCATGCATGGATGCTCGGCGCGCACGGCGTTGACAAGGGGTTCCCGTAGCGTAAGCAACTTACGCAAAACGAGAGAACCTCTCGTAAGAGAACGTACTCGGTTACCTAATGTAACCTCGGTTCTCTCTAGAAGAGGGAACGAGTATTGCGTAACCTGCCGTGTCGCGCTACGAGCTTATTCGCTTCAGTCTATGAAAACCAGAATTCCAGCCTGTGAGCCCCTCTTTTATACACGCTAGCCACACCCATTCTGGCGGGCCAGGCGCGTGGAGGGCGCGAAGCGCCCTCATTGGGCGTGACGTCACGCAGGGCTCACTGGTAGGCTGCTGCAGTTGCCGCAGGACAGCCAATGAGCACGCTCATACAGCCTGCCATGGTCTGCTGTCTGCCGCACTGCGTTGACAATAAATACAAAATTAAGGATAATTTTTTGGCTTCAGATCTCGAGAAAAGACAACTTTACCCGTAGCGAAAGCAACTTACGCAATACGAGAGAACCTCTCGTAAGAGAACGTACTCGGTTACCTAATGTAACCTCGGTTCTCTCTAGAAGAGGGAACGAGTATTGCGTAAGTTGCTTACGCTACGGGTAAAGTTGTCTTTTCTCGAGATCTGAAGCCAAAAAATTATCCTTAATTTTGTATTTATTGTCAACGCAGTGCGGCAGACAGCAGACCATAGCAGGCTGTACGAGCGTGCTCATTGGCTGTCCTGCGGCAACTGCAGCAGCCTACCAGTGAGCCCTGCGTGACGTCACGCCCAATGAGGGCGCTTCGCGCCCTCCACGCGCCTGGCCCGCCAGAATGGGTGTGGCTAGCGTGTATAAAAGAGGGGCTCACAGGCTGGAATTCTGATTTTGAAACACACAGCCAGGGCAACTAAGGAGTGGCTCCGTAAGAAGCATCTCAAGGTCCTGGAGTGGCCTAGCCAGTCTCCAGACCTGAACCCAATAGAAAATCTTTGGAGGGAGCTGAAAGTCCATATTGCTCAGCGACAGCCCCGAAACCTGATGGATCTGGAGAAGGTCTGTATGGAGGAGTGGGCCAAAATCCCTGCAGCAGTGTGTGCAAACCTGTTCAAGAACTATAGGAAATGTATGATCTCTGTAATTGCAAACAAAGGTTTCTGCACCAAAAAATAAGTTCTGCTTTTCTGATGTATCAAATACTTATGTTATGCAATAAAATGCAAATTAATTACTTAAAAATCATACAATGTGATTTTCTGGATTTTTGTTTTAGATTCCGTCCTACAGTTGAAGAGTACCTATTATAAAAAGTACAGACTTCTACATGCTTTGAAAGTGGGAAAACCTGCAAAATCAGCAGTGTATCAAATACTTGTTCTCCCCACTGTATACAGTAAGTCGCATTTGAGGTCTAAATAACTGCATTCTCACCAAAAAACCTCTTAAAACTACATTCTGTGACACAAAAACAGTACTATTTGTAAAATCATGGTGGGTTTGCTAATTTGTCATGACACTCACTGTGAGAAATGCAGCAAGCAGAGTGATACAAATGGTGAAACGGTTCCCTTAGTGATACTGGTAGAATATCGCATGGCTGGAAAAGGCTCTCAGCCAATCACATTTAAGAACCAGAACAAACTATATATACCCAATTTAGGTTAAAATTTTCATAATTTTTTTTCTTTAGTGAAGCCTGAACTGTGATTGGGCCAGTAGAAAATATTCCTTATAATTGAGCCCTGATGACAGCAAACAGAAAAAGAGACTTTTTGGTACTCTTGTCATCCAGGATCATGTGCTCAGTATTAATGTCACAAAAACAGATGTACATCACAGGAAGAGAACGCCGGTATATATCTGTGTCTGAGCGAATATGTAGTGTGAGGCAATGTTTTTCGTGCTGTTTCATAAGCAAATGCTAAAGAGGCAATTAGCAAACTGAGAAAGTCTGACATGCACGATTCAGTTTAAAGATCACAATCTAAGGAAGATGTGCAGCTTGCTAAACACAAAGGAAACTATGTGATAACAGAACATGCGCATTTATACTTAGATTACAGACACAGGAATTAGGTCAAATAAAATGTAAAATATTGTATTGCTACAATGGTTACTGTTTTATTTATTATACTTCAACTAGCTAGAAAAGGCATCAAATATATATGCTGATACAATACCGATAATAGCTCTGTTTCAAAACCTAGAAATTGTATTTATTCTTTTTGGAGAAGGCAATCCCAGAATCCATTATCGAGAAAAATATTAAATTCAATAATTAACATAATCAAAAATTGACAATTTAACTAAAATCTAACACCAAACTCTAAAGGAATTGATCAAGTAGTGTCTCTTGTGTGTTTCTCATTTGGCTGCACAATTATGACAAAAATATTTGTTTTAATATCTGTTATTATTGTTGATTATATCCCCTACCTGTCACGTGTCAGTGTTTGTTTGTATTAGTCACGTCTTCCTTTGTTCTGTTTTCCCGCCACTCATTTGTTTCTATGACAACCTTTATCAGTTCATCTGTATCACCTGTGTTAGTTCATCCTCATCTATAGCTATGTTTCCATCAACTTGTCAATCGAATTATCTGAAGTTCGGTAAACAAAATCATGCGAATAAAGCTGGTGAAAGTGTGTTTCCATCAAACGGCTTTAAAGCGAATAAAAACCTGTGCGTAATGACGTCACATGCTGTTTTGTGATCAAATTGGTATATCCAATTGATTTGAGACATTTTAAGGTGTTTCCATTCATTTTCGCACAACATTCAAGCAAACATTTGCGGACAAAGTTTTGCTAGACAAAATGGTCCTGGATCGCGCCATCTACCAACAAATGATCAATATTGCACAAGTTGTAATAGTGCAGAGTCCTGCACGGGTCCATTTTTGGAGACCCGCCCCCGCCCGTACCCGCAAAGTTCAGCACCAGATCTGACCCGTGCCCGCGATAAATCGCACACAAGCTAAAATCATTCCATTTAAAGTGCTTTATTTTTTATCTCGCACCTCTCTCAACATCACAATAGCCTCATGAATGGGCTAATGAGCCCTAAAGTGCGCTTTGTTTTGGGCCATTCAAGTAGCCTAGGCTACCTCCAGTTCACGCGCGGGCGCCTCTCCGTGTCCTGATTATTGCCTGCTATATTTAGCTCTTATTTATTAAATCCAAGGAAAATGGTTGATTAAACATTGGTTAAAATTAAGATACAATTAATACAAAACGAAATTCACTTTAAAGAAAGTCTTTCTACAAAAACAAACTTAATAAAGTGGTCAAAATCATGTCTGCCCACTCCATTTGTCTCACGATATTCGGGATCATCTTATCTTATTCATGCTTTTCACTTTTCATATAATCAACATGAAATAAAAATAAAAAAGTATATTATTTTATTTAAACATGAATATGAAACTAAATAGTTTTTTAATGACTGGGCTACAACACATAGGCCTATTAGCCTACAGTACAGAGAAATTTAATGTCGCAACGTGGTCGGACTAAAAGGGGAGAAAAAAATAAAATTGGGTCGGTCCTAAATTGACAGGGTCGGTCGGGTTACGGCAAACAAGAATATTTTTACTAAAACACATATTTGCGTATGTGTAATGCTGGTAATTTAGACATACGAAACATTGCACATATTTTTCATCCACTACCCGCCCGCAAGGAGTTCATTATCCGCCCGCGTCCCCGCCCGCGAATTTTAGGAATGTCACAATCCACCCGTTTTAGCCACTTTTATGCGGGTACCCGCGGATACCCGCGGGTACCCGACCCGTTGCAGGACTCTGGTTTGAGAGATGCTTTCCCAAAGCAATTGCACAAAAAACAAAGACAATTTATCTTACTGGTCAGGAAATGCATAAGGACAAAGGGTGAGGGTGAGAGTCTCAGGAATTGACTCATTTAGAGAAACAGGACTGGCAGGAAATCTCTTGATATAAACATCATAACAGCTGCTAAACTTTCTCAGTTTATATTGGAATCTAAATTAAAACCTTGTCAGTAAAGTTTGCATTGAAACTTTTGATTCTCCCTCATCTTCTTCTGCCTGCACCACACTGTGACACTACCGTTATCCCCAATATTTTAATTAGGGCTGCGCATTATTGGAAAAAACTGACATAGCATTATTTACTTTTTCTGAGATATATATTGCGATCTGAAGAAATACAGGAAAGTTCACCAGATGATTTGAATACCTTTGTTTGGAAAGAATAAATCATTCCAGGAGTGCAAAATAAAAATAATTTAAAAAGCTTGCAAATTATTTTTTATTTTTTTGTCCATAAAACCATCCTTCTAGGGCTGAATGAAAAGGAAAACCAAAATCAATATGGGTGTTTACACTTGCTTTTACGCTTTACAAGAACTAACACAAACCTATTTCAGTAACTATAAATCGAATCGTTTAAAAAAAATCTCTCCACTTGAGTTTGAAAGGTCCAACTGTTTTTGACCAATTAAAATAATATTACTAATAAAATAATAATTATTGTGATTTTTAATGTGATTATTATTAAATAATATATTAACAAAATATAAATATATATTATAATATTGTAACTATTGTACTGTAAGCTAAGACTCTAACTGTGAAATTACAATACTAAGTTACTAAGTAATTAAGTCTTCCTCTTTCTTCTGGTTTCAGAGTGAATCTATGGGAAACACTGGG
The DNA here is from genome assembly GCA_900092035.1 of Leuciscus waleckii. Taxonomy (NCBI): domain Eukaryota; kingdom Metazoa; phylum Chordata; class Actinopteri; order Cypriniformes; family Leuciscidae; genus Leuciscus; species Leuciscus waleckii. The sequence continues at coordinate 46,190 of FLSR01000567.1, forward strand.
CCGCACATTTGTGCATGAGCTGTGCAACTCTGGAGCCGTTAGAGCATGTAAGACACTAAGCCACTGCGTGACAAATGATTTACTGTTTGTAGCTACATATCCAAAACAAGCAAAGTATAATCCTGTATTACTTGATTGCAGCAAAAAGACAACAAATCTGTCAATACTGCACTATATACTTTACGTATAATTATATCATATGAGCATTCTTGTTTTCTCGCAAATTCAAAATTCTGCTTTTTTTCTTTAGTTCTAAATGTCAGGTGATATATATGACGTATGTTTAACAGGAGTAGACCTCAATGTAATGATGTAATAATCAACTTTGTAAGAATTGATTTTCCTGCTAAGACAAAAGCTGAGATAAAACTCACCCTGCAATAAAGCAATAAAACGCACCCTGGACAGAAGATCTCAAAGAAAGAGCACAGGACATTGTCTTGTCCAAACTTTTCTCCTTCCTTATTTCTCCATCCCCCTCTCCCTCCTCCCTTCCTTTCCCCCTGATTCAAGTCACTAAAAGTTCACTGAGAATGTCTATATATCACATATGATGTATCTTGTGAATATATTGTTTTTCCTTTTCATGTTTTGTATCATTTAAAATGTCTCAGTGCGACTGGTAAAATGGTCTTAATTTCATTGCAGTCATTGGTATTATGAGAAAGATTGAAAACTTAGGAGAATTCTGTTCTCCTCTTTGGGTGGTGTCTCTTCAAGATATCTGATAATTCTCCCCTCTCCCCTGAAACCAGACATTACCCCTTGGGGCACCTGAATTGACCCAAAACAACTCAAAAAAATATTTGTACAAGCCTTTTGTTCTGGTCTGGGTGTATGAGGGTAAGTGGCAGAGCAGTCTTTGGGAACCTGTAACCGAAAACCCCATGCAGTGCTGTGTCAGTGTCTTCCCGAGGCTTACACTCGGAACCACTGTGTGTCTCTGTCAGGTATACATTACTCTTAGAGTCATCTTTGAGTAATTGATGCCATGTATTTATTATTTCTGAATTGGCTTTTAATCATTTACTTGTGTAATTGGCATGATACATTTTTACCTGACAAATAAAATGTTATATATGAATTATTCTTCATTATTCTGAAATCTTTATTTCTAGTAGATTAATGTGTAGTCTGGTGTTTCCGCAAATCTCTTCTAGGATAGATCAAACCGAAGGCACTAATGAATGGAGCATGGAGCACGTCATTAAGGAGACCTTCTGATTTCTGACCATCACTGACTTAGCACGTTGCAGCTTGTGACTATAAAAAAAATTACACCTTTTGTTATGAGTAAGCAGAGAGCGACCGCTTAAGGGTAAAATAGTTCGCACTGCACCCTCTGACTATTTCAGAACTGGCTAGTTTGTGATAGTGAGCGCACATTCGCGACGTGACGTCTCAAAGCGATACCGGGTCCCTTAACGAATAATTGAAAGTATGGGATACCCAGAATAATCAAAGATCTAAATTAAATCATAATCAATATTTATGATTATTTTCTAATAAGAAATACAATCTAAATTTGATTATCATTTGAAATTGAAGTCGGATTAAGCGTAGAGCTAAAGTAATATTGAAACTAAATTGTAATAAATTAGGTGAACTTCACTGGAACGCTGAAAAGACATACATGCATTATACCTTTGCCCACACCATTGGATTCCGTCGTTGTGCCAATGGGTGGCAGGGTAATCATGATTATTTATTTGATTAATTGTGCAGACATAATGGGAGTCTCAGAAGCAAGTTGCTGAGTGTTTCAAATAATTGATGTGCAGGGTTTGAATTGGGATTTTAGAGGTTGGGGAGCACAAAGACCGTGAAGTTATACTGGAAGTAGTTAAAATTAAAAACAACATAAAATATATGTACAGTAGATATAATAAAGATTACCCGTGATACTTTCAATTCTTTAATAATCAATCAAAACTCTATTTGTACATTCGCTAAATGGAACGGAATGTGTGTTCTGGTTCAAACTAACCCGGAACATACTGTAACTGAACACATACAAAATGTAACAGAGAAACAAAGAAAATTCTTTTCTCTTTTGATGGTGGAACATCATCCAGATTGTTCAGAATAAAATAAAATAAAATCCATGGGATACTGCCTAGCTGTCTATGCAGACTTTATAGGTTTTGGAACAGAGCTAAAGTGTCTAGCTAGCGAGTTTTAGATTTTCATGACATTACCTGACATACTGCTGTATATTAGACCTTAAACTTCATTCTCTTGTCATCCACAGACTCGCTGATATCTGACAGACAAACAGAATAAAGTCAAAAGAAGAACGATACATAAGAAGAAAAACAGAGCAGTAATGAATGCAGTAAAAAAAATTCCAGTGGCTCAAAAAGAAAGTTGCTTTGGCCCACCTTGTTCTTTGCGATATCGGAGTCGTTCCAGAGTGGTTTGGACCAGCAGAGGCTGAGGAGACACACAAAATGAGAGAGTCAAACTTACATAATGCAAGGAAATGGTAAATAACAAGGAAAAATGACAAATACAACCTCTGCAATGTCATATAAAATAACAATTCCTATACACCAGAAAACATAACTGTGCAGTAAAATGAAACTTTGCCTCTGCAATCTGATATAAAAATACATTTCTGTAGTATAAATATAAAAAATACTTTAGTTTGATTTAGTGATATTTATTGTGAAAACTTCCCCAGATTCTAGGTCAGTTAAATTTTGTTTTTAAGGGCAGCAGCTTACTGCACCTACAGCACCTAACCTTCTCCCAAGGTTTTTTTTTCTCCATTAGGTCACTTGATGGAGTTTTTCGGTTCCTTGCCACTGTTGCCTTTGGCTTGCTCAGTTGGGGATATTTTGGGGATATTTAATTACATTTTATCAATCAATAAATTCCTCTTGAAACAAACTTTGTTGTATTATTTTAATTTAATACTGTGAAGATGCTTTGATACAATCTGTATTGTGAAAAGCGCTATACAAATAAACTTGACTTATATTCAGTTGCATAAAACGTCTTAAAATGACAGTAATATCGTTTATCACAATTATTTCTAGGACAATATATCATGACAGGCCTAAGCCCATTTCTCCGTTCAGTTCAGTATTACAACTATTCAGCTAGTTCTCCACATGCGTTTTATGGTATTAACTTTAAAGGAACCGTATGTAAGATTGTGGCCAAAACTGGTACTGCAATCACTTTCAAATTACTGTAGAGCGGTGTATGCCGAAACACTACTGACTTCGTGATTAGTAGATAGGTGGAGGGTGGCGCTTCAGGCCAAAACACAACATGACAACATCAACATCAGTTGAGGGCTGCAACTTCACTTTTAAATGACAATATCCTGGCCGGACTACTGTTGTCAGTGATATAAGTATTTGAAATGAACATGATTTCTTAATGTCTAGTGACATATCAGGGCCATTTTATGATTAATTGAAATACATTTCTTACATACGGTTCCTTTAA
>FLSR01000567.1:53241-84114 GCA_900092035.1 Leuciscus waleckii
GAGATACAGACATAAGGGAAAAACACAAGCGTTTCGGGCGAAAAAAAAAAAAAAAAAAAAAAATCTCTCTTTTTTAGGTGGCAAAATATTTTTTTGTAAGTCTGTGAATTACACTGCGCAAACCAAAAGTAATGCTACCCACCGGATGAAGAAGGGTTGGCTCTCCACAGAACATTTATTTTATTTTATTTTTCGTGTTCACATTTATGAGGAAAAAACAATGTTACGGATGTCAGTTCCCATTTACGGAAGTGACCGCTCTGAAAGCGGCACTAAAAGACTGCTTTAAAACTTTCACAGAGACCTCAAACAGAAAACACAAAGCCTTTCATTAAAGTGAATTTCGTTTTGTATTAATTGTGTGTTAATTTTAATCAATGTTTCATCAACCAATTACCTGGATTTAATAAAGAAGTAAATATAGCAGACAATAGATAAATCACGACACGGAGGCGCCGGCACGTGAACTGAAGCTCGCCTCATAAATGAACCGAAACTCAGCATCTTGCCTCACAGACCTGAGAAATATATCTATTGTCTACAGAAAGCTTGAAATCTCTAACAACAAAACAATTCAAAACGAAACAAAACTATGAAGTCCGTATGAAATGTGCATTTCTCTCTGGCGCGTTCACTACTGCAAAGATCGCGAGTCAGCATCGCCAACTTCATCTTTGCAGCCGACACAGAAAACACTTGTTTATTAATAAACAATTAAAATGTCTCCTTGCTATATTTGACATATTCATAATCATTACTTTTGCCGGTTCTTTGTGACAGCTTTTAGGTGTTTTATTGGCAGTGCCACCCACGTTACATGAACGCGACACCACCGCATCAGCACTGAAAACATGGAGATTTTTTTAGACAATAAATCGCACAACCTATTCGACATTCTATTATTAAATATACTCAGTGACTCATCCCAACCAAATGTAAAAAAAAAATAAATTTACTTGTTAATTTAGTTGTTTGTTTTTCAACAGTCTGTTTTGTTACAAGAAAACAGAAGTGTTATAGCTTTGGCTATTTATTTATTTTACTTAGGTTTATATTAATATATACCCCCCCCAGAAAAAAAAAAAAAAACATATAAAAATATATATTTTTTAAATCGTGATACGAACCAAATCGTGGGTCAGAAATCGTGATACGAACCGAATCGTGCGTTTGGTGTATCGTTACAGCCCTAATTTGAAATAAATGTTGTTTGGCCAATATTAAACAAGGATTTGATCATGCCGTAGTGTAAGAAAAACTCCCTCTTGGCGCCCTCTGCAGGCATTTGTTATAATAAGTAGGCTAATGTACATAAGTTATGTTTATATTAGTTTATATAATTTATTCTCATACTCATGAGGAAGTATGTATGACCATATTATCCCGGTTCTGTCAACACTGCATTGGCTCCCTATTAACCCCCTGAGGTCTACGGTATCGCCGGCGATACCAGCTCGCTTTTTTTTTATCAATGTAAAAGAAACTCATAAATACTCTGTTGACTTTGATTTTCCATAGGAGTTTCATACATCAATCGATTCTGTTAAATGTCTATTATTTTTGTGTATACTCACCAAATCCATAAATATGTCATTCAACATACAATAAATTTGAACAATCCTCCTCCACGCTTGTAAACAATGAGGCGGTATAAAAATATTGTATGTTAACTTGCAATGTTAACAATGTAACTGGTTTTCTTTACATACTTATGGATTTTTTGTTTTTGTTCAACTCTTGCAGCTGCAGTCATGAAATGGGATAAAGAAGCTACAGAGGCTACAATCAAGCATCATGCAGCAGAACATCTTAAACGTGCCGTGGAGGGCATACAGGGGTGGAAATAATGAGGAATTTTACATGAGTACTGTAAGGCATGTGTGTTTATTTCTAGTTTAGGGGACTTTATATCTCACTCCCCTTTCCAACCACCCTCCCCCAATCTTGGTCTGGAGTAATTTGTTTTTTGTTCATTGGCAGTTCAGTGTAACCATTAGAGTGTTTTATTGATCAGCCTGTTCATAATTTGCTGAAAACCTCATTAAAGATGGAAAAAAATTGTCATTTCAAACTATTTTTGCATTTTTTTATCAATAATCAGATGTCACTTATCTCCAATTGCAAAAATATAAGGCTACTAAAACGTATTTGCATGTTTTAGACAGGTGCATCAAAGGGATAGGTATTAATTTATTATTTACAATTTTAAAGCAGTAGTTCTGCACACTGCTTTTACTATGACTACAATGAGTTTTATTGAATAGCATGTTGTCATCCAACCTTGGAACAAAAGCCTGTTTGATGACCAAAACATGGTTTAATAAAGCTAATAGTAAAGCTAATTTGGTTTGTGCATCTTAAAAACTTTTATGAATGTTCTTTAGACGTCTGTAAGTGACGTTGAAATGACGTCGTGAAAACTTTCATTTACAACATTGTAAAGATGTCACTTGGACATCAAAAATCAACATTTAAAAGAGACGTCTAATGAACGTTCAATATGTACGTCAAGAGTGAACGCTAAAAAGACGTCTAAATAAGACGTCAAAAAACAACTTTCATTCAGGCTCTTCAGCGGACTTCTTCTGAACGTTCACTTTTTATGTCCGTTGGACGTCAACAGTGAACGTCAAAAAGACGTCTAAAAAAGACGTCATATTTGCCCCTTCAGAGCGAAGAGGATTTGCCCCTTCAGAGCGAAGAGGATTTGCCCCTTCAGAGCGAAGAGGATTTGCCCCTTCAGAGCGAAGAGGATTTGCCCCTTCAGAGCGAAGAGGATTTGCCCCTTCAGAGCGAAGAGGATTTGCCCCTTCAGAGCGAAGAGGATTTGCCCCTTCAGAGCGAAGAGGATTTGCCCCTTCAGAGCGAAGAGGATTTGCCCCTTCAGAGCGAAGAGGATTTGCCCCTTCAGAGCGAAGAGGATTTGCCCCTTCAGAGCGAAGAGGATTTGCCCCTTCAGAGCGAAGAGGATTTGCCCCTTCAGAGCGAAGAGGATTTGCCCCTTCAGAGCGAAGAGGATTTGCCCCTTCAAAATTGTTCTGTAGGAGGGGATTTGCCCCTTAACCTTGAGAAAAATGGACTCTGCTCAAGTCATGATGGGGACATTGACAGTGACAATGACGTAAATGACAGTGAGTCGGAGATGGACTCTCCAAAATCCCTGAGACTTTATCCAAAGAGACAGAGACAGAAATCAGTGGTGTTTACTTATGATACCTTAGGTCAACCTTCTTTGGTCCAAAGAGACTGCTCAGTAGAAGTAAAGCAGTTACCTGCCCCAAGCGGTCATTTCTGGAGACCTTGGAGCATAGTTGAGAGTTGTTAAAGACTCCGGTTGAGAAACTGTTGAATATGCTTCAAGTTATTTTTGAAATGTCAGGAGACATTTAATTTTGTGGGGGTGAGTGTGGCACTAGTGTGAATAAGTTATTACAAACGGAAGTGAGAGATTAGCATACATTTATATTCAGAGTAATCTATTCAGACTAAATGTTTGTGCTTGTGTTTAATAATAATAATAATAATTCATTACATTTATATAGCGCTTTTCTCGGCACTCAAAGCGCTTTACATGGAAGGGGGGAATCTCCTCAACCACCACCAATGTGCAGCATCCACTTGGATGATGCGACGGCAGCCATATTGCGCCAGAACGCTCACCACACACCAGCTTACTGGTGGAGAGGAGACAGTGATGAAGCCAATCAGTATATGGGGATGATTAGGAGGCCATGATCGACAGGGGCCAAGGGGCAAATTTGGCCAGGATGCCGGGGTTGCACCCCTACTCTTTTTCGAAGGACATCCTGGGATTTTTAATGACCACAGAGAGTCAGGACCTCGGTTTAACGTCTCATCCGAAGGATGGGGCATTTTCCTCCTTTAGAGCCTGTTAAAAAAGAAAACGCTTCACGTGAAATTCCGCAGTTGCGGTCAACTTTGCTTTTGTAGGGGAAAGCAATGTAAAATTCAACAATATTATTGATCTGCCTGTATTGACACCATTATATGAGAACTGAACTGAGCTGGGTGATGACACACTGGTGACATCATTGGTGGTGTTGAGGAGATTTCCCCCTTCTATATGTAAAGCGCTATATAAATGTAACAAATTATTATTATAAATGATTAATTAATCACAGTTTTCTCTAGATCGGCTATTTATATAAATGAACTAAATTAATACAAATTTTACATCAAAAATAAACCTGAACCATCACTGAACTTACTTAAGCTGGACTATGACACTATTTTCTTCTAGATTTGTCAACTTTGTTGTGACTTGACCTGACTTGAAAGCAACTGCGTTTTTGAGATGGTCTTTAGTTCACTGCCGTTTTAAGGAGAAAATACTCAGTAATGGTGTTGACTTATGAATTTGCACATGGTTTGTCTTAAAGCATATTAAAATCACCACATAGACATATAAACAGTATTAAAAGCTTTTCACCACAGGGGGACTTTAACTGCTAATGCCTTTCTGTTTTTTTATATTTACATCCCTTGGGACTTTTAGTCCCAAAGTGTGCTCATTTGGATTAAAACTTATGAATTATCGTATGTTCACATCAAATATCTTTAGAGAGCAGTATTTTACTTATTTTTGTACACAAAATAGGACAATGTGAGCATTATGGAGCGCTAACTCTCACATGTAATTAATGTTTCATTCATACTCGACGCCAGTGGGTGCCTTCGTTCAGAAAGTCCATAAGTGAGACTCCTGAGCATAGATTTGTATACGCAGATGCCATATTCAACTGCTCCAAAAATGTTGGCACACCCACCATCTTGGAACGGTTAGTGTGTTGTCGTCACTCACAGTGAGAATCAATCATGCCACAACAACTTCTGGTAGTGAAACTGCCAAGATTTAAATTCCAGAATAAATGGGATAACCTTTTTACATGTGAGAATGTGTTGGTTTGTGTTTTATATGTATTAACTCAATAACACATGATTTTACTATTGTACTTTTTAATGTTTTTACTCTTTTTATGGTATCTTTTTAATGTTGTGTTAGCTGACGCCTTCCTTTGTCTTGTTGTATTGTGTTAGTTACCTTTGCTTTGGAGAGCGCTCGAAGGGAGGGTGGGATCTTATGCTTTCAAAGCTGACTTGCTATTGCTAGCTTCTTCGAAATTGCCTACCCTACCTTTAATTTGGTCACTGGAAACAGACTCAAACCCATTTCTGAAAGAGAATGATAATAAGAAAAGTTTTATGGGAGTTTTGAAGGAGCTGTTGGTTGTGTGCTTTAGTGTTATATTTACATTCACATTTATGCATTTGGCAGACGCTTTTATCCAAAGCGACTTACATTGCATTTCAAGGTACACATTTACATTCTTATCGGTTCTTGTTTTCCCTGGGAATCGAACCCATGACCTTAGCGTTGCAAGCGCCAACGCTCTACTGTTTGAGCTACAGGAAAGCTATATACAGTGGGTACGGAAAGTATTCAGACCCCCTTACATTTTTCACTCTTTGTTATATTGCAGCCATTTGCTAAAATCATTTAAGTTCATTTTTTTTCCTCATTATTGTACACACAGCACCCCATATTGACAGAAAAACACAGAATTGTTGACATTTTTGCAAACTGAAATATCACATGGTCCTAAGTATTCAGACCCTTTGCTCAGTATTTAGTAGAAGCACCCTTTTGATCTAATACAGCCATGAGTCTTTTTGGGAAAGATGCAACAAGTTTTTCACACCTGGATTTGGGTATCCTCTGCCATTCCTCCTTGCAGATCCTCTCCAGTTCTGTCAGGTTGGATGGTAAATGTTGGTGGACAGCCATTTTCAGGTCTCTCCAGAGTTGCTCAATTGGGTTTAAGTCAGGGCTCTGGCTGGGCCATTCAAGAACAGTCACGGAGTTGTTGTGATGCCACTCCTTCGTTATTTTAGCTGTGTGCTTAGGGTCATTGTCTTGTTGGAAGGTGAACCTTCGGCCCAGTCTGAGGTCCAGAGTACTCTGGAGAAGGTTTTCGTCCAGGATATCCCTGTACTTGGCCGCATTCATCTTTCCCTCGATTGCAACCAGTCGTGCTGTCCCTGCAGCTGAAAAACACCCCCACAGCATGATGCTGCCACCACCATGCTTCACTGTTGAGACTGTATTGGACAGGTGATGAGCAGTGCCTGGTTTTCTCCACACATACTGCTTAGAATTAAGGCCAAAAAGTTCTATCTTGGTCTCATCAGACCAGAGAATCTTATTTATCACCATCTTGGAGTCCTTCAGGTGTGCTTTCATGTGTCTTGCACTGAGGAGAGGCTTCCGTCGGGCCACTCTGCCATAAAGCCCCGACTGGTGGATGGCTGCAGTGATGGTTGAGTTACTACAACTTTCTCCCATCTCCCGACTGCATCTCTGGAGCTCAGCCACAGTGATCTTTGGGTTCTTCTTTACCTCTCTCACCAAGGCTCTTCTTCCCCGATAGCTCAGTTTGGCCGGACGGCCAGCTCTAGGAAGGGTTCTGGTCGTCCCAAACGTCTTCTATTTAAGGATTATGGAGGCCACTGTGCTCTTAGGAACCTTAAGTGCAGCAGAATTTTTTTTGTAACCTTGGCCAGATCTGTGCCTTGCCACAATTCTGTCTCTGAGCTCTTCAGGCAGTTCCTTTGACCTCATGATTCTCATTTGCTCTGACATGCACTGTGAGCTGTAAGGTCTTATATAGAGAGGTGTGTGGCTTTCCTAATCAAGTCCAATGAGTATAATCAAACACAGCTGGACTCAAATGAAGGTGTAGAACCATCTCAAGGATGATCAGAAGAAGTGGACAGCACCTGAGTTAAATATATGAGTGTCACAGCAAAGGGTCTGAATACTTAGGACCATGTGATATTTCAGTTTTTCTTTTTTAATAAATGTGCAAAAATGTCAACAATTCTGTGTGTTTTTTTTTTTGTCCGTTTTTTTGTCAAAAGGGGTGCTGGGGTGCTGTGTGTACAATAATGAGGGAAAAAATGAACTTAAATGATTTTAGCAAATGGCTGCAATATAACAAAGAGTGAAAAATGTAAGGGGGTCTGAATACTTTCCGTACTCACTGTATATATATATGAGAGTTTAAAAAGTCTTAAAAAGACAGGCATTTATTTATAGGCATATAAATAACTCTCCTTCCTATAATATAAATTATGTTCCTGAGACAGAGGGACCTAATTTAGCCTCAGCAGAAATCAGTTAAATGCTTGCATGTCATTATAGAAGCAGTTACCAGGAAATTACATTCTTTAAAGCAGCATATCACCAGACTTCCTTCACGTTGTGTTTCCTCGTACCTCTGTACATCTACAACCACACACATGAATGTCTCACACAGAATGAGCAGCACAATTGTCACACAGCACTGACATTTTCCTGACTGTTCCACCTGTACTATTGAGATACAATGTGGGAATACACCTTCATCAATCGATAGCTTAGTTCAGATTCACAAACAGTAGCACTCTTTGCTTGATGTAGTTAACATTGTGCTTTTAGCACCAGAAAAAATTGGCGGTAAACTGAATTTTATTTAAACCATCTTAGATCTTCCAGGAGGGCTTCACAATAATGGTTGAACTGATAATAATAAATATTTTGCTCGTTATTAATCACAATTTTTTCATTTAATCATGAATTATTGCACTTTCACATAAGCCCAAATAAAAATAGAACGTAAACATGGCTTAATTTACCTTGTCTAGTTTCCTGATTTGTTATATTTAGCTAATCATAAAAAATAAAAAAATATACTCTCTTAATTATGAAAACAGGTCAAACAAGAAGCTTCTCTCAAAAGCTAAATCTGTGAAATTCCTAATATTAATTCCAACAATTCCAAATTATTGTAATGTTTTTTTATTATTATAATTTTTTATTAAAATAACAACGACTTTGTATTGTGACACAGAGATTGTGAAAGTACATCTATTCCACAACAACAATCCCAAACAATCCAGTCAAGATCCATATTTAGATTACAGGTCATCACTGAGCAGGTTTTCCAGCAGATTTAGTCTTTTTTAGGATAACCAACGGGAAAATATTGCTGATGATCATGCTTAATTGATCAAAAGAAGCAATAATCACAATTTATTGTGCAGATATCTTTCCGTGATCATGGCAGTAGTAAATATTCTAGGCAAAGTATGCAGCCCTCACGAAAAAGAAGCTTATTCAAGTGTGCTATTAGTATACTTCTTTTAAACTAAAAATAAGAAAGTATACTTTCAGTCTACTTTTTATGTACTTCTCAGAAATATACTTTATGTACTTCTCAGAAATATACTTTATGTACTTCTCAGAAATATACTTCAAATTGCACTTAAGTATACTTGACTATACTGACAGAAAAGTCTAAGTATATTTGGCCTATAGGCTACTTGTTGATTGAGATATACTTAAAAGTATGGCTTGTACTTGTGTTTACTATTTTGATTGAGTAGCTTATTAAATACTTTTTGTTTAAAACATAATATTACACAATGTCTTATAAAGTAACATGCTCATGTTTATATACTCACTTAAAAATGTTGGGTTAAAAATAACCAAACGTTTTTTAGTGTGTAGTAACAAGCTTTCGGGTGGAATAGCTTATAGAGTAAATAAAATAAGCATGGAACTGAACTTGATCTTATACACAGCGATAATAATAATACGTTTATTCAAGTGTTTTATTAGTATACTTCTTTTCAACTAAAAAGAAGAAAGCATACTTTCAGTCTACATTTTATATACTTCTCAAAAATATACTTTGTGTACTTCTCAGAAATATACTTATAATTACACGTGTACTTGACTTATACTGAGAGAAAAGTCCAAGTATATTTGGCCTGTACTTCTCAATCTTTTGATCGAGATATACTTAAAAGTATAATTAATTATTCAAAGTATACTTGGCTTGTAGTTGTGTTAACTCTTTTGATCGAGTAGCCTATTAAAAAATTTTTTTTAATAGGCTAAAAATATTAAAAAAATATTTTTTTTACATCGTTTTTCATATACAGTCTTATGAAACTAACATTGTTTGAAAATATTGATTAAAATATTGAAAACATATGTTTCTAATTCTGTGTATCTGATTTTTTGTGTAGCTAGTCCACTGGTAGTGTACATAGGAATTTACTTTAATTCTACTTTACTCTTTCCCCGCCATGACAGAATTTTCCAGCTTCCATGTTTTCACTGTTTTGCGGTAGGGGGCGCTATGACACATCTTCTAGGACAGAATCTCTGGATCAAAACACAGGAGAAGAAGCTGAAACAAGTTTGCTCACTCAAATGTAAAATAACGTGGTCATCAAACTTTAAAAACCTTGTAAATCAAAACTGCTTAATGTTTCCAAATGAAATGAAGCATAACCCATGAAAAGAAAACGACTCTGAAGCTTTGGGGGTGTTGGACTCAATCTACTCCATCTGTGTTTTGATAATCGTTCTGAATGTGATCAAGGCGTAGTCTTTGACAAAAATGAGATTTTCTCAACTTTTTTGTTTAAAATGTTGCCTTTCTTTATGAAACTTACCAACATTCAAGTATTGATAAAAAAGGATGCATGATGCTGATAAAATGTTTTTTTTTTTTTAATTAAAGTACAGTTTAAGGTATTTTTCAAGTATAAAAAATAACATTTGAACATAGTGGTATAGACTACCCAGGTGAAAAAAAAGTTCACTAAAATACATTTTATTTAAGTGCACTTAGTATAGGCCTACTGCAAGTGCAAAAATAATATATAAATAGTAAACTATAAGTACAGTATAATGTCAAGTTCCCTTGAAGAAAACTTGTAGTATATAACTACTAAACTAGTAGTTTACTGAGAGTATACTTCAAAGTGTACTTTCATAAATTAAAAATGTGTCACAAGTACTAAAATAGTAAACTACTAGTATACCAATAAGTTCACTTGCAGTACAAATGAGAAACATAATTATGAACTAGTTGTGCACTTAAAGTTTACTACTGTTACACTTATAGTACACTTAAACATATACTAAAAGTGGGCCAATTTAGTCCCAAGCGGTATTAAAATAGTACACTTACAAGTTTACTACTAGTACATATTGACATTAGTATACTTACTGCATAATGTATTCTTAAAAATATACTTGAACATTACTTACGTATACTTCATAAAATGAACTTGAAGTATACTTCTTTTTCGTCAGGGAGACATGGTGATCTGCTGTAGCTGCAAAACACACTGTCCGAAATGGCCTACAAGCTGGGGAGTTGTGTCATGCAAACTGCAAACAGTAGTACTAATTTGTTTAATCAATTCACATTTACTTGATTTGCATAATTCCTTTGGTGGATTGACTGCTTAGACAATGCAGGCAGCAAATGCAAAATAAATGATGGTATCAGCGGCACTATTTATTTCATTCGCACTGAGTCTCAGTTATCAACATGTTGGACGTGTGCAATCTGCTTTGCATTCAGCAAGGTTCCTCCAACTTTATATTCGAAACACCTACAGACACACACCATCTTAAAGGTTATTATTTGTAAAAGGTGTGTGTATTGAGGTCAGTCTCTTGTGCAGTGTTTTATTCAACCCCTTATTTAACACTATGTGAAAATATATAAATTAAAAACATTTATTAGCTCTATGCATGTTTATGTGTGTCCAGACGTGTCTGACACAGGTATTTAGGACAGCAGTTTTCATTGAGAAAATAATACAGACAAAACACACACAACCATACATCTATTTATTTCCAGTGTTGTTTTTGGCAGCCCTTTTAGTTTTAGTCTTAATCTTAGTCTTTTGGACGAAAATGCTTTTTAGTTTTAGTCACATTTTAGTCACTTATAAACTTGATAGTTTTAGTCAAGTTTTAGTCGACGAAAACACAAAAAGGTTTTAGTCAAGTTTTAGTCGACGAAAACGCAAAAAGGTTTTAGGCAAGTTTTTAGGCAAGTTTTTAGGCAATTTTAGAAAAAAAAAGTAGTCTTTAACAAATTAATTTAGGTTAAAAAGTATTGGAAATGGGCTTAGGTTTGACAGGTTGTAGCAAGTGTTGCAATTCGAGTGTTGTAACTCAATTCAATTTGAGCTTCTACAACATTACACACAGATAAAGTGGTAACAGTGGAATCACTGTTTTACTCGAAAAAAGCCAGGAATAAAAACATTCTTACTTTGGCAATTGTGGCTTTATTATATAATTAGTTAAATAATAATTTATGTTAAATTTATGTAATAATCAAGTTATATAATAATTATATATTACTTTGTACCAATTAGCCTACTAAACTAATGCTCGGACACACTCGGTCTCTCTCGCGCACTGTCGCTCGGGCAGTTCGTTTCGCTTTTGTCCAGTCCGGCGTCTCATAACGAAGATGTGTGGCGAGTGACTAGCCGCAGCCGCAGGTGTGTTGTTGTTGTGTGGAATCTGGTGCGCGGCATGGCGGCAGCCGGGTGGTGGGCGTACCCAAAACAAGGATAGTGAAGCGGCAGCATTGCTGATACTTTTTTAGCTCAAAACAGAAAGATTTCACGCAAAATAGGCAGAAATGACATGCATTGTGAACGTCAGACTTATAATCATTTTCGTTCCGTCTCGTCAACGAAAACGTCTCGTCATGTTTTAGTCACCTTAGAGCCATTTTTAGCTAGTCATCGTCACGTTATCGTCATAAAAAAAAGGTGCGTCAACGAAATAATTTCGTTATCGTCATCGTTGACGAAAACAACATTGTTTATTTCCCTGACTTTTCTCAAACACATAAAATGACAATCCTTCCCCCAGAATTTACTAATCCCCAATTCTCCCATGCCCCAGCCACAAACTAATACAGGAGAATGTATTGTATATAATAGGATTGTTGAATTTTCAATTCTGTCTGCTTGATTAATATTCCAAGGGTGTTGATAATTGTGAGGGTGTGGTGTAAGTTGAAGAAGACAAAGAGGCAAATGGCTCCAATACATACATTTTACTAAATCACTCTGATAGGCACATACAGGCAGAAGGTTTAAACACACCAAACACTACGTAACTGTGACTAGACGTTACCAGATGTTAGAACGGACAAAGACTGACTGAACAGAGGGAACTAAATACAGGCACTGATTAACATAAACCAGGTGACACAGATGAACACTAATTAACAGAACACAGGTGATGAAGGTGATTGACAAGACACAGGTGATGAAGATGAACTAATGATAACAGAGAAGACAAGTCCGATGAAAAAAACTAAACAGACACAACAGTGACATTCTCCCCCCTCCCGGTAGGTGCGACCTCACGCTGCAGAAGGACCAAGGCGGAGCAGGTGTCCAGGGCGGATCAGGCAGTGCAGACGGCCAGGGCGGAGCAGGCTGTGCAGGTGGATCAGGCTGGGCAGGCGGCCAGGGCGGAGCCGACGGAGGGAGGAGCCATGGTGGAGGCAGGGCTGACGACTCCAGGGGGCCGCCTGACGGAGGCGAGGCAGGTGGTTGAGGAGACCAGGGTGGAGCCGTAGAGCCGACGAGACGATGCTGAGGGACTGGGAGGACATCGACGGCTCCGGCGACCGAGGTTCAGGCGGGGAACCAGAAGACCATGGCGGAGCCTGAGTGACAGAGGACCAAGATGAAGACGGAGGGAGTGAGGAGCCCAACAGAGCTAGAGTGATGGATGGACGAGGCAAAGCCAGAGGAGAGGAGTCCCGAGGCGAGGGCAGGGCGAGGAGTGACCAAGGCGAAACCGGGGGGACGAGGGAGCTAGGTGGAGCTGATAGGCCACGGCGGAGGTGAGGGAGGTAAGAGCCACGGTGGAGGTGAGGGAGGTAAGAGCCACGGTGGAGTTAATGTACTGACAGGCTGAAGCAGAGTCCAAGTAGAGGAGGTTGGAGGCGGAGACCGGGGATCCACCGACCCTGGTTGAGTTGGTGGAAGGCAGACCCACGGCGACTCCACCTCCTCAAAGGTGGATAGAGGAGCAGAGGAGCTGACAGGCAGTGGAGGAGGAAAGGTAGAGAGGAGGCAGATGGGAGGAGGTGGGAGAGGGAGGGTGCGTGGGAGTTCAGGCTCTGAGGTGGTGACAGGCTCAGGGCTGCGCGGAACCAGCGGCAAAAAAGTATCTGGGCTGGACGGGACCAGCAGTGAAGAAGGCTCTGGGCTGGGTGGAACCAGCGGTGAAATAGTCTCTGGGCTGGACAGGACCAGCGGCAAAAAAAGTCTCTGGGCGGGACTGGACCAGCGGCGAAGAAAGCACTGGGCTGGATGGAACCAGCGGCGAAGGAACTCTGAAAAAAGGTCATTAAGTCCTTCTCGTCCAGACTCTGGTTGAGGACAGGAACAGGAGACACTGGACGGACAGTCTCGGGCTTGGCGGGCATGACATGAACAGCCTCTGGCTCGGTGGGCATGACGTGAACAGCCTCTGAACAGCCTCTGGCTCGGCGGGCATGATATGATGCGCAGGCTCGGCAGGACTGACGTGAAGTGCAGGCTCAGCAGGACTGACGTGAAGTGCAGGCTCGGCTGGGCCATCTTGTCCGGAGACACTGGCTAGGCGGACAAGAAGTGAGGCGTAGGCTCTTAGAAAAAGTCAATCAAGTCAACCTCCTCAGGACCCTGGATGGGGACAGAAACAGGAGACTCTGAACATGTGGTCACGGCAAGTTGAGACTCTGGGCTCTCAACGACTCCCACAGTGAGGGAGGACCCACATATCCACAAGGTGCGGTCAATGAACTCGACAAACGGCAGGTGAACGTCACCTAACAGCAGCATTTGGGCAAGTGGATTTTCTGGTCCATCCCACTCCAGAACTGCTGTTTCAGCGAATCCTCATCTCAGCTTGCGTCTTGATACAGGTGGAGGTAAACCTCCACATAATCCTCCAGCGAGCGACCGTTTTGTGACAAACAGTCCTCCATGTTCATTTTAGTTGGTCCGTTCTTCTGTCAGGGTGTGGTGTAGGTTGAAGAAGACAAAGAGGCAAATGGCTCCAATACATATGTTTTACTAAATCACTCTGATAGGCACATACAGCCAGAAGGTTTAAACACTACGTAACTGTGACTAGACATTACCAGACGTTAGAACGGACTAAGACTGACTGAACAGAGGGAACTAAATACAGACACTGATGAACATAAACCAGGTGACACAGATTAACACTAATTAACAGAACACAGGTGATGAAGGTGATTGACAAGACACAGGTGATGAAGATGAACTAATGATAACAGAGAAGACAATTCCGATGAAAAAACAAACTAAACAGAACACAACAGTGACAATAATATTTTATATAATATTTTGTACAAACATTTTATATACACTAGCTGTGATTCCATCCATTTAAATTATGTGCAAAATTGGAATAATCGCATAAAAATTTGTGAATAAAGCAGCATTTTCATGCACTGTAAAAAGTTGAACTATTATTTACTCAATTTTTTTGGTGAAACATTTTTACACTCAAAAAAAATAATACATTTTAAAGCTGTGAAATCAATGAAATATACAATAACTGCATCTGGTACATTAACAAATAAAACTGAGTAAAAATAATTGAACATTTAAACATTTAAAAAACAATATTTATGAGTAATATTAACTTTTTATTTATGAGTAATATTAACTTTTTTTATTTTCTCTAAACCTTTGTAAAATAGTATTTCATACAACCACCAGTATACATGACATTGGCCTTTATTGTCGATGAGTACAGCAATACAGCACATTTTACACTGTTTTTAACATGTATACAATATTGCCTACCTATAAACTCATTTAACAATCATTTTAGAAGTAAAAATGAAACATTTAAACATTCAGGTAACCTAATTCAAATGTAATCAGTCGGTCTGTTATCCAACTTCCACCGGATCAGCGCTGGTTCTCGTGCCGGAGCGCTCTGCGGGTGAACTTCGAACTTTAGACCGCCGTCCTGCATTTCATTCATAGCCGAAAGATACTGCGAGCGACTGACTCCATAACCTGCCAATAAACAAACAGTGACAGTTCTGAGGACATTTTATCATCCAAATTAATTATATATTCATTATCATTAGGAATGAAGTCGTGCGTTTATGCATGGCATTTCAATCACGTGAAAAGACAGGCGCGACTCTAGTTTAGGTGTCGAATTACGCCCTCTGTATATTGTTTTGCATTAAATAAAATGATTTTAAGCACAGTAATGATTTTATAGATAAAATTAAATATACACAAACCTGAATTTCACAGAGGAAATGCACCAAATCTGCGACGCTGAGAAGAGAACTGTTGTTCTGGAGACTGGAGAGAGTTCAAACAGCCCGCGCTCACTCAACCAACGTTGAGTCGTCTCACGTCAGAGGGTGGGGGAGGGGTGCATTGTTTTAATTGAGTAAACTTACTCAATTCCTTAAGAGTGTGTTAAATATATTAATAATATTGATTTGAATTAAGTAATATTTTTGTTTCTTGAAACAGATCAGTTTAATTCAACATTCTCAAATATTTTGATAGAAATTTCACAAATATATTAAGTGTATTATAAAGAAATAATTGGTTAGTCAAATACTAAATCATTTTATTGAAAAAAACTTAAATTTAGCTGTAAATTTTAGATAAAATTAACTGTTGGATCTTAAATATATCTGTACATTTTAGCTAAAATTAACTGTTGGATTTTTACTCAATTATTTTGGTATGTTTAACTCAAACAATCAAGTAAACGATATTCAGATATTTTATTAAGTTAATAAAGTTAAAGATTTCTGTAATATTTACTAAGCCACAGAATTATTTTTTTTTACAGTGTGCCATGTGTCCAAAAAAAAAATGAAAAGAATAAAAATGAAAGTTGCTAGTCTTGCTACCATTCTGCATCAGTTGATAACTATACTTACAGTATGTGACTATATAAGTTGCAAAATCTTCTGACATCCTCTAATTTTCATGTATTTCAAATTTGAATTGAATTTCAAATAAATGTATATAACAGTTTTGTAGATTTTAAAAGATTGCCTTTTATATCATATTATAATTGATCTCATCAAAGAATATTTACAAATATCCAAAAGCATTGCAAATTACCATGATCCGTTTTGATGTCTTGCGAGGTTACACCCCTACTCTTTTTTACGAAGGACATCCTGGGATTTTTAGTAAGTAAGTACAATTTATTTGTATAGCACATTTCACAGATAAAAATCACAAAGTGCTTCACAACAAAAGAAAAAATTCAGAACTCTTATAAATACATTACAGCACATAATCAAAATAAACAGAGGTACACATAAGACCAGCCTAACCACAATACAGACTAGTTAAAAGCCTCTTTAAAAAGAAGAGTTTTCAACTGGGTTTTAAAATTTTCCACACAATCCAAGCAGCGTATGGAAGGAGGCAAACGTTCCACAGCTAGGTGCCACAACTTGAAACGAACGGTCCCCTCTAGTTTTAAAATGTGTAAGGGGGGCAACTAAAAATCTCTGGCCTGTTGATCTCAGACTACGTGAGGACGTACGCAGCTGTATCAGGTCAGAGATGTATGGGGGCGCCTGTCCTTGTAGGGCTCTAAAAGTTAGAACCAAAATTTTGAAGTGCATTCTAAATTTCACTGGTAGCCAATGAAGTGAAGCTAAAACAGGAGTAATATGTGCCCTTTTACTCGTGTGGGTTAAAAGCCAAGCAGCAGAATTCTGGACAGTTTGGAGACGACAAAGATCCTTCTTATTAAGGCAAATAAAAAGACTATTGCAATAGTCTAAACGAGACAAAATAAAAGCATGAATGATCATCTCCAACTCGGCCTTTGACACCAAGGCTCTTATCTTAGAAATGTTCCTTAATTGAAAGAAACAGTTTTTAATAAGTTGCTTCGAGTGTTTCTCCAGAGACATGGCCGCATCAAAAACAACGCCTAAGCTTCTTAGACTCGGCTGAACAGACAAACTTAAGGAACCGATATGTTGTTTTATCTGAGGGATGCTCTGCTCAGGGGCAATGATTAAAGTTTCAGTCTTGGCTGAGTTCAGCATTAAAAAGTTATCATTTAGCCACTGCTTTTGATCCTACTCGGACAGTTGATTAAAGATGACAGTTTATATAACTTAGTAGGCTTAAAAGAACAGTATAACTGAATGTCTTCTGCATACAAGTGATAAGAGACATCCTGAAACTGGCTGATTATCTGTCCTAGAGGGAGTATATACAGAAGGAAAAGAATCGGTCCCAGGACAGAACCCTGAGGAACACCACTCGATAAACCTGCAGTATCTGACATGATCTGATTTATAAAAACACTAAAACTTCTACCGGTAAGGTAAGGTGAAAACCATTTCAAAGCTGATCCAGATATCCCTAATAGATCATGAAGTTTATTAAGCATAATATTGTGATCAATAGTGTCAAACGCAGATGTAAGGTCCAAAAAACTAACATGTATGCTTCCCAGAATCAGCTGACATCAAAATATCACTTGAAACTTTCACCAGTGCAGTTTCCGTAGAATGGTTTTTACAAAAACCTGACTGATATTTGTCAAAAATATCATTTATCTCTAAGAAAGTAATAAGCTGCTCTGCTACCACTTTCTCTAGAATCTTAGCCATGAAAGGGAGTTTAGATATAGGCCTATAATTCATGGGTTGCAATGGGTCTAAACTGGGCTTTTTAAGAACAGGTTCAACAATAGCATGTTTAAAAAAGTCAGGAACCACACCAGTTAAAAGAGAAATATTGGTCATTTCTACAACACAGGGGCCAATACTATCAAACACCTGCTTAAACAGCATAGTCGGGAGAACATCACTGTGGCCATAAGTGGGCTTCAACTTATCTAGTAGAGTGGTAACATCATGTAATGTCACAAGTTTAAAGGAGAAACACGGATGAGAAAAAGCCAAAGTGCAAGCCTTGTATGCAGGAGGAGGTCAAATGCTAGCTCTGATATCCTTAATTTTCTCAACAAAGAAGTTAAGGAATACATTACTTTTTGACAGAGAGAGCACCGCAATTGGAGAAACAGATGGCGAAACAATAGAGTTTATGGTATCGAACAAGAATTTGGGTTTTTTCTTATTAGAAGATATTAGCTGAGAGAAGTAGTTAGTTCTAGCACTTTTCAGGAGTTCATTTAGAGAAGCAGTTAATTCCCTAAGATAAAGCCTGTGAACTTCGAGTTTAGTTGTTTTCCATAAGCGCTCTATTTTCCGACGTTTACTTCTACAGCTCTGAATAGATGAATTTATCCACGGGCAGGGCTTTTTAATAGAGACAATGTTTGATTTCATAGGAGCCACTTCATCTAAAATTGCTAAACATTGGCTGTTAAAAGACTCAGCATACACATTAACATCACTGCAACCCCTTAGCCGGCATGGATCAAACAATATAGCAAACTTCCCAGCAATATCCTGGTTAATAACTCTCCTTTGAGCCTTAATTCTCAGAGCGGGGGGTCCGAAGTAAGTTCAGGTTAAAGAAAACACAACTATGATCACTCACATGTAGATCCTCCACACACACATTTACTATCTCAAGACCTAATGAGAAAACAAGGTCCAGGGTGTGCCCCTTTAAGTGTGTAGGACCTGAGACAAGTTGTGTAAAATTAAAAGAGTCAGTAATGGATAGGAGATCTGTAGCTGCAATACATGACATATCATCAATATGAAGATTAAAATCTCCAATAATTAATACTTTCTCCAACTTGATCATAGAGGTTAAAAAATCAGTAAAATCAGTAAGGAAGATACCTGCAGGACCAGGAGGGCGGTAAATTAACACACAATGAAATATGTTAACAGAACCGACCTTAATCATCTGTGACTCAAAAGAGGAGAAGGTTTCAGAGTGGATTCCTCTGCATAAAAATCTGTCACGATACACAACAGCAAGGCCGCCGCCTCGGCGAGCCATTCGAGGTGTCCCAATCACTGAGCAGCCTGCAGGCAGCCTGCAGAGCAGAGCTCATTTAAATGTACAGCTTCCTTATCCTTTTGCCACGTTTCTGTAAGGAACATAAAATCCATCTTTTCCGTAGTGAAAAGATCGTTGATGGCATGTGCCTTATTAGTGATGGAACGAGCATTGAGCAGCGCTAAACGGAGCGATGATGGCCACAAACTGCAGTTTCCTAACTGCGTCTCCACCACCGACCCACGATGACCAAAGGGGATCTCGTCCAATGGGCAGGACGAGCTGATGGCGACCCTGCGACGGAGCGCCCCCAGCACAGATATCCTGGGGAAAAACCGGCAGCAGTCACCGCGGCCGCCGCCCGCAGAGAAGTTTGGGCACCCCCATCCACAAACACAGCCTCATCCCGACCCGAACGCCAGCTCTGCAACCCCTTCTCCTTCATCTCTTCTTGGGATTTCCACGGCCCCGAAGCAAAATTCGGTAATCAAATAGGCTGAGTACACACACCAACGGGGGTGGACAAGTTTGACTATAACTCTCCCAGCTGTTACCAGACCTTCATATACACTCCAATGTTCATCAGGGTGACACGATCGTATGTCTGAACAGCGGTGACACAGTAGTTTAAAGGCAAGGTTAATGTGACCATAAAAGAGACATACACAAACAAATAAAAACGACACAAATGTGACGCAACAGTGGCCATGCCAAACAAAGGCGCCATATTTTAGTCAGGATCTCAGTTTAACGTCTCACCTGAAGTACAGTGCATAGTGTCCCCATCACTATACTTGGGCATTAGGACCCACACAGACCACAGGGTGAGTTGAGCACCCCCTACTGGCCTCACTAACATCTCTTCCAGCAGCAACCTAGTTTCCCCAGGAGGTCTCCCATCCTGGTACTGACCAGGCTCAACCCTGCTTAGCTTCAGTGGGCAACCAGTCTTGGGGTACAGGGTTATATGGCTGCTGGCTAACACTGATATAAGCTCACAGGACAGTGAGAATGGACACGTGTCATACAAAAACGAGAAAACACTGCCATACACAAATATAACGAGAGACATGAATCAAATTCAAGAAACACCTTTCTCTTGATGTACTGGATGTGTGTTCTTGGTTTGCAGTTCAGAACTTCAGAGAAGTCCTGGTAATCATGACTTTAACCCCAAAATAGAAATGTTTTATGACAGATTTTCTTGGAAGAGCCACAGAGCCAAACTGCGACTTATTCAGTAAAGAGGCAAGCAAAGACAAACACACACAGGTGAACAACAGACCTGTGAACTCAGTGTTAGAGTATAACATGCTGTATGAGAAATTAAGAAACTATTCGAAAATACAGAGGTATGGTCTCAACAAGTCATGACAAGAAACTTATGAGGGTGAGTAACTGATGAGAGAATTTAAATTTTGTGTGGAGTGTCCCTTTAATTACTTATTGTAAAGCAATTTTGAGCATAGGAAAGGCACTATTAAACAACCCACATTTAGGGTTGTTTAATAGTGCCTTTCCTATGTACTCAAAAAGTACACAACCCTGCGGGGAGCCAGTGGAAGAGACACGCCTTCAGAGAGCAACCATTCACCTTAACTCGCTGTTTTCTGTTTGTTAAAAAATCCATAATCCAGCTCACAAGATTACTCTCAATATTAAATTCTCTGACTAAAACATGTGGCTGGATAGTATTAAAAGCAGAAGAAAAATCCAAAAACAAGAGCCTGGTGTGTGTACCAGGACCCTCTAAATGTCTATAAAGGAGATCTAAAAGTGTAATCTGGGCATCCTCTACCCCCCTGCTAGCCCTGTATGCATATTGCCTGGGGTCCTGGGGTCCTGGGGTCCTGGGGTCCTGGGGTCCAGGGGTCCAGGGGTCCAGGGGTCAATGCGATTGCGATTAAACAATGCGATTAATCGCGATTAATCGCATTGTTACGAGCAAAATTGAATAATGAATTCTAAAGTAGTGTATATAGCAGATCTAAATGTACTGCTATATACACAAAAGTGCAATAACATGTGGTTTGCAAAAACTTTAAACAAATAGCCTAATGTGCTTTTTACCAGCAGTATTCCCTTTACACAGTAGCAATAAAATAGTTATTGTAAATCTCAACTTAAACATTAATGTAATCAAATCAAATATTAAACCAAAGCTATTTGCCACTCCCAGGGCATTACCTTTTATCTAGCTTGTTAAACAAGTTACCATCAGAGTCCTGTTTTCTTGTTTTTTTTTTCTGAACGGGTATCAACAGGTATCTTTCATCAGGGAGCCTTTTTTTTCTGAACAGGTATCAACAGCAGGTCTCTTTCATCAGGGAGCAGCAGAAACAGTCAGTGTTCAGTAGCAAGTTTCCCTGTTACTGTGCGTTCACACCAAACGCGAATAGCGCGTCAATTTGCGTCTACCGCGTCTAGTTGGACGTTTGAACATTTTGAATCCATTCGCGCGTCCAGAGCGAAATTGACCCGCGTAAAAAGCAAAGGTTTGACGCGAACTGGACGCGCGAATGAGGCGAATTCGCGTCCACCGCGCCGCGCTAAACGCCTCATTCGCGCCGCAGGACCTTTAATATTGAAATCACTCGCGCCAGACACTCTATTCGCGTTTGGTAGAGTGAGGAGAAGGGTCGACACAAGGTGCAGCGACAAGCGAGTGCGTTCCCGTGAAACTGTCGCGGTTGTGCGCACACGCCCGCCCGCTGCCGAAGTTGAATTGTCTTGATCTTTTTGTAAATGACGTGCAGCACAAATCATTGGAAGAGAGACTGATCCTCGCTGTTTGTGAGTTTCCTGAATCTAAATAGTTATCAGGATATCAACAGGAGGGAATTCACATGGCAGAGCATCCCCGCTAAACGCCGGTGAGCAACGGACTTTCAAAATAATAATAAACTGCGTTAACATGCGATAAAAAAATTGTCGGCGTTAATTAATAAATGCGTTAATGCGATAATAACGCGTTAACTTGCCCAGCCCTAGTTTTTACTATTACAGTTATCGTGATTAACGAATCGTGAGAAGTTTTTTTAAGTATTTAGATCTATTCCCATCACATAAAAGGTTGCAGTGATGAGCATTGAGCAGAAGACAGTCTGTTGATGGCGTGAATGAAGATCTTATCATTGCAACGCAGTTTCTGCACTCTCACTAATGATTTCACCAATGCAAACATGAGGTAAGTACAGTAAGAGCTTCGTTGTGCAGCGTAACAGCGTCATTGATTTCATAACGAGTTTTGGCAAGTGTCCAGATAAACTCGCATTGTGTGATTGACAGCTTGGGTGACTGGAAAGGGATTGTTCTTTGATCGCTTTCTGTATATATTAATCACAGTTTAAGTAAGATTATTTTCATCCTACTAAGAGAAACGACGTGAAGTTGATCGTTTAGTCACTGGCTTGATTTACTGATGCATAAACAGTATTGAACGACTTTGAGAGAAAGATTATCTGTCTGAACTTGAACAATTACACATCAGAAATTCAAATAACCCACTGGTTCTTCAGAGGCTCGGATGAAGGAACTAAAACAATACCTTTGTGTTCATTTGTACATCCAAACACTGAGCAACTGCCATGCTTCGCCTCGTTTGCAAGCCATGATGTCTATCGAGGAAAAACCAATATCACGCTCGCGCAGCTCATTTTTCATGGTGGGCCAGCAGAGAAAGGGGAGGTAACCTTTCCCCTTATGACGACATAAGGGGAAGATATTAGATTTGCCCGTCTGAGCTTTCATTTTCACAAAAATACCCAGGGCTTGGTTTACACCCATCAAAACGTCTAGCCACTGGGGGACCATAGGCAGGCTAGGGGAACTCATATTAAGGTTAAAAATTTTCATATCTCATAAAAATCTCATAAAGTGACATTTTCATGCAATGGGACCTTTAAGGTGTTTTTTTCACCTTTAATATTTCTTTTACAACTGTGGCTATAGTTTCTAAAAGTGTAGGTTGCTATGTTTTTCCTAACAAATGCTATAGATAAATTTTTATTTTTTTACATTGGTCTATAAGCATGGTAATGAGGGGCCATCAATGGTGTTAAATATATAACAAACGCTGGTTAAACAACGAGAAGAACTATGTTACATTTTTTTATAAGGCCAGGTACAAGTTAGAATCAAGAGTTTTAAAGTCTGGACCTTCTTGAATCACTAACTAAACAATTGGTTTTCCCCATATGTAAAATGTGTTCTGCTCATAATGAAAGATATTAGAAAACGAAAACTGGCTTTCAAATATTTCAAGAGACGACAGGAAATTACCATGGCACTTTGATTTAGAAAATTTTGTCAAACTGAAGGTTTTAGGTGCTTAAATAACATAATACACATCAGATCCTAATACAATCAAGTAATTGTTAACTAGGATATTAATTTATTGCAGTTATGTTATCAATGCATGTGTGGATGATACTACAAAAGATAATTTTGAAAAATTAACAAACAAACCTCATGAGGGAGCATGCCCTGGAATCCCGCTAAACGGTTTTACACTTCATCCTCCCCAATGTTCAAACCAAAACTATGCCCTTGAATTATACATACAATCATTATTAAACAGTGCTGCAAGATCCACTGAGAAGTGTTTGAACTCGGCACAGAATTAATATACAGCGCTGTGAGATCCAATGAGAAGCGCCTGAATTAATATATTTAATTAAGCATAATTATTTGGTTACACTATTTCGATAGTCCACTTTAGACATTCTATAAGTAACTTTTCAACTACATGTCAACTAACTCTCATTAGAGTATTAGTAGGCTGTAGTAGACTGTCAGTAGACTGTTATGGTTAGGTGTGAGGGTTTGGGTTAGGAAAATAAGTTGACTTGTAGTTGCCACGTTACTTATAGTCAGTAGAATGTCTGTTAGGGGACCAACAAAATAAAGTGTTAGCAAATATTAAGTAGACAGTCTACTAATCCTCTAATGACAGTAAGCTGCAAAGTGACTTATAGTTAGTAGAATGTCTAAAGTGGACTATCGAAATAAAGTGTTACCAATTATTTCAAGGCACTCATGTGGTTAAGCATAAAAAGCCATTGATGAAGTGGGCCAAGTCATTTAAACATTAACCCCTGGTTTCACAGACAAGACTTAAGCTTAGTTCCAGACTAAAATGCATGTTTGAGCTGTTTTAAGTGAAAGCAAGTTGACATATCTTAAAATATGTCAGTGACATTGTTTTGTCTCAAGATGCACATCAGTGATGTTTTATTTTTTTATTATTTTTTTTTAAGGCAAATTTATAAAAGCTACCTATATGCCCTTGAATTAAGTCCTAATCCTTAATCTAAGCACTGTCTGTGAAACCGGGCCAAAAAGTGTTGATCAATGCGTTTTGTCTTAACTCATGCTTCTTCAGCATGCTTAGCCATTGTTCACACAAGCATTCTCAAAATCAGTCGATCATCAAAACAGTTGGTTAATCACTAGGAGTGGCTATAACCAGCCAACTCATGTAATGTTTTGTCTGAAGTTCTTTGATTTCACCACTAGATGGCATTATTTCTACCCAGATTATTTGTCCTTGGTTAAATGGTAGTAATGCTCTCACCTGTGTTGAATCATACCTAATGATAAACCCTATTTAAGGCCTCACTGCCTTTTGTTCTTGTTCAGTCCTGATGTTAGCCAACGCGTTGTTATTCCTAAGCGTTGTTATTCCTAAGCGTTGTTATTCCCAATTCCTAAGAATTTTTGGGTTCGAGATTTTTTCCCTTCCTTCTGTTTTGTTCTTGGATTGTATGTTTTTGTTACCCTTTTGTGGATTTCTGGTTTTATCTCTCTGGACTGATGTTTAAGAAGATCTCTTCTGTCTGGATTACCCTTTTTTGTATTGCTTCTCAATGAGAGTTGTTTGAGTTTTCCTGTAGCACATTCACTTAAAGTGCCAACTAAGACTGTTGCTATTATTTAGTTTTTTTCCCATCTAAAGTAAAGAACCAAATATTAAACTCAGACTGGGGTTTTACTGTTCTTTATTCCTCTGCATTTGGGTTCAACCTCCTCCAGTGGTGGAGTGGTTAGCATCAAGGGCACACACACCGGAGACCCGAGTTCGATCCCCAGCTAGATCATAACAGTCGGACTGTTGGATACAATCCCAGCAGAGGAAGTCCAACCAATGCAGAACGCATTTTAGCTGCTGTTTCAAGCCAGACAGCCACCATGAAACGACATGAACGAGTCCTTGCACAAAAGGAAGTTGCTGTATCAAAACTGGGTCAAGCTACAGAGATCCTACAGCACCTTCAAGCCCTTTCGAACCCACAGCGGGATGCTGATTCTCAACCCCAGGCTGCACCATCAGCACCTCTACTAGCAACTCTGAGATTCATCTGCCTCACCCTGAACGGTATGATGGAAGTCCTGGTGGATGCAAAGGCAAACTAATAAGTTTCCAACCTCACGTAGCAAGTTGGCCTATGTCATAACTCTTTTATCTGGGAAAGCCCTAGCCTGGGCCACTGCACTGTGGAAGCAGTCTCCACAGTCTGCTCCGATTACAGTCATTTTATTGACGAGATGAGGCGGGTGTTTGAACATCCAGTAAGGGGACGTGAGGCAGCTAGCCGCCTCCTTCAGCTAACCCAGGATACTCAAAGTGTTGCAGAATTAGCTGTGGAATTTGGAACCCTATCTATGGAGAGTGGCTGGAATCAGGAGGCATTGACTGTTGCTTTCAATAGAGCACTTTCTGATGACCAAGGATGAATTGGCAGCCCGAGACCCTGCAACAGACCTAGAATCCCTGATTGATATAGCCATCTGATTAGATAATCGTCTTGGATCACGGCTCTTCGAGAGAGGCACAGAGTCTTCTAGATATGTTCCCAGTCAACATCCTTTGGTACTGCCCTTGCCTCATGATCACCCTGTCTCATCTGTAGCCTGCACTGAGGAGCCCATGCAGCTGGGCCGATCACGGCTCTCCATATCGGAGCGAAACCGCAGAATCAAGGATAAATGCTGCCTGTACTGTGACGAACCTGGCCACTTTCAAGCTTTCTGCCCGATCCTTTTGGGAAAAGCCAACTCTCATCCAGTAAAGGGAGGACTGTGATGAGAGAGACTACTCCCAACTCAGCATCTTCTGGGGTTCTCTTGTCTACTCACCTTTTATGGAATGATCAGTCACATCCCCTAAAGGCCTTCGTGGATTCCGAGGCTGCTGGAAACTTTATGGATTTGGATTTGGATCTCCAGGTGCCACTTACCACTTACCAATTGGTTGGAAGGCCCCTTGGTTCTGGCCGGGTGAGTCTGAGCACTTTTCCTGTACTCTACGGGTTGGGGGTCACCAAGAAACTATACAGTTTTATGTAATCAAGTCACCAGAATTTCCTTTAATCCTTGGTTTTCCTTGGCTAGCCCTTCATAACCCCCATATTGACTGGTCCTCCGGTAACATTGTCAAATGGTGGCCTAATTGTGATAACTTGTGTCTCTCTACTTCATCTCTGGATCTTCCTGTCGCTCCCCTACCCAAGTCAGGCTACCCTTAAAGACTACTTTGCAGTTATCCGGGACACCTCCAGAATTATCCTGTGTTCCCCCTGATTATGCAGACCTTTTAGACATGTCCAGCAAGAAGGCGGCCTTATCCTTGCCCCACCCCCAGAATCTTGGACGAGGAGATGATCATCACTGGGGTTGACACCATGTTGGGTGGATCAAACTGCCTGGAAAAAACATCAGGCTTTTCATTCTTAGATCCTGGTCAAACATTAAAGAATAGAGCCTATCGGGCCTGGCGAGAGTTCAGTCTCTTGGCTTCTTGGATATAAGCTAGATCTTGTGGTCAGTCCATACAACAAAGGGATGTTTGGCCCCCTCCAACCAGTGCCTCCATTCTTCCATTGCTAGCTTGATGGCTAATAACTCCCTGTTACCAATATCATAATTTCTTTCAGTAGAAGAGAGCTTGTGTGAAAAGAAAGCACAAGGATGCAATCTGTTGTCTTTTCTGGACCGCTGGGAGAGTGCAGCTCCGACCCCTACCTCAGAGGCATCCACCTTGACTATGAAGGGCAGCTCAGGATCTGGGATAGTAAGGATAGGCGCTGAAGTAAATCTGTCTTTTAGTTTGCAGAATGCCTTTTCAGCCTCCTCTGTCCACTGGAAGCCATTAATATTCTTCCTAGTGAGAGTCGTAAGTGGAGCAGCAATGACCGAAATTAGAAATTGGAAAAGACGAGAAAACATTGTACCTTCTTGATGGAGGTGGGTTGAGGCCAATCTTTAACCACTTTGGTTTTGGCAGGGTCCATCTGGATATGACCATTAGATACAATGAAGCCCAAAAAGGATACCTCTTGAACATGGAACTCACTCTTCTCAAGTTTGATGAACAGGTGGTTTCTCAGGAGTTGCTGGAGGACTAGGCAAACATGCAGACCATGCTCCTGGAGGTTCTTGGAAAAGATAAGAATATCATCCAAATAAACAAATACAAATCTATTCAGCAAGTCTCTTAATACATCATTAATCAAATATTGAAATACTGCAGGAGCATTTACCAAACCGAAAGGCATGACCTTATACTCATAGTGGCCCGTGGGTGTATTAAAAGCAGTCTTCCATTCATCACCAGCACGGATGCGGACCATATGATAAGCATTGCGAAGGTCCAGTTTAGTGAATACAGTAGCCCCCTGAAGCAACTCGAAGGCAGTAGACATTAATGGAAGAGGATCTTTATGGTAATGGACACCTGGTCTTCTTTTTGTACCCAAAAGTGTGCACACATGTTTTGCAGTGGGGACATACCTCATCAATCACATGCCACCCAGGAGTCAGTAGGAATCTGGAGTTCATTTGCAGACGATGGTGGCCAAGGATCGCTGATGACGTTAAATCCTTTGTTGCTGCCTGCCCCATTTGTGCCCAGCATAAGGATTCCAGGTCTCGTCCACAAGGTCATCTGCTACCCCTCCCTGTCCCTGCTCGTCCTTGGTCACATATTTCTATGGACGTTGTAACGGGTCTACCACTCTCCCAAGGTAACAAAGTGATTTTGGTAGTTGTGTATAGATTTTCAAAAGCTTGCCACCTTATACCATTGCCAAAACTTCCTTCGGCTCCACAGACTGCTGAGATTGTATTGCAATCCTGGGCTTTCCCCAAGATGTGGTTTCAGACCGTGGTCCTCAGTTTGCATTCAGGTTCTGGAAGGCCTTCCCCCAGCTTATTGGGGCTTCAGCCAGTCTATCATCTGGGTTTCATCCCCAGTCTAATGGACAGACTGAAATAACTAACCAAGAGATTGAGACAACCTTGAGATGTCTAGCTTCATCCAACCCAACATCCTGGAGCAAACACCTGATATGGGCAGAATTTGACCATAATACTCTTCACCATTCCTAAACGGTTATGTCACCTTTTGAATGTCAGTTTGGTTATCTACCTCCTTTGTACTCTGAGCAGGAGTCTGAGTTGGGAGTTCCGGCTGCCCAACATTTAGTTCAACGGTGCCACAGGGTGTGGAGTAAGGCCCGAGCTGCGCTTCTGAAGACTTCATAGCTACAACAGCAACGGGCAAACCGTCGCCGCAGACCAGCACCATCTCTACGTCCAGGGCAGAATGTCTGGCTGTCCAGCAACGACCTTCCCCTTAAAGTTGAAGAATCCAAATTGGCTCCCAGATTCATAGGCCCCTTCAAGGTTTTAACCCTCTGAGGTCGAGAAACGTGCCGACGCGTTTTGCTGGATTTTTTTCACATAGCAGCAACATAAACTTAAATTACTCCGTCATTTATGGTTATACAGAAAAAAGAAATATAAAAAAAGAATCTGTGATATTTCTACTTTTGTATGTGTCCACTTACAATCAAATCAAAACATTGTACTTTTGTAAAATAAAGAAAATAAACAGGGTGCGCGTTCTGCCCCTCCGTCGCGGTGAACTTATTTTTCTTGAGCACGTCTATAAACTGAAACAAAACGCAGCGAATACTTCACACATTTATGAGCCATATACCTTTATACACATTTAAGTGTGTACTTATAAATGATCGGATTCAAACTGAAAACAAATACTCTCTGTTTAAGTAATTTGTATAAAACCAACAGGATGTCCAGTATCTCAAACGCTTGCTAATTACTTTTAATTCGACCACGCCCACTCGCGCAAAAGAGATTCACATGCAAATCTCCACATGCAACGCGAACGCCCTCGTTACCTCAAACACAAAACACCAAAACACTTCAAAAGTCTCTGCTTTTCGTCTAGTTTGGAAGACGCGCTGTGAGCTTACATTGGATTTAACTCAGAAGAAGAAGAACGCGATTTGAAGACAAGAAAGATGTAAGGTAACAAATTCTTACTTATTAGTTTATGGTATTGTTACATAAACTTCACATTGCAGTTGAACTGTTGCTAGATATATGGTGAATAATATACTAATTAGATCCGTGTTTACTGTTAAATACTGTTTGTGGATATCTGCTCAAACATAGATATGTATAACCATAATGTTTAATATTTTGGAGCACGATGGCGTTTGAATGTATCATATTTTGGAGCGCGATCGCGTTTGAAAGGAAAAATGCACCAAACATTAGGCTTTATGTTATTACTATTATCTCATTTCATATCATCATAACGAATGGAAACATTTGAAGTAACATAAGATAATCAATATATTTTTCTCTAGCATAGTTGTTCTTGAAATCTTTTGGAAGATTTAATTTATTGTTATTATTATTTTATGCAGCACTGCGTAGACTATGCCTACAAGGCCCAACAAACCTGGTGTTCATTATATATTGTTGGAAACGTGTGTGTGTATTCTGTGAATTTTAAAAAGAAATTTTAACCAGAAAAATCTAAAATCTATTCCCAAAAACGGGCAGCCCTATAATTTTTTTTGATATCAGTATGTTCCCAGTTTTTTTCTTTTTTTTTTCTTTCAGGGACCAGATGCAACTGAGTCCTGCTGACTTCAACATTCACATGAGTCTCTGTACATGAACATGGTAAAGTGAAAATCAAACACCTTGGAAATGAAAGGTATGTACAATGTTTTTAGCAATGGCTCAAAGGTCTCTCTCTTTGGATCATTGTTTTCAATATGCTCTTTTGTCATTTGTTGTGTATCTTTGGATTATGTTGTGTTGTAAATAAATCCAAACAATCTAAAAGACATTCTTTTTTAAATCTCCTCATTCTTTGTGCAAGGTTGCTCTGAATGACAGGGCCTGATCGCTCCTAATAGGGCAGTTAGGGGAGAGTCTTTCTCTTTCTCAGGCGTTAAAAGCTTACATATTAATGAGATGATCACGCCTCTTCGCATATGGCTTTCTCACACAAAACACGTCTTAGAAATTTTAAATCAATATATTGTCTTATCTGAATGAGCAGTCAGCGTGATTTTCACATAGTTTTGGAGCAAATATGCTAGGCTACGTCATACAACTTTCAAAAGTCTTGTTAAGAAATAATCAGTATGGGTTTCATGGCCTTATTTCAGTGACAATTTTTTTTGGTATTTTCACAAACCACGCATAAATGTCATTATCTCAAAACTACAAACTTGTACATACATGCTGCTGATATATTATTGTAGAAGAGTTTGTGCTGAATACAGTGTAATAAGACTTTAGCCATGACAATGTCACAAGTAACAGAAATAAGCACAAATGTCAGAGCATGTCAGAACACCTCCAGGGCCAGAAAACAGCTCAGACCCCAGAGGGTTAACCTTCACCAGTGCGCGGACGCACTGAAGCGTTTTTTCTTTTTTTTTTTTGTTCAAAGTTACTATCAGATTTAATGTTATACCCTGACAAACTATACATCATTAAAAAGATATAAGACTCAAGTTTCAATATTTGACCACTATTGTATTCTGAGAAACTTATAGTGACAGTTATTTCTTAATTTGCGTCAGGAGTTATGAAATTTAAAAATTAGTCAATACCTTTAATATGAATTATGAGCGTCAGCCGCTTTCATTCATAAAAAAAAACTCTGTGCTGTCGTCATGACAG